>VXBX01001528.1:76260-222425 GCA_013400415.1 Scytalopus superciliaris
CCCCCATCTTCAGATAATCCAAAGCAGTATCTGGTTCATTATTGCAGGAGCAATTTGAAAACTCATGCCATGGTTTAGTCCTGGCTGTCAACTAAACACCACACAACTGTTTGCTCACTTCCCCCAAGCAGGATGAGGGGAAGAATGAGTTATGTATGGACTTTAAAATCACATCACAAAAAGGAAGGTGGTAGCAGAGGCCACTGGGTAGTCTCACTTTCTGCCTTTTGTCCTATGCAGCAAGTTCTCAAAGTGTAAGAGAATCAAATGTGCAGCTACAGGGATAGTTTTTCTTTTGCATGCTCACATCTACTTCCAGAAATGTATTTTGAAAAACAATTAAAAAAACAAGTTGGGAAAAAAATACTTGAGCTGAATGTCTAACAGCAACTAAAAAGGCATTTGAAGAGGAATTTGGTCTGGAAAGACTCAACAGCCAATTAACCGGTGGTATTCCAACTAAATTTAGGATCTGGCATAGTTTGCTTCAACCTTGTCTAAGTTCCATCTCAGCTTTTAGCGTTCTCTCTAATAAAGGCAAATCCACAGCATCTGGGCACTCAGCTTGAGGAGTCAGTAGGTCTCATGACTGAGTGAAGACTTGTAAAGGCAGAACAGAAAAGACACTGTGGCTGCCTGTCGATGGACAGCGATTGAATTATTTATTGGTGACTTTAGTCATAGCTGCTGAGGTTCAGACAGCACAGACCTGTCTTTGAGGTCATGGCTGTGGTTACTGGAGCAGCACCAAGCAGGCAGAGTCCTGTTGATCACTCAGCAGTAGCATCCTCCAAAGGATGGATGTCATGTCCCTGAGGTACAAACCTGACCTTGTAGGCATTACAGACAGGCCCCCAGGCTTTGCTGTCCAAGTTTGCTTGTGACCCACTTGATTCAGTATATTCATGTTACTGTGAGGACAAAACCATCGTTTGGCTGTTCTACATGTGTGAATTAATGAGCTAATGCCTTTACAGAGCAGGTAAACCAGGCACAACCAATTCTTTGCAACAGGGCACTTCGTGTGTTTCTTTTATGAAGGTCTCTGTTATTGTCCCCTTTCCACAAGTGGCCCCTACACCTCAACACGTAACCAAGTAGTTCATCACAAAGATCTCCATCTGACCTCCCACCATCTGAGGAACTTTGGCAGCACCCTCAAGTCAATGAATATGAGGTGGGAGGTGATTAAAGATTTGTTTGAATCCCTAATTTGCAGTTCCCCAGTGGCACTGAACTGCACCCTAAAGATGCTGATCTGAGACCAAGTTTATTCGATAAATGGAGCAGAGAAGAAAATCTCACCATTAGCTCATTCTACAGATCCTTTGTCCCCCCAAGATACTCTTCCCAGGGGCATTGCTCCTTCCTGTTCTTCCTGGTGTTCATAGTGAAGATGACAAGGGAGAGGTTGCAGCTCATTTTGCTCCTCACAAACAGCCTGATTTTTCTTTCCAGGACAAGTTCAGGTGCTCAACACAATAAAGGTGCATTCTCCCTTAGGACAGCTATTGAGGGGACCCTGAGCCAGGCCTGGCTGAAGAATGCCAGTGATGTCTACTCACCTTCAACCCAACATTTTACTTGTAAAGCTTACCATTTTTCTGTAAGCATTAGTGTGGATTTTACTCTGAATGTCTTCTGGTGCAAAATATTCCATTAGGCAACCTCTAAATCACACCATTTATGAGCTCTGCTGCCTAATGGCTGTGAAACTTGGACCTCAGAAAACTTGGTCCCAGATACAGGGTTAAATGCTCTTGGCAGGTCAGGACTTTACTGGATTGCCAACAAATCAAAAATGTGCAGCTGCCCTGAAAATAGCTTATTGCAGCTTTCCTGTAATGCCTGTCTCCAAAATGAACAAGGGAATGGGAAAAAAAAAAATTGATGGGGGAAAGAAAACGTCTTCTGTGATTTTTGGATGGTTCAACTTTGGTGATCAATCAGAGGTTTCCACAAAGGCCTGACCTCAGTCCTAGTTTCTCTTCTTACCAGAAGAAGTGACCCTGAAGTTCTGGGGGTCATTTGTCTCCTGAGCTTGTTCTCTGAAGTCCAATAACCAGAGCTGAAGGCTGAAACCAGAGCTGAAAATCTCCCACTTGCAGTAGGTGCAAATTATGTTATGAGGATTATTTTTGCTGCTGTAAAATGCCAGCTGCTATGAAAAGATGTGGTGACATGGTGATGGGAGAAGATGAAACAGTGACAGAAGAAGGAACAAAGTTCAGATGGGAGGAGAAAATTCACCACGTAGGTCCTCTCCACCCTGACATTTCCAAGCTATGTGAGCTGAAGCACTGGCTCCACTGAGCTTGGTGGCAAAATTTATTCTGACTTGTAGGAAGCCTGGACTTTATTACAGCTGTTTGTTATTAAAGGCTTGACTGAACATCCTGCTCTCCTTGCCACATTTTTCAGAGGTTACATCTGCCAAGAAAGAAACTTCTGGTGTGTGCCTATAAGCTCATGTTTAAGAAACCCTGCTCTGGCCTGAGTGTTGTACCAATCCCTTTGAGTTCCAGCCCTGTTTGGCTGCAGCTCAGTTCCTTCAAGTCACAGAATACTGCAAATGTTTGTGGTCAGTAATTACAGCTTTTTTTTAAACTTCTCCATCCTGGAGAAATAGAGCTGCTGTGAGTGATCCAGGGCACCTAGGAGGTCCCAGCAGACTGGCAGCAGTGCAGACAGTGACCAGTGACTGCTGGAGGGACAGAGTGCTGATAGCTGCTGCCCAGGGCTATGCCACTGCCTCTAAGCCCTTCCGCACGTCCCATGACCTGCAGTCTAAGACACACTGAGCTGGCTCCAGAAACTGAGGCCAAAGTCACTGCAATAGTATGAAGAGATGAGAGGTTCTTGGCCACGCTGCCCTGCCAACACAGGAGTACTGCTTATTGCTTGTCCTCTGTTTCATCCTCTCTGGGTCCCACCTCCTGAAGACATGGGTTTTGCTGTCATGGAAAGTCTTATTAGTGAGAAAACGTAAAGTTGCAAGACATTTTAATAACATACTTAGGCATCAGGGACTTGCTTTCACTGGGGCACACCTGACATGGTAAATTTCATGAAGATCTTGGCTGTTTTGCCTCCAGAAACTCCAAAAGGAGTTGAGAAATGCAGAAAAAAAATCCCAGATCAAATAATTCTGAGTGCCCAGTCTTTGGTCGAGTTGTACCATATCTCTACCACCAGCCTTGACCCAAGCTTTGAGTCAACCCACTAACTTTGGTGTCAAGTCAACTGACTCTGGAAATCCCCAAGCAGTCCCCAGGAAGCTTCTCATCACCAAGATTTCTTTAGCAACATTTCAGGAGCACCAGTGAGTAGGAACAAGCTTAGTGAAGAGGAAAGTACCCTCCTTGTATGTTCTCTCCACCTGCTGGTTCAAAACCAGTGCTGGCTGGAAGCAAGCAAAACTTGCTTATGAGTTAGATGATCCAACTTCTACCCTGTAACCACGTGCAGTTCCCTGTCACTGATGTGTCTGCCATCTCTCTTCCAGAAACAACATTCACAGTCCCCATTCCCAGCATGGTATGGATGTGCCAAACACCAAACCAGGTTCCTCAGATCTACAGCCAGTGATGGAGACCTCTCCCTGCCCAGTCACTGGTCTAGGTCACTCCTAGCAGACAGCTGTCCATTTTGGGCTATACAGGCTCTCCAGGGCTCAAGGGAAGGGTTGATGGTGATGGGTGGAGCAGGAACCAGGAGCTGGAAAGGTGGGCACTAGCTTGCCAGCCTCCAGCTTAGCCTGCTCCAGCAGGGCAAGCCCTTTAAAGGAAGGTTTCCCCTCCTAGGCTGCCAGCTCACTCCGCAGCAGCAGCAGCAGCAGCAGCAGCAGCTTAGCAAAAGGCCTCATGCCAGGACAGGATGCTTTCTCTTTGAGGCATTTGGCTGTCAGTAGCTCATAAGCCACGCACCAGAGCCCACCAGCAGCCCCCCTGTGCCATCCTCAGTGCAAAGAAGCTTTTCATCTTGATGTGTTATTGGATCCCCAGTTTTCTGCCTTCCTCTCGAAGCCCCCACCCCTGCAGCAAGCACCTCAGTGGAGAGGCCACAGAAAGGCTTCACCAGTTACAGCAAGGTCTCCTAAAACTCGCAGTTTAAAACCCCCTGTGCAAGCTTCTCACACATGCCTGGAAAATCAGGCACAGAAGCATTTGCAAAGCATGGACATTAAGAGACCGCTGGATTTTTGTGGGCATTCTTCAAATATGTCATTTTTGTCTCTCTCTACATCTTTTTTCTTTTTTTTTTTCCCTCTCTCTAGAGGGTGCAGAGCCCTAAGATGTTCAGAGCCAGCCCTCGGTCCCTCTGCTGGCATCAGCCCAAGTGCAAGATCACCAGTCTCCCCCTGGCTTTTCCTCACACCAGAGCCCAACTCTTTTCTGACTCCAACACCATTCCATGAAGCCAAATGACTTTCACCAGTGTAGAGCCAGAAAAGTAGATGGAAAAAATGGGTTGTGATGGTAATATCATGGTAAGAGAAGTTACATGATGATAAAAAGCAGAATCAGAGGGGGCTTCTGAATCTGGTCTCACAGGTTTTACCCAGCAGTCGGTGACCTCAGTTACAGAGGACTTCAACTGACATGAAAAAAATCCAAATCCTGACTCCTTTCAACTGTACAGATTCAGTTAAAATCCATAAAAGCAACAGCACTGAGCCCTTTTTATTTCATTTGCAATGAGTCCCCCAGGGCATTACTTTTGCTAGAAATGCCATTAGCATTTACAGTTAAGTTCACTGGGAGGCACTTCTGGGTTTAATTATATAGCCCTTATAATGCTTCCTCTGGCACTCTCTTAGTATGGAAAAAATGAGCCTAGGATGTAGAAAGATAAAAAAGCTATTAATTCTAGGGCTAACAATGCCAGATCGGTATAGTTACAAACAGATTTCTCTCTGTAACGCAGCCCAAACAGCTGGCTTTCAGTGTTTGGATGGGAATGCACCAAATATGACAAAAATGTCTTTATCTGGGGAAGCTAATTTTAGACACTTTTTTTTTTTTTTTGACTAGGCAGTAGAAATACTTAGAGAAGAAATTATTAAATTTCCAATTAAAAAATGTTTTTGTTGGATACATTGCACCCAGTGTTTCAGAAGTGGCCTCCCCACTCTGCCCATCCCAGGCACTGTGGAGTGGCTGCTCAGCCATGCTGCTGCACCCAGCCAGCAATGACCATCCATCCTGTCCCTGTAATACCACCAGCCCACAGACCATGAGGGGGCAGAGCTCTGTCTCTCCAGGTACTCCTGGGACACGCAGCCCAGCCTGACCAGCCAAAACACCCAGATTCTGGGGAAGTTGCATTTGCTGGTCTCCCACGGAGTTGTGAGAGGTGATTGCCAGCACTCACAGTGTCTCAGCTTCCAGACCAGCACTCATCCCAAATTCTCACCCACCTTGGAGAGTTGAAGGTCAAGCACTGAACTGGTGGGGGAACAAAATAGGTTCCTACCCCACCAAAGGTGAAAATCCAGCATTTCAGAGCTTCCCATTCCCTCAAAACAGGTCTAAGGTATTTCACAGTTTAAATTAAAAAAAAAAAAAAAGGACTCAGCTGCTCCAGCATCCTCTTGGCACACAGGTGATGGGGATCAGTCTCTGCTCAGCCCTCACAGCTGAGCCACCTGTTAAGGCTGAGAGACTTCAAACCCACCCTAGTGAGGGCAGTGACCCTCCTGAGAAAATATGACCAGATTCCCCCTGTCAGACTGGCTCAAAAAGAGTGAGCAAGACATGGAAGTGCTTTCACCACATATGGCTTTGTAAAGAGAGTGATTATAACCCAGTTAAGGAGAGAGGGAAAGCACATGGCACATAAGTTGTTACTGGAGAGGTGCACTGAAAGATTTTTAATTGATCCAGAGCTCTGCTGTTTAAAAATTCATAGGCTTCAAGTTACTCTTGCCACGTTTAAACTCGCTTTTGAGTTTAACAGCCTCAGTGCTTGCAACCATCTACCTGAAAAATATTGGCCAGTTCAAAACCCCTCATGAACAGCTGATCCATTTTTGTGTAATGTGTTCTCTTCCCATGCCTGGTCATTGCAGCAGACAGCACAAGTCAAAATCAGTGGTGGTTTTAGGGAAGGGACATTCATGCTCCTGAAGGACACCAAGTGTTGCCAAGACATGCACAAGTATATCATACATTTTTAAACTCAAGAAACTGGGGCTTAGAAATGCTCACTCTTGATAACAGCAACCGAAACATTAAAATCTGCCAGCAGTTTTGCCTTCAGCAGAACTCCAAGGATCAGTCAGCTCCATCTGTCACGTTGTTTGCAGAGTAGCTTGTGGCACAGCCTGGCTCTGTGCTGTCCCTTTCAGCAGCAGCACTGGGCTTCCACCCCGAAGCACCTCCTCTTGCACCAGTGCCAAAGGGGTGGCCTGGGAATGGAGACCATGGACAGCAAAGCTACAGTGACTGGGGCAATGCTGTGGGACAACTCTGCTCAAGTCTTTGCAAACTTGGAGTGACCTCAAGTCACTCGCTTCACCTAGAGATGCCTTTACAGGTTATCCTGAAGGGATGCTGGTCATGTGTGTGTATAAAGCACATACAAACCTAAGGACAGTAACACTGACATTTGTTGTCATCTTTTGAGGACCAGCTAGATAAGGACCATAGGGGCCTGTGAGTTAGGGTTTTTACGTACGACATAGAAAATAGAAAATGAAAAATTCCTTGCCAAAGCAGTTGCTAATAACCACGGTAAAAACATGGCCCATCTCAGCCTCAGTGAGACTAGTGATGGCAGTGTTCCCCTTCCCAAATTACTTGCAGCCACAGTTCTTCCCTGTGAAGAGCCAGAGAACACTTCTGCCTCAGCTGACTGTATGAGGTGTAGCCCAGTGAATGAACTTGCCAATTTTGTTATTACAGGACATCATTTTTCCTGGCACTGAAGTTATTCCAGAGAGCTTTTCTGCACTAAAATCCTCCAGATAGTCTCTGGATAATGCAAAGTACATCAAGACTCCTGTTCCAAGACTTCCAGTGAAAGCAGTGGGCCCTTATCCTGGCATCACCCCCGGCTGAATGCCAGCACACAACTCATAGCATTTTAACCTCCTGAAAAGCTGCAAAAAACATCAGCTGGAGTCACTTCAAAGCAGCCTCAGGGTGGGAAGTGCAAGAAATAGACCTCTGTAAGTCACTTGAGATGGTGGCAAAGATGCCTTTGGACACTAGAAGAAGACACAGGCTAGTGGTGGAATAAATGTCCCCACGCTGTGATAGGCTCCATGCTGGGACCTGCACAGGAATGCTGCTGTGGGATGAAACTGCAGCTGGCCAGTTTACCACCAGCAACCTGAGAGCATTTCCCACACTGAGGTGTCCTGCAGAAGTGGCACCCACTGGTATGCAATAAAGGCAGGTCTTTGCTGGAGGAAGTATTTCTCAGTACAGTTTATGGAGAAACTGTAAATTCAAAATACACTTAAAACAGAAAAGGTAGCCCTGGTAGCCAAACATGTCTGAGAAAGAGCTTTCTGTCGGCCCACAGGTGTTTCAGGATACTCACACATAGTGGGAACAGAGTCGATGAGGGACCTGATGCATCCCCGCTGTGCATATGCAGTGATCCTTTCTTGGGAGGGCTTCCCAGCCCTCAGCAAGGAAACACGGACGCTCTCTCCCCGATATCTCTATGCACTGTGTTTCTGGCAGGCGGCTGCTGCCCTGAAATGGAAATGTTTTCCTGCTTGGAAAACAGGGGCTTTTTGTGCCTCCAAGGGAAGGCAGACCCAACATTTCACCCAGGTTCATGCTCACCAAGCTGACAGAAAGAGAAGTAACACCTTCAAAGTGCCTGCCACGGTGTGCACAAGGGCCAGTTTTGGAGTCACTGTTGGATGCACATTCTTTTCATGGATCTGTGGCGTTCTGTTTGTATTTAACCTCCTTTGCAAACACAGCTAAATATCCCGCCCTTTGCCCAGAGACAGTAACAAGGTTTCTCCCCTAATGATATCCCACTGAAGGCCAGTTTTGCAGCTTTCACAGCAGCCTGCAGAGCAGATCCCCTTGGGTCAGGGGGACACTGCTGGGCTCTGGGAGTCTCTCCGCAGCAGAACATCTCACGCCGGTGTGACAGCCGGCAGGGCCAGCTGGAGCAGAGGAGGGCATCGTGCGCTCACAATGCCGAAATGTAACTGGCACATCTAATTTTAGCCTCCAGAGCCCTGAAAGCCCTCTTGAGTTGACACATACCTTGATAAATCATTTAAGTGGATGCTGCTTGGCCTAAAGCTGGCTTTCGGATGGCAAAGGCTAAGTGCTGAATGTTAAAACGAATTTTGACTGGAGCTGAGGGTGTCTGCTTGCAGTAGTTACCCAGGGTGTCTGAAGCTTGTAGGGACTGGGAATTAGGGAGACACAAAGAAGAGGCAGAAATGCCTATCACATTTTTATTTTGCTGTCTATTGCAAACTTGACTGAGAAGAAATCTACATGTGCAGTGTATATTGCAGAGTGAAAGCTAGAAGCATGGAAATAAGCAACAAATGCCTGCAGGATGCAGAGCATCCTTCAGTTCTATGGGTGGTCACCAGGAAAGCTGGTTCCATGTTTCAAGACAATCAAGCACCCTGTAGAGGCCTCATCAACTTACACAGTAAAGGGACCAACTGGGAAAAAAAAAAAAGGCATTTTACTGGGAGTTCTGCCTTCACTTTGCCTGCTTGGCCCAGCCTCTTGGCAAGCATTTAGAGTTTTGAAGTCTAGCTCCCATTTAGAGGCAAAACAAGTGATGCAAGATTAATAGGTCTTTGTCACGACAGGGTGTGCTGCACCATCCACCACAGGGGGCTCTTCCTTAGAGCCACCTCACCCATGTGGGTACACACACACATGTGCCTATGTCTTTCTCTTCAGAGGTCCATGAAACACATGGGAAACTTTTTGCCTGTCTTGTTACTGAGTAACTGGAGAAACAGAATTTTGCCCTTGGGACAGGGATGAGTCTGTGACTGCAAGCAATTGTCTGTGCAGAGCAGGCTTGGGGCTTTGGTACTGTTTCCCAGTTAATTGTGAAATTGGATAATCCATGCATGGAGAACTAAAAGTTGGCTGTCAGTACCTTCAGGGGACGAGCTGCCTCACTGCTGGGGGTGGTTACTGAAGCCTTGTATACAAGATGTCCTACATGTAGATAAAATACATGTGTGTGTGTGTGTGTGTGTGTGTATATATATGTATATGTATATATATATATATAAAGTTAGTTATATCACGTATTTTGTAAAATGTATATAAACCTAGCATGCATATCAGTATGCCTCTGAAGAAGTAGCTTTTCTTATCTCCCTCCCTTGTTTGTGCATCTGAGGGATGCCCAAGAGAAAAGAGAAATACTGCTCAGTTAAACAATGCAGCAATTGATGTTAGGTCTAAACAACAAATTCCCACTCTTGGGGTAGTTTGGTGTTAATGCTTTTCAAGAACTGGTTGTTAGTGATCAGGAAACTACTAAATTAACAACTCTGGAGAGTTAAGTGACAAAACACTTTCAATCATTTATTAGGGAAGGAAATCCCTGGCTGTAAACAAAGCCAGAGTAGGGTTATTTCATGTCAGGAGCAGTAACAACACATCAAGACATTCACAAACCACGAGTTAGGGCCACTGAAATTATCAACAGGGTTTAGACTTCAAAATTAATAAATTGGGAATGATCTTTATTTGTATTCGGTTTTCTGAAGCTTTAAGACCTGCTCAAATGCCACTTTGGAAATATTTTCTCTGTAATCATAAAAGTTGAAACTTCCAGTAAAAAAGCTGACAACTCTCACTTTCTCAGGGGCTTCTGGAGAAGATGAAATTCTATGTCACTGACAGCACAACTGTAAAGGATGCCAGCAAGGAAGGTGCCTTTCTAATTTAGACTGAAATTCTGAGCAGTAGTGAAGTGATTTCCACCTCACATGAGGCAAAGGACATCTTTTCAGTGACCCAAATCATGGGCCATGTCTTTCTGCCATAGCCAGGGCAGAGCTACCCTATCTGGTGTCTTTTGGGCCATCTTAGGTCCCAGGTGCTGCATGGAAATGGCACCTTGCTGGAGGAATTTCTGTGGTCAATGGAGGGAAATCAGGACAAGGCCCTGTTTGCCCTATGTATTGTCCCTGTGCCTTGGGTGTCATGGGTACTTCCCTGTATCTGCCCACAGCAGTGGGCTCCAGCTGCTGCTTGCCCAGCCTCTCATGCCATCCTCATCAGGGTGTTTGGGGTGCAGTGTGGTTGCATCTCAGCAGCAAAGCTGCTCTTTGTGCATGACTCTTCAAATGGACTTTGGCATTGTGAAAGGTTTTTTTGCCCCCAAATCTGTTTTTAGACAATGGAGAAGTTCGAGGATATGCCTTGAAGAGCATGAGGGCAATTTGAATGCAAAATTCATACACAACTGGGAAAGTTGCTTTCCAATGCCATCCATAGATGTTCAATTAATTAGATCAAATGGTTTTACTGGAGGTCTTTAGAGGCTAAAATAATGAAGAAAAACTACACACAGATAGCCTTCTTTACCCAGAAGGGTTTGCCCCATACATCATTCCTCTACATCAGTGAGCTCTATGGGACCCTCAGCCCCTCTGAAAAATAGGTCTCTTCTCCTCAGCACTGTTGGGGTAGGGAGGGAACCTTTGCTTCTGGTTCCCAAGGCTTAAACCCATTACCACTGTGGCTGTTTATGTCTCACACACTTTCATCATCCCAGAAGAAGAGAGCAGCACATTTGCTTCCCACTGGGCTAGGCAAGCTGTATTGCCACCCAGTTCAGCCAGACTTGCAATGAAACGTTTGCGGGCTGCAGTGAGAGCTGCTGAGCGAGCCATTGCTCTCTGTCTCCTTGCAAACTCACCATCCCACACTCAGTACAGTGCTCATTTTCTTTTCCTCACATTGAATTACATATCTTCTCCCCAGGGGTTATACAAACTGCACAGTGACTCTTTTTCAACCATCCAGCCAGCCATGCACCTGTTTTCAATCAAAATTTTTCTACTGTAGCTCCCCTTGGCTCAGAAAAGTGCTTTGACAAGCTTGAAATTTCCTGCCTCAGGAAGGAATAACATCTCTCTAAAACAGTGCCATGAGTTCTGTTGGAGAGGTATTAACCATGAGCTGCAGAAAAGGCTGGACTTATTTTAAGACCTACTAGAAGAATCAGAAACTTAAGCAACCTTTGTGGTGGCAGGACTAAAGATGTCCCAGAGCTCCTGGCTCCAACCTAAGACTCAACTTGGGCCACTGCCCAAGTAGTTTCCTTCTCAACCTCTGTTTCTTGTGCTCCAAAGTTTGCCTACCCCAGTTCAAGAAAATACAGTGTATATGAGGTCCCTGTAAGGAATAAAGTCAGAGAGTCTTCAGCTGAACCTGATTGGGCAGAAGGCTAAACTGAGGCTGCAGCTGATTGTGACTCAACCACTCCCCTTTCCCCAAGGACATGAAACACTCCCCAGAATTGGGGAAATATTTAGGCAAGCTTCAATGCTGGAGAAGAAATATGTGAGGATGTCAGTTTCTGTACAACGGCCCGCTGAGTTTTGTCTCCACTCTCCTTGACCTGTATCCTGATAAAACTTGCAGTAAGCTATTTATCAGGTAAATAGATAAACCAGCCATCATCATATCAACATATGGTGACAGTGACTGAGAGCTGCCCTATTAATTGCTGACCCCATTTCTATTTCAGTCACTTGGCATGACCTCTAGGAAATGAATGGGATCAGGCATGATAAATCCATTCTCTGTGGCACAAGATAATCTGTTTTCAAGCTGGAGCAGATGCTGAGATACCCACACTGGCAGCTTGCTGCTGGACGACCAAGGGGATTGTAGTGCATTGTGACCACATCCCTGAAGACTTGTGTTGGTTCCCCCTTGTACAATAAATGGTTCTGCTACACCATATCGTGTCCTAAAATTCCCTGCTGATGTATCACAGAATGGGTCAGGTTGGAAGGGACCACAGTGGGTCCTCTGGTCCAGCCTCTCTGCTCACACAGGGTCATCCCAGAGCACATGGCACAAGATTATGTTCGGATGATTCCAGAATATCTCCAGTGAAGGAGACTCCACAACCTGTCTGAGCAGTAAGGTCCCAAAGATTAAATCCTGGCTAGTTGACAACCTTGGATTTGGGTGTTAAACTGATGCAGAAAGGCTTAGTATCTAACAACCAGAGGAGACTGGAGAAAGGTAAATGCTATTTGAGTTGCTCAAGGGTTTTGAGCCCAGATCTGTTTCTGCTTAAGCACTGGGATATGCAACACCAAGGTGTGGTGGTGGTGGTGTTCTCAGATCTCTGTGCTGGAGCTACTCTTCTTTGTGCTGAAACAAAGCAGTTCTTTGAGAGGTCAAGGATGGTGAAAGGAGGATTTAAGTATTTAAAAGTATGATTTGCTGGTCTTGCTAGTAGGACAAGGAGAACCTTTGCCATAAAACACTTAGCCATCAAGAGTGCAGAAACTGCATCCCAGCTGGTGTCCTGATTGCTGGGCTGGAGACTTGGACGCAGCTTTGCTCTCTCGCCCCAGTGGTGCTCAGTGCTGCCCAGCACAGACACAGCTGCAGTGGAGGGTCTGGAAGAGCCAGGTCTGTGCCCTCACCCTCCCACAGGCAGGTGTGGGCTGCCACTCCCTTGAGCAGAGGACAGCTCAGCTTGGACCCTGTCTGCCAGAATCCCTTCCCAAAGCCTTGCACATGCCATCAGCCTCACTCAAGCCCTGGCACAGCCCCATGAAACTGTACATGACTGAAGGGAGGGGAGAGGAAGACATGGGTCTGCCCTCCCAGAGCAGCCGTTTTCCCTTGGGAGATCTTGTTTTCGCTTTATTTGTGTCCCTGGGACCCAGCTGCTTAGCAACGGGATAAAATTGTCACAAAATGCTGGCATTACCCTCCTTACCAGGGCAGGGGATGTCTGCCAGCCAAGGTGGCCACACAGCACTCATGGAGGGACCCCCATCCCCATCCTTGTTGCCCGGTGAGCTCTCCCAAGGTGCGAGGGAATTTGGCCCCTGTGTATGGCAAACACCACACTGCAGGCAAGGCATGCAAGCAGCTCTGCCTGCCCTGGCTGCTTCCAAGCCAGGGACAGATGAAACATGGGCACTCTTTGGGTCTGAGTGGATAAATGCTTTTACCATTCTGAAGGACCAGGGGAAAAAAGCACACTTGAAGTAGTCTTGTGAAGTACTCGAAAAGGAAAATATTCACAATTCTTGATTGTATATTAGGGGGAGATGGGAATGAATACAACATCTTACTTTGGTTCAGGGAATTTTAACTAGAAAAAGAAATCAAAAAAAGGCAATGAAGAGTTATGGTTATATATTATTTGGACCAGAAGAATAACAGGCATGTGTCTAATGCCTGCTGCTGTCCTTGCCCTTTTTTGAGTCCTCTGCCTCTGCTGATAATACTCAAAGAGGTATCCAGGCTGCCCAGGAGGCCAAACCCTGCTCAGCAGAGCTCACTTCCCTTGAAGGGTCATGCAAAGGGCAAGGGATGAAAATCAGAGATTTTAGAAGAGCAGTTTATAACACACTTGCCCTTATAAGTGGCTGACATGCAAAAGATAGTTGCTGGCAATTGCTGACAGCTTGTGTGTTTACTTCAATCAGCAAGTATTTATAATTAATTTTTAAAATGTTCAAGTTCCACTGGGAACATTACAAACTGCCCTCAGCACTCTGATGTGCTTCCAAAACATATACTGCCATAAGTCAAAAAGCACAAAGACTCAAATATTTCAGGGTAGAGGATAAGTGGGTAGATAATGCAGTTGAAATGAAAATTATTTAGATAACTCAGTATCTATTCACAAATATTTAATTTTCATGACTGGAAGCAACCACAACTGTTGTAAATGGGGTGAACTGCTGCATGACTTCTAGCATCTCCCCTTCCTGATGCCACAGCTTCACAATACGGAACATTTGCCAGCACAGGGATGCCCAGACTTCACTTTTTTTCTCTCCTATCCTCTTGTCCACCACAATGCCTCATGCACCCCCTGTGCGGACACATGAGTTTACAGGCCCCTGAAAGACCTAGTGGGACTTACAATAGACCCGTAAAAACCCCTCAAAAATTACTTGCTAAGGCAAGCTTTGCTGCTGAAGATGCAGCATTGCTGAGCCACTCCCTGGGAGTTTTTTGAAGAAGCATGAGGTGCTTCTGCCTAAAATGTTTACTGACAGTTTCTGTCTCTGCACAGAGAAATGGCAGAATGCAATTTCACTATTTTTCAGTTTCTTTATATTTTTATGGCTGTTCTTCATGGTAGTTTTAACTAACTAAATCCCTTCTGGCCTCAGCAACAGGTTGGGAAGAAAACCTACTTCAGGACAGGAAAATGCCATTGACAAATCTACCATTAGGGTGGTTAGGGTAGTGGAGGTGGCTGAGCTTGGGGCAAACTCCAAATGAATACCCTTCTCAAAAAGCTTACACCTTGAGTTGGCGTTACTCCTTAGTCCTTTAGACTAGGAAAGGTACCATGTCTCTGAGCACTGCTCAGCATCTTGGGGAGCTGAGGTGGCTGAGAAGGCACAGGGGAGCAGTGGAGACAACCAGCTCCAGGGCAGCAGCCAGCCCCTGCTAACATCTGACCTGAGGATTTAGCAGCAGGTTTAGAAAGAGATTTTTTTCATTCTGTGAAGTAGTGGGAGAACATGCTCAGATTGCAACCCTGCAGCTAAGTGATTCCTAGTTTTTTCCAGTAGTATAATTATGACAAATTACTCTCATGTTCCCCATTAATGTTGCTATTAGCAGACAGGCAGGCCTTCCTAACATGAGCCAGTTCTTGCTAACAAGGTCTGTGTGTACCACATTAGGGAATGTACACTCACACAGCTTTCAGAGCACTGAAAGTGATCTGCCATAGTTCCTATAATGGTACAGAGCCAAATGTAGCTACATCTCACATCAGAGAAGGCAGCAAGATCCAGCCTTAAGTTCAAGATCCTTGATTAAATAAAAAGAACTACAAGCCCAGTCTTCTGCTTCTGAGCACTAAGTTGCCCGTTGCCCTCCTGCTCAGACACTGGGTGGGAGCTGTGCTGAGGACCATCACATTCAGATGGGGCAGTGAAGTCAAATGCCTCACTCACCCACTCAGTCACTCACACGAACAGTATAATAAGCAGGTCAAAAAAACCACCTTAGCAGGGATTATATAATCCTCTATCTTCACATGAGTTTACTTCTAAGGTTGGTGGGCATCACTCCATTACAGAAGGAAAATGGTCTAGCACATAGGACAAGGGGGAGCAGTTGCTGTCCTTCACCTTGATGTTAGCAAGGGTTTCAGCACAGAGCACCCATAATATCCTTATAGCCTGTAGTGGTGGCATAGGGACTGTGCTGCAGCAGAGTCTGAGAGGCCATGGGCCAGCCAGGTTGTACGTGCAGGTTTTATTGTGCTTAACTCCCTTACATGCACTCTGCTGTGGCGATGGGTGCTGCATAAGCCCCAGGGTAGGACACAGAGTTGGTTCTCTGCAAAGACCTGGCTGGCCAGGAATGAGGCTTGATTCCCAAAGGACTCAGGTGTTAGCTCTCATGTTCCTTTTGATGCAGTCAGCAGTCAACTGCTCTGAGTGAGCAGAAAACTCTCCGGTCAGGTTTTTTTCTTAAATACATGAATTTTTTTTTTAAATTCAGGGGAAAATTTTGGCTCTGACTAGATGCTCCCACCTCAATATTTACCACTTTCTTCTGGCAATCCTGATTCCACAAGACAATTCCAGCTCTGTGGAGAGGAACAGAAAGCTACACTGGTGATGCCAGGTAGTGAGACATCTCCTTTTTTTGTGCATAGCTTTTAAATGATGCTATATTACAACAAACTTGTACCCACGGTGAAGCTTGTACAATGAGCCAGTTAAGGTTCTGTAATTTTTTGTTTCAAGCATGTGGCTGAATGTTTATAGGACAATTTAGATTTTAATCCAAACCTTCACAAATCTAGACAGCTGTCTCTTGTGCTGTAAAAAGGATATGCAATCAGCATATCTGAAAATCAATACACCTCATGGGGCTGAGTACCTCAGTTAATCAAATACTACAACCGTTAGTTTTTGCTCAGCTTCCAGTTAGTTCCAGTGTATTTTCTGCATAGTTACAAGATTTTAAGTGTTAGAAAAAGAGAAAGTAGGCATTTTGAACACCATGATCGCTATGTTTTTTTCATTGTTTGAACTTCACTTTTACCGCAGCCTGATTTTCCTTCCAGAATTGCTTATTAGGTCTAGATGTAGAGAAAACAAAACCCTGTCTATCTCAGTGATTGTGGACAGCAGAGAATGCAAGGCTAGTGTAGGGCCATCTGTTTCACTGCAAGAAAGGTTTTAGAAAACAAATCCAGACAGTTGATTCATTATAAGATAGACATAAGTTATGAAGATGATCATGGAAACAAATCCTATGAAGACCTCTTAAGTCCCTGGCTGCTATTACTGTTATTTTTTAAGTCAGAACTGGCTACCCACATCACATGAATAATACCACATAAGTCACAGATGAAAAATAGAAATAGCTGCAGACATCAGGACCTTACCAATGGGTACATTTAATTAATCTAAAATGATTATAGTTGCTCTTCTGGAGCATGATTGGTGTGGGACACAATCTGGGACCGTCTGGAGGAAAATGGCCCCACGCAAGAGCTCAGTGTCTCAGAGGCCATGTGTTTCTCTGGCAAGGAAGACAAGCTGTGTGCAACTCTGCAGAGACTGGCCTATGGGACACACTCTGGCCATAGAGCAGAGCGTCAGCAGGGAAACTGTTACTAGTAGAGGAAGGAATAAGGAAAGGTCAGATGCAGCAGCTTTTCCCCAAATTAAATCTGTGATGAATGTCAAATCTTAGCTTAAGAATACTTCTAAGGAAGCCTGGACCAGGCACCTCTGTCATAACTTTTCAAAGGTGAATTTTCATCTGTACATTCCCCGATCTTCCTTTGCACACAGTTAACCAGACTGAAATTCATGTGGCTACAACTGGGTACTTGTTATGCAGCCACACAGTATGCCTGGAAACAAATTCCAAACTGAACAAAGTTTAATGCAACCTTTTATTTTCAGAAGACCCTTACAGCAATCTGTAGCCAAGCAGCAATAAAGACATAATCACTGTAGTCTGAGCTGTGCTGAAACAAAAGACAATCCTATTTCATAAAAACCAGTGGTCACTCAGGGGCATCAGTTTTGGTCTGCTTGACAGGTATGTGTGCCCCATCCAAATGCCTCTTCCAGGGAGAAATCCAGTATCAGGCTTTACCAAAAAACAAAACCATGTGATCTGAATGTTCAAGTCATCAACAGGGCTGGAGATCAGAAAGGGTGGGCAGCATGCATGTTCCTCCACGTGGAATCTCCTGGTTAAGTTTGCCTGTGAAGGGGACCTTGGCTGTTGTGGCAGAAGTCTCAGCAGCAATATTGCAAGAGACTCCCAGCATCCAAGTCAGAATTCTTCAGATATTCATCGCCAGATTGATAAACTAATATCAGAAGAAAGATCAATTTTACAATAAATTATTTCAAGCCTTTCTCTCTCCCCATCTCTTTCTCCAAATGGGAGACTTTCAAAAGCTGTGCTTTGCTCTGAACTGACCCCATGCAGAGAAAGGACCTTTGCTCACTCAGATTTTATGTCCTGTCATTGATAGACCTCAGCCAGCATTTACTTCTGTGCTTGGAAGGAAGGAGGCAGAGCTCTCCAAGCACTAGATGCTGGTAACAGCAGTGATTTTGTTTGCATCCCAGCAGTTCACACAGGCTCCCACATTTCTTTTGCCTGGGAATTCATTGTACCTCATCCCAGGAAGCTTTGAGTCAGTAAAATGACAGACAGCTCACATGCAACAGGGACACAAAGAGAGCACAATAAAATAAGAAGCCTGTGCTGAGCAGTTTGAGAAGCAGATGATAGTCATGCACAGGAGAGGCTGATCTGAAGTCCGAGGGGATTCAGGGAGAGTAAAAGACCCTCCCATCCCCATCTACTCCTTCCCCTTTCCCCCACTGAAACCTGGCACCCGAGTAAGGAAAAAAAGCAGAGAATCTGGAAAGAGGCATGTGAAGCTGCCAATATGCCACAGGGCAAGGAAGGAAGGAAATAGCATGGAGGAGATGTAATCAGTGCGTGGGATGTAAAATTCCAGCCCTGCTGAAACCTATGGCTGATACTCCCCGCACTCTCACAGGCACAGATGTCACCTGAAGTGTCATGCAGAAATACTCCAGTTCTTACACGAGGACAAAGTTCTAGAGAAACCCCATAATTTTGTCAGAGTTTATGAATCTGTGCGCATACCTCGCCTATATTCAGGTTAATGAACTCCTTGTTTTTCACACTCAGTGCTTGGAATACTCCTGAAATGAAAAACAGGACACCAGTGCTATAAATACACCTCATTCGTATTCATACATGAGCTCTCCATCCCACAATGACGAGTGGCCATGCCAAGGAGAGGGAAGGCATGGTGCAAGGGTGGATTGCTTAAGATTGCTTGGTGCTGGTAGCTGCTCTGACAAAGTAAAGTCCTTGCAAGAGGAAATGTCTTGCTGACTTCAGGCCTTTGTGCAAGTCTCACTTCGGGACTTGTCTGGGAGAGGTGTCCTGAATGTGCTAAACAGTCGGATTTAGATGATACTCTGAAATGAAGCCAAGCAATTTGCATTTCTTTATATATCTTATTTAACTTTTATCTCTCAGTAGTTTAATTACCTCTATTGCTACAGATTGAACCAGAATGCAAAGAGAAGAACAAAAAAAAGAGAATCAGTCAAGAAAGTCGATTTTGCTTGTGATGGGTGAGTTGTGTTGTATTTGAATTTGGAGCCACAATAATGATCACTTCAGCATTTATCCAACCATTTTACCTATCTCTGATACTGCTGCTCTGGAACAAGAATGACCCTGTACAAAAATGAACTGAGACCTAAGGTGCCTTGATGTACAAGGAAATATCTGCAGTCAAAAGGGGACACATTACATAAAAGGTACAGGAGATAGCTGCCCAAGTGCATGCCAGTTGTCTCTTTGCATGAAGCATAAGTAATATTTGAACCTTGAACTTCTGTGAGCCTAAATTAAGCTCCTGAGTGAACCACAAGAAAGGCTATAACATGGACTCTACCAGCATTCTTCACATGCCTTCTACATTACTGCAGAGTTTGTGAAGCAAGCTCTATTCACAAGGGGAAATTTTTCATTAGCACCAGAACATTTTTCTCTTTACAGGAGAAAAGCCATCCTAAAAGCAAGTGCTAAACACAGCTCCTTTCTGTTAGTCATGTACACACTTGATCTCGGATATTGTGCAACATGCTCAGCAACAGCTGAAAGTGGAACTACTTTTTTTTTCAAAGGGGAAGAAATTCCAGAGGAAGAAGATACTCACGACTTGCATTCTCCAGGCGAATTAAACAGTTCAGAAAATCATCAAATTCAATCTGGAACTGTTCATCTGAGTATCGGAGGACAATCAGTTGCAGCAGGTAGTTGTTGAGTTGGAATCCTTCCCAGAGACACACACACAAAGAAAAAGTGAGCAACCTTGTAGGTCACGGAGAATCTACAGATCTCTGTTAACTAATCTTGAAAACAAGTTAATGGGAGGATACTCTGTGGTGCACATCCATCCAGAAAACAATCTGACCACAAAATTCTTTAAGCTTGCAGTGAGTAACAAACTCTGAACAAGAAATTTTGCAGTCCCTGTAGTTTCTAGTCCATTCATATTGTGATGTACAAGAGATCATTCTGTCTTCTTGAAATTTGGAGGGATTTCTGCAAAACCATGTGCTTTAATAAAAATAATTTGGGATGAAATACTAATGCAGTGGCTGCTCTTCATAACAAGCAGCTTACTCTCTATTCCTTCAACCCTTGAAGTTAGACTGTGAAGTGGGTTTTTTTCAGGCTATAACCCTGTACATGTGCAGCACTGTTGAGTTTAACAGAGCTCAATAAAATGTAAAGATTGTTCTGACTGAGTGCCCTGAAGGACTGGGGATACCTGGGGTAAAATTAGTCCACTCAAAGTGCCCAGATCCTCTCTGGGATTTAGACCTTCTCCATGTTCAGGAGTACCTGGCCTGTCCCCTTCACCCAGAGCTGACCTGTCCAATAGGTTTACCAGATAAAACACAGTGCTTGTCTTACCTGCAGCTTTAAGAGCATCACGAAGCTCATAAGAGGACATGGAGCCAGATTTATCAAAGTCAAATTGAAGAAAGATACTCTGTTATGAAAGGAGCACATGGAAAGCTCAGTATTTGAATCTGACAGGCAGCACAGATCAGGCATGGAAAGACAGGGTGTTTAACTGCATACTATAAGATTTAAGAAAGCTGACAAGCTTTGGTCTAGATCCAGTCTGATTTTATAACTGAGGAGCAAATCTCAGTCCCAGTTCTCTTTGTCAAATGAATAGGTTGTTGTGACTTAAAAAAGCACTACCAAATCCAAGCATTAAAAAAAATAATGAGTTGCTCTTCATTAAAAATTCCATGATTTTTAAAAAAGTGATTTTATCTAGAAAGGATGTATTTTTCTATGTCTTTTAACTGACACATTCCCTTAATCTCCTTTTATGTTTTTCTCCATAATTCTGAACACTAGGGACAAAGAGATTGTCACTTACTCATTCGCTTTTACATATAAAAGATCTGAACAGCCACATTCATGGTACTACCAAGAGAATCAGTCAAACAGTTTGAATTTTGATCTAAATATTAAACAATTTTAAAGTTGGAGTTAAGTTACATCCTTTTAATGAAACAATACAAGTCTTCTTTGGAATAAGAGTTATTTAGAGCAGTTGTCACATTCAGCCTAAAATTTTCCAGCAAATATACATGCAAATATTCCTGCAGGATACAAGGATTTCTCAAGCCCCCTTGTTAGAAAACAATGTGTCCTTTGTTAAAAGACATGTGGCATTAGTACCCAGAAAAAGTGTTTGCCTTTTCTGTTGGACCAGACAAGAAGCAAAGAACTGCATATTTCAAATGCTTTGGTGAAGCATGAATTCAGAAAAATCTATTAATGGCCATAAGGAAACAATTATGATGTCTCTATTTGAATATTCAGCCTGTGGCCTGATTCTGCAGGCCTGCTTATTCTTACTGCCATATACAATGGCATGAAAATGTGTTTAAAATTAGAATCAACACTTTCCCAGATCTCAGTACAGTTGACTCCTGAGAGATCAGTATTGAAAATGCAGTGACTTAGGAAATTATTGTTTCCACTAGTCATGAATCATCACTTTCTTCTTCTGTACAACAGGAGTAATGGAAACTCCTTAAGTTTCATTTTGATTGGCTTGCTTATTAGTGTCCATTGCATTCTTTATCCCAAACACAGTTGATTTGCTTACAACAATCTCTGTTATTTCCAGAAAACCATTATGGTTTAGCAACAGGGAAAGCTAAGAATGTCTTTGACTATCCAAAACAAGCTCCCATGCTTTTAAAACATTTGTTTTGTGTTAAAATTCATGGCTTGTAAACACTCCTGTCTCCATTTGTGTCTGCATATACATAATAAGCTATGCAGGAAGTATCTCATGAAATAAAGAAACAAATACAATTAACAATGTCACCTACTATCCATTTCTTCATTTTTCCCCAGAAAACTTTGAACTCACTGAATTCCAGTTTCCCGTTGCCACTGGTCTGGTACTCTGAACTAAGGAAAAGAACTTGTTATATGGAGGTCCAAATTCTGTCTGAACTTGTCAGCATTGTTCCTTCAAGCAGAAAATGTTGACTGGAAAGCCTACGGTGCTGCTGAAACTGGTATTGGGATTTCTCATGAGGTACAGCTCCAGCAGTTTCAGTCATGGCTGTGATATTTGACGAACATTATGTGACATAAAAACACAGCTGAGCAATTCAAACTCCACAGGAGGGAGAAAGACGGATTGTTCTAAGGCAAGAACAGCTTTGGATGTAAATGGGATATAAATGATTCAGAGAATTAAATTACCTGAGTAAAACAAATTGCTACTGCACCTAAAGGAGTTAGTCAACCAGTATGCTATTCAGTATTTTTATCTAGAAACCAGGCTTTGTTGTAATGGCTCAACCAAAAATTAACGGGAGGGATGTGGTGAGTCTGGCAAAACCTGGTCCTTATGGCCTGAAACAAATGCCTGTATAGCAGTTCTGAGAGACAGTGATTAGATCTGCCTGACCTTCCTTCTGCCCAAAGTGTGAGTGACTTATTTTACTGAGTTACTGATGCCCCCCAAGCATGGTTCACTTACAGGGTGGGGCACCTGCTCTGAAATGCTATAAGGCACGGTCCCATTCCCCCTCCCTTTTCCATCTTGCCAGGACAAAGCCCTTGCTCAGATGGACACTAGCTCAGCAAGCATTCACAAAGGTTAAAACATGTCAAGTGGGGTCTTAGCTAATGCCTGCTATTACTTAAGTACCTATGCTGGTGACATTACTGAGGGCATCCACAGATCTCAAGAACATTATCCCTTCTGCAAAGAGTCCATCTTTTTACCCAGCCAGGTTCTTCTTGGGGTCATGTAGAACTCTGTCCCTGCTCCTCATCACAACATCGTGACTGCTGCCAAGGAACTCGGTAGTGTGTGACACAGAGGAGACTCTGCCAGCATTGACTTGGGGCTTGCACTTGTCATTGTGCTCCAAACAGCATGTCCAGAGTGCGGTGGTTGTGTCTGTGTTCCTTGTGCTTCCAAAGCAGAGGAAGAGATGCCCCCCCCCCCAGTTTATTCAAAACTATGTAGAAATTTTCTTGGAAGCACTGCAAATCATGGACACTATTTAGTTAAATCCTAAATAGTGAACCCAGGACTCATGCCATGCTCCTGGGTCAAGTGCAGACCCTGGCTCTGTGCCAATACCATGTAAGGATGAGATATGAACATGGACCAGCTCCCTACTGAGGCTTGGTTTTTAAGGGAGAAAATTTAAGACTGGTCCCCTGTTTCTCACTGCATGTGCAGGGTGACTGATCTGCACTAAATTTTAATGTTATGGACATAAATTTAACAGGATAAAGTTTTGTCAGTTTTGGAAATGTTTGAGAGGATGTCTCAAACAGAGAGGATGTCTCTGTCACCAGCTGGAGCAACAAAAGGAAAAGGGAAGAACATCTCAACTGAACATGCAAGACATAAACCAAATGCTAGATACTTGCCTTGTTAGGACTGTATCTGTTTTGTCTCATTTGGAAACCAGCTCTACCTGAGGAGAAGCCATACTAAGCAAACTCAACAGGCACCAGAACACTGCAAAGGACCTATGTGGTGGGGAAGTACCAGGGCTATGATTCATTTGATCTGATGTCTGAGCAGTTATTTAGCATGCCTTCGTTAGGTACACTCAGAACAATTAATGACACCATCTTTTTCACTATCTACAGAGGAAGTCTAGAGAGCTAGCTTAGATGTAGACACCTACACCACAAATGCCTAAATTTGGACAGACAACTCTCACCCACATGTCTGTTTCCTGGAGTCCCAGAATCTAGCTGAAAGACCAGATTTTCCAGTTTTTAGACTGGAGGTCGAAAAAACCACAGCTTTGATATCAGCAATTTTCAACACTCCGCTGAACCTTAACTTCTGACCCATAACTTAAATGCACAAATCTGTCTGGTGAATTTAACTCTCCAGACAAAAGACTTGTCTTGCGTTATATCTTCTAGGCATTTTTGAAATAAATCACAGCTTAAAAAATGCACTGTTATATACAGAAGTAATTTGACATTTACTTCTAAAGGTGCTCAGCATTGTTACCTAAAATGGAAGAAAAGAAATTTCCAGCCAATATTAAAATAGATAAAATAGAGAGTAGGCCTTTAATGAAAGGACTTTCAGGTGCAAAATACAGAGATGCACACCCAGTATGGGGTTCTTACAAGTTTATAACGCTACTTAAGTGTCATATCTAATGGATACATCCCACCTGAGAATCATCTGCCCCCAGAACCTCCCTGGGTCTACCCCTGTGGAGCTTCTCCAAGGGTTTTGGGCCTTCTGTCTTGCTTTGACTACAGTGTATCTTCTAGGTGCATGAGTCCCAAATAAGATGTCCCTCCTAAAATCTCTTCCTTGAAAAGAACATTAAACAGAATCTCAAGGATGTGGCACAAATTCTGAGAAGCAGGTTTAGAAACTGTCAGCTGCTACCTTAAGTGTGAGGAACTATACAGCTATACTAAAATCTATAAATATATAAAAATCTTGGGACATCAAAACTAAAGCATCTAAGTCTGAAGTAGAAAACAGTTTTATCTTGAAACTCCTAACCCTAAATTTCTAAAATAAAAATCAGGATATAACTTCACTGATTTTTTTTTCCTTTGGGTAGTGTTCTGCCATCACATTACCAAATTCATGCCAGGTATCCATGACAGGTAATGCTACAGACAACTATATTCAGTATTCATTTAGACTCACAAGCACTTCTTTGAAAGGATACATCCATAAGAGAAATGATATTTCGGCATGAAATGAGACTTAAGTTCTTGAATTTGATGTTCTTTGCTGAAAAAGAACAATAATAGAAAAGAAGTCATTGAACAAAGACATCTTTTATGCACTGAAAGTAGAAAACAGGATTCATGAACAGAGATAGCAGCTGACTTAGTCCTCATTGTGAGAGGAGCTGGGCACTGGAAGATGAAGGCAGCTCTCACCACAGAGAAGTCGCAGTCTAGGCAGAAGATGGATTTACTGAAGACATGACAGGAAGTACCGTCCTTGTTTTGTAAATCAGAAGGTGAGGTTTAGAGACTGACAGGTTTCCCATTGTACAAAGGGCATGTAGCAGATGAACTACATCAGGGCCTTAAAAGTCCCAGCCCAGTGCCTGTCTCTTCACAGCAGAGCAGTAGTGCAAAAGAGAGCTGGCCTCACTGGGCTGACACGGACCATGCCAGAGGCAGGTCAAGCTTGTGGTTAGATTACAGACCAGGTGTTTTTCCTGACTCTTCTCTGGCTGGCTGGAGGACACCAGGTAGGGGTTGTAACACAGCCTTTCTTTTTCTATTTGTATATGAATTTAATGACAGTTTTTATAAAGTTCTGTACAGCCCTTAACTTTGAAGTTATCAGCACTTACTTTTTTTTAATACAGCATTCAGAACATATTCAAGTTCTTCTGCAAATATCTCCATGTCCTAAAGTAAAAAGAAAAAATTGAAACAAAAAATAAAGTGAAGCATCTGTTACTTGAATGTTTCTGTAGTCAGACATACAAAAAATCTCAGAAAATACAAACATCACCCATCTATACTTTATTGTAACTCAGGAAAAGAGAACAACACAAAACCTAGAAAAGGCTAAAAACTAAAAGGCTGGCAAAATACAGGGAGTGCTGCTGTGCATAAGTCTGTCTGAAGGAGATCTCCAGCAGGAACTGTTGATTAAAAGAAAAATCAACTGCAGTTGAACATTAAACCAGGTAGGCTCCCTCAGACCTTGAGTTCTAGATTTGGCCATCCTGCTTGCTCACCAGGGACTGCACCCTTCTCCATCTAGGCATAAGGCATGGTGACATCTGGTGCCCAAACAACACACTACAACTAAACATACTCCTCTCAAAACACATAATTTTTGTTTCACCTGGTGCTGTGTGGGAGCAGAAGTGTTTTCCCTCTTTCTACATCTTGCATTGACCCACAAAGCTTTTGCACTCACCTTTCCTGAAATCTGCTCAAACAGTGCCCGGAACTGCTTTTCTTCTTCAGTTTCTTGTGGGTTTGGTGTTGGATGCAGAGGCTGCAACACCAACCACACAAGTCATTATAAGAACTGTAAAACTTGACATTTCTCCTGCACATAGCACCTCTGTGCATCAGGGATCATAGTACATCTTAAAACAAGGGTACCCATGCTCCTGAACCTCTCTGCGTCTGAGGCCTCCCAACCATCTAGCTGCCCAAAAGGGGTCTCACCCCTTCATTTTCTTCACCTAGGTGAGAATGTAGTGTGCCATTGCCTTGGCCATGTAAAAATCAAGAGCACCCCCCCTCCTGGAAAACACCTCTCCTCTCATCCCACTCCTGCGACATTCTGTTTCCTCCAACAACCACAGCTCTACTGAGCTCTCTCCAGTGGCATCATCCTGGGACCTCTCACCTTGAGCGCAGCAGCCAGAGGTGGCTGCACTTCAGAGTATTAACCCAGCACCGCCCCAAGCCTAGAAACACTTTCAGCTGGCTGCCAGCTGAGTGCCTCAATGCAGCTGCAGGAGCATGGAATCCAGGCTCCAGCCTACACCCATGAGCACAGAGATGCAATAGTGTTAACCACTGCTAGAGCTGGGGTCACTATGTGAGCAGAGAGGGGAAAAAGAAGGCAACAGTGCAGGAGGCAAAGAATCAGGCTTTGTTTTCTCTACCCATAGACAATACAACATGGATGATATTTAGCGTGCTCTAGAATGGCCCCAGTGGCACTGCTTGGACACTCACACATTTTATGACTGTGTGTATGTTCTTCACTTCGTTCTGCTCAGTTTTGGATGCAGTCCCTTAATGACACTGGGGCAGGTGAACAGACTTATTTTGCTACTGAACATGGCCCCGACATCCCAGAAATGAAGTTGCACTTGTTTAGTTTTTCTCTGGAGGAGAGTTTTACTAAAGAGGGACAAATGAGCTCTTGGCTTAGCTTGTTTCCATGGAAAGGCACACCACAATTAATGGCTTATTTGCAGGGACACACTTAAATGGGAGCTGACTCAGACTCAGCTGCAATTAGTGCTCAGCAGGCAGACCAAGCCATTCAAACATAAAGAACTTAATCATTTCGGTAGGCACGTGCATGTGTAAGCATTCCCTCTCAACTCCTGCAGATATTGAGAAGTAAAATAAAGGTATTTGTATATAAAATGAATGTAGGTCTGTGGACACTCTTGCTTCTTATTTTTTCATAATATATAAAATTTTAAAAGATGTGAGCAGCCGCGTGCCTCTCCGGTGCTAATGGGTGTGCTTTCACTGCACACGTGGTGGCTGACACCGACTGCCTTGAAGCAGATGCAGAAACCTAAGGATTGTGATTTTGATTGTTACAGCTCTTTTACCATATTCAGCAGAGCTGAATGTTTCAGTGACACACACAAAGCTGGCAATTGTGTAACATTCCCGTGAAATGAACGTTTTTTAACCAAAGACAGTAAAAGCAATGTATGCTGGCTTCTGCTGGGTTATTCTCTTGCTATTTTAAGTCTGTAGACTTACCTCAGGGAGATCAATGGCAACATTTTCGTCTAGATCCCTGGAGAAAACAAAACCTTATTCGGTATCTGAAGACATTCAAGATCTGCTTGGGGTGGAAACTTGCTCATTACATTTTCCGGAGGTAAATGATAAAACAGTTTCTTTTACAGAACAGGTTTGGTTTAGATAAAATTCCTCAGACAATCAGACTTTTGCACTATTTAAATTTTGGTGTAAACCCTTGAAACAGACTTTAAGCAGTATTTAGAGAGGGCACAGCTGTGCATGTCTGCTAAAGAACTAATCTTATTCTTTATTCATTGTGAACACACTTTTTTCCCAACACCCTTTTTTAATATAAAATTGTCCTTCAGACAAGCTCTGGGAGGAAACAAACAGGAAGCAAACACTGCTGCATTCACAGATTCCCAAACAGTATTAGGCAGCTAGCAACGCTCCCCTGTCAAGCTTCCATCAGATTCATCATGGCACATCCTGTTTCCCTACCTCCTAAACTCCTCTTGAAAAAATAGCCAGGTTTAGCAAAAATGGGTAAATGCAGAAAACCCCCAAGCCATCAGGAGCTTGCCATGCCAGGTCTCTGCTGTAGGGCTGGGTGCCCAGCAGCCAGACTCTCCCCAGCAGCCACCAATCCCATGCACAGGGGAGCACCAGAGGGCTCAGGGCTTGTTGCTGACTTACTCAGTGATGGCCTTCTTCTCAGAGAAAATCCTCAGGCAGAAATCTGCCTCCTGGTGTGGCTCGAACGTGCTTGGAATAAGAATGTAATCACCTGGCGGCAGCTTGAATCGGTTAGATACTTCCCTTAAATTGATGTAGGTTTTGCTCCTGGCCTTGGAGGGGTGGTATCTGAAGAAGTCTTTGCCCAAATGTCCATCTCTGCCAGGGCTCTAGGAGGAGAAAATCAGTGCTGCACTGGCTGTGGTGTGCTGGAGGTTATACTTGCCCCTTTCCTAATTACAGAACCAAACTCTGCCTGCCACTGACTCCCAGTTGTTATCCTGACTCTCATCCCCTCACCCAGGTGCTCACAGCAACATAGCTCCCACCTTATGGCAAAGACCCATTACCAGTGTCCTTTCTTACCCAGAAGGCAGTCTCAGATGACTCTGGGGCATTATCTTCCTACTTAAATATCACCATCCCAGACAGGGTGTCATAGAGCAGTAACAACAGATTTGCCAATCTCATCTTCACTCGAGGACAGGCAACCTTGTGGGTAATGGGCTTCAGGAGGCTCAGAAGAAGCAACAGCCTCTCTCTGTGAGTCAGGCAGGGGATGACAATCATGGGGCTGAGGAGTCTATCCTGGGAACCCATGGCCCTGTAGGGACTCCTAAATCCTCCTCTGAGAGGACTCCATCCTTCACAGCGTTTGATGTAACTGAGAAGATTATTTTAAGAGCAAGGGCCCTAAAAATACATGATGACTGGCAGGGATACAAATCCAGAGCAAGATCCAAATATCAATAATTCAGCTACCGTGCTGTAAAAGCAATACAGTACCTCATAAATAGAGTAGCCAATGGTTAGCATTTCAGCGCCAAGCTTCCTGAGTTTACGGCGACCCTTTTGCATCAAGGCTGCTATGAATGTGCAGTCATCTTGTCCATCGTCTTTCTCTGTCAAATGTAGCTTTATTTGTGGATTTGTCCAGAAAGTCTCTGCCAATGTAAAGAACACCAGAGAGTTTCTTGGCTCAGGAATAATAAACCACCACTACTACTACCAAAAAAAAAGGACAATTAAGCCAAGGTTTCTCCCAAACTTAGTTCTTCCATTAGCCATCATGCTTCTTTCCACTAAGCTTTGCAGAAAAATAAGTCCTTCATTGAACTAGGTGTAGAAGAGATTTTATGCCCAGTAGTTTATTAAGTTACCATGGTTTAAATAATGTTTTCAGATGGGATTTTGTTAGAAGGATACAGCTACAATGATCCCACAGTGCTGGAGCCAGTCTACAGTAATACAGTTCAGATCCAAGATACTGCTTCAAGCCCATAAACATATTGGCTGAGCTGGACTTTTTGTCTCATTTTCCACTTACTGCTGCAGTTTAACTGACTTATTTGGACCTAGTCCTGCTCATGCAAACGTCAGTGGGAGGTAAATCAGATCCAATGAACTTGAGAGCAAAGAAAGCAACTCTTTTAATGCAAAGTCTCAAGTGGGACCATATGAACATTTATCCCTCTGCTCATTACTGGTTTGTTCATTCATATAAGCCAGTCATAAAGCCCACAGTTTCAGTTTCCTCATTCCTGCTTTGTTCATTCAAATTATCCAATCACAGGAGGTGGAATGGTCTTATGTTTAAGGTACAGTGCTCTTAAAGCCCATGGTTTGAGTTTCCTCATTTGCCCCTTTGGCTGATTCCTGCTAGTTAAGACTCAGCTGAACTGCCTTGCACCCTCAGTTCTGGTGATGGTGTAACTGGAGAGGTAGTTGAGGCTGAGTAAAGACTTTGGTGCCTGCTTCTCATTTTCAAACTAGTATCTACTTACCTAGGAAATTTCTACATCCTCCTGCAGTGGCTCCTCGGACCCAGCTCCCCTGGTGGATGGTCACTTCCCACTTATGGGCAGTATTGTCTTCCAGGGCATCTGGAGTCAGGTTGCAGATTTCGACTTTGTCAAAATGCACTTTGAAGTCTTCAAATTTCATCCTGAGTGAAAGACATGGAAAGGAACAGCAGTCATTGGTTTCACTGAAGGATTCCCAGCAGAAGTATTTACTCCCCAGAGTCTCAGGGCCAGATCACCAACCTGTGCAGAGTAGTTTTGGTGACTATGAACATATTGCCAATGCACAGAAGGAGAAAAACTAGTTTTCACTCACTGTAGTGTAAAGCACAAGCATCCTTTCCATCTGACATCTCTTACACCTTTCTTTTTACACTATAACTGTTGATTTTATTCAGTTACAATTGAGTATAAGAGGAAATGAAAGTGACACTAGCACAAAACCTACAGTGGAAAGAGTTATTTCATCAACACCATCCTGGCCTTAATGGCTGCATCTATGCAGCTGAATACCCAACCAAAGGGTATCAAGCATGTGCAGGAACTAAGTCTTCAAACAAATCATTTCTGTGTTCAATGTCAGCCACAATGACAGCACTACAAGGGACACATGATGATGGATTAGTCAAGCCATGGTGTGATTGTCTGTCTGCACTGCAATTAAAGTAACATGTGGGTCTCTGCTAAGGTTCCTAAGCTGAAGCTGTTCAGCCTCCCTTCCTTTATGGGTGCCTAAGACCTTGTCCTAGCAAAAACATTCACCAAATATGACAGATAAAGTGTGTTCGGACTTGAGAAATGGCTCCAACCTACCCTTGAAGGTGGCATAGACGCTGCTGCCTGCTACTGTGTCAAATAGACATATATTTTAGACCCAAGATGGAGACAAGGAAGCAAATGCCAAAATATGAGTAGTTTTGAGTTGCTAGGCTGGGCTGGTTGAAACTAGCCTGCTCAGCATGCTGAGAAGCAGATAAGCCATATATAATTTTACCTAGCAAGTAAAAGGGAAAAAAAAATACCAACAGTCCTGCTGGCCAAGGAGCTCGGTACAGGGCTGAGCGAACAGCCAAGAGAAGGGACAGCCAGAGCCAGACACCACTGTGTGCAGCCCTGAGCAAAAGGAATGGAGCAGGCAAGCTGTCTGAGAGATAGCAGCTATCATGATTTGCACTATAAGGACAGGAGGACCATAAGCTGTAAAACTGAGGATAGCCTTGGTAGCTTGTAAATGAGCAGAGGTATTAGGCCTTCCTGAGGGCAGTCTGGCATCCAGATGTGTTCTCTGCTCTGAATCACTATCTATAAGAGCCCCCTTCTCTCCATAGACCATTGAAATAACTCACAGAAACTCATCTCCTCATTAACAAACTTCTATACCTATGCTTTTCCTCCTGTGGCTGATGTCTAACAACAAAATAGAGTAGCAAGGGAGCAAAAGCTCCCCAAGAGCAGAGTTTATCTGAAGCAGAGACAGATAGGATGCAGCTAGCCCCCAATGTGGCTCACCAAACACAGCTAGTTCCATATTTCTTCCTCATAAGAAACAGACATATGTGGTGGTATTAATTTACACTTGCTATGGGTCATTTTACAACTTTGTTTTGGTGTGGGAAGAAACCTGAGCTCTGTCCTCTTTCTTGCAATTCCCATGTATTGCTGTATGCTATAATAGGGGCAGCATAGCAAAATCTGTCTCTAAGTGGCTCCATTTCCTGGCCACACTACGCAATTTTGGGCTCTTTAGAAAAGTACTGCAAAGCAGATGAAGGAGTTGCACTTAATCGATTAGATTTGACTCCTAAGAAGTAAAACATCTCTTCTGACTGTCCTAGAGCTGTTCTGGGTTTGTACTTATAAAGGGAAAAGAAGACTCCAACCCTCTGATCTTAGGAGGGAAGGGACTAGGGTGAGTAAGAAGTTGATTTCTTAGTCAACAGCAGGATGCCTCTTCATGTCTGTTAGAAGCACCTGGAAAAGAGTGATCTGAACTGCCAATACATAGTCAAAATATCTTTGGGGTAATCAATGAGGTCAGAAGGCCCTAAACATATTACCATGAAGATTTTCTTCAGTTCTCACAAATCCAGAGGAAAACAAGGGACAAAAGGTCTTATGTTTCCTGCCTTGGCTGACTTATCCCATGCAAGGTAAGTGTCATATCATCTGAGTGTATTCAGTCAATGCAAAAAGGCAGCACAGCTGCAGAGGACTACACGTTCATCTCTCCTCACTCAATCATGTCATTGTCTTTAGGGATACGACACATTATTGCTTATGCAAAGTCTTTATGGGAAGCCTGATGAGGAAACCATCAAGGTGTGGCTTAGAGAGGGCAAAGAGAGAAACACTCCTCAGAGAAATACACAGAAGTCAAAAGGCATTAAGAAAAATAAGTCTGACAGACAGGGTGGAGGGTTTAACTGGTATTGCACTTGCCTGACTGGTTTTTGAAGCATTTCTTATCTTTTGCATATGATTTTTGTCCACTTAATCCCTTTCAGTCCCAATGGCTTTTGTTCTTGCTCTGAATGGCTGAAATTAAGGATGACGAAAACCAACATTTGTCTGAGTATGCCCAAACTCATAAATTTTTATTTGCCTTTGAGGATTTACTTAACTATCAGCTTAGCTATATGGGATAAATGGCTTTTTCATGAATTTCACTGCTCATTTGATGCCTACTTGCACAGTTTTACCTCTATTACAGAGTTGGATTTTCAATTATGCCCTGTACTGAGATACTTGCTGGTGTTACTTGGCTTCCATGTTAAGTCTTTGTCCCTGTTTCATTCACCCCATAAGCTCCAGCTGTAGCCAGGTCAAAAACAGATGAAAAAAAACCCCTAAAACCGAAACAACTGCAAAAGCTTTTTGAAGAAACTAGAAATGCCCTACTGAATTTGCAATGTCAACAGCAAAATAACTCAAAATATCCTATATAAAAACACAGTAATGGAGAAGCCACTGAACCAACTTCCCTCCAGAGCTATCAAACTCAAAATTTATCTGGGATAAATTACTTTTGTCATTTAATGTGCTACATTGTCTATCTCAAATAACTTTTCAGGCCTCAAGTTGAATTTCGGTTTAACTTGCAGGAAAAATCTGGAATAGCAGCACTGCATACCTCTCTAGATTTACTTCTGTGTAAAAGAGATGAGCATCTGGCCCTACAAAATGTGATAAGACACATTGTCAGTAGTGCACAGTGTGGTTGATATAGGGGGGAAGTCATGTGCAAGTCAGCCATCTGCTCTGTCTGAGATCATGAATCTGGCATGAAGAACACTTAACACTTCTAAAGCAATTCCCACCATGTTGTGGGGCTTTTTTTTCTGTTTCACTTCACCTTTTCTTCAAATTTTCCATAATTTCACACATATCTTGGTGTTCTTTTACTTTGTGCAATTAGTAGTATTGCTTCTCAGGACTCCCTTCTCTTTCAGTGTATGCCTACCATCAACCCTGAATGCCTTTCATAGTTGATACGGTACAATACAACACTCCCTCCCTTCTGTATAGCTTTTGTTCACAGGAAGGATTTAAAGGGTGTTACACTCGTGGGAGACACACGGTATTTGAACTATACTAATGTCATCAACTAAACTGAGCTTAGAAGCCTTTTGTTACTAAAATAGGTACGGGCACACATGAAACACACAGAAAACCAAGTGAGCATTCTACCTGCTCTCTCTTAGACAGAAACTTAGACAAAATTTCCTCACACAGAGACTTCTTCCTTATTGCTTGTTTTGGCCACTTGCAGCTTGATTTCTGAATAGAGTCACATGCTTTAAAAGCCTGTGGCTTACCAGAACTCTCCATCATCCCGTGCTGCCTGAGACAGACGTTTCTGCTCGGATGGGCTGATTGAATGCCACTCTGGAGAGCTGCAAGAAAACAAAACCAAGCTTTATTACAGGTATGTCGCAATTAGTTTTCCCTGGCTCAAAATGACTGTCTGGACATAGCAGCAGGCTGTTCTTCTACCAAATGTGTTTTATTTGTGCAGCTTACACAGATGTATATGCATTTAAGAGGCTTCCCAATCCTGCTGGCATTCATGGTCGCAGAGACCCAAGTAATGTAGCTGGAAGAAGGATCAGGTCAAAAATCCCAAAGCTCCTCCAGAATAGTCTTAACATGAGTTATTGCCTGCACTTGAAGTTCGGTCTGCTGTCAGGTGTTCAGGTTGGATATAATAGGGCTAATCATAAACCTCAAGATTTTGGTAAGTCACACCCCTCCTTAAATCTGTTTTCCGTCTGTAGTACCATCTTATCGTTTATGGTTGTCTCTAATTTAGGGCCAAATGTTTAATCAAAATTGAGTCAATTGGAACTGGATAGGGTCCTTCCCCTCTACAGAGAGATTTGCTGGAGTAACTGAGATCCCAGGCAAAGTCTTTGCCTCCTTTTCATTCACCCCTACAACTCCAGCTGTAGCAGGTCAAAAACCAAACAAAAACCTGATAAAGCTTTTTGAAAAGACCAGAAGTGCCCTACTACATTTCCAATCTGACATAACAAACAGGGAGTAGCAGGTACCTTGTGTTGAGGTTTTTAATTCCAGCAACCACTGCAAAATGTTAATACAGTTTCCTGTATTGACCTGTAAGCCCCTCTGCATCCTGAGCTCTAGAGAGCTTTCCAAGTGCAGAGTCAGAGCTCTCCTTTGCAGAGACAGCATGAATTGCCAGATGCCTGTCCTGATCATAACCTCTCTGTCTTTTTCAGATTTAAGTATTCATTGCATATGCCAGTTGTCTTTCTTTTATTTTTTTCAAGATAATGAAGAATCAGAGCTGATATGGACATATTTTGTATATTTCTGAGTCATGCTAAGGACAAAGCAGTCCCATAGATGACTGCATGTCTCAGCAATATTAGAGGGCCAGACAGGTTATGGCTCCTCTCCTCAACATCTGTTGGAATAAAAAAAAACTCAGTAGAAGAAAATGAAACAAAAATAAAGCCATACATATATGCAAAAATATAGTGAAAAGTGTATATCAGGGAAGAATTTAGTGTTGTTTTTACTACATTTTTTTAAAAAAAGTTTGTATTGCTTGCGCTTTGTTTAACCTTGGAAGTAAGACCAGACTGGTTTTCAGACTAATCCTATTGTGGTTTTGGGTCCTTCCACAACTTTGGTGGATACCATATGGAGAGGGCCTCACTTAATGGTCATATACTATTATACATAACCTTACAATTTCCTGCCTATTCATTATGTGTTTAGAAATCCCAAACAGTAAATGCAACTAGAGATTCACAAGGTAATTAGAGGGATACAACATTAGAGTGACTACAACATTAGTTTCATGTTATTTGCAGTAGGACACAAAGCATGGATGTTGTGTTACAAGTACTACAGCAGCAGGCTTGTAGAAAAATAAACAAAAAGATCACTCCAAATGTATAATTTTTAGAATTTTGAGTGTGTTAAAATTAACTTGTCTCATTTATAGTAATGCACAATTTTTGCTAGCATGAGGTTTTGGGGGCTAAACAACCTTGACAGTATCCCTGTGTTGAGCTGCCTTAAAAATGCTGAGGGAGACACGTTAGAATGGCAGTAATACTGTTATGCATGTGCAAACTCTGATTTAATTTTCTGTGGAATAGCTGTGGCTGCAGAAAACTAGCTGTGGAGCAGAAGCTGGGATTTGGCCTTTACAAGGCCAGAGTGTATGGGACAGCACACGTACTTGTCACTCCAAGGGCCGTTCCACTCAACCTGTCCCCAGGGGTTCCTTATCCTTATGAGCCGCACTTGCTGGCCTCGGTAACTCACCTGGGGAAGAAGGAAATAGAGAAAATACCAAGCTTCAGTATTTGGGAAGCAGGACTTCTCCTGCATGTAGAGGTTGGGCAAGCTGGTGTTAACAGCTGGGCAGACTGCCACAGGAGATGTGGAAGGGAAAGGAGGGTGGGAATTTGGGTAACTTGCCCAGAATAAGTCCCCCTGTCACCTGAGACTGGGGGGACACTCCCTTGTCTTTTCCCCAGGTCTCTCCCTGCCCCATGCTGCTGAACGTACCTCTTCGATGCCAGTCACAGAGTAAGCATGGCCCTTTACAAGGCCAAAGGGGGTTCGGGCTTCTGACTCGGCAGCACTGCTGGTCTGAAATACAGGGGAAAAATGTGAATCTCTCTCTTCAGAGTGAGATCGCAAATGGTGCCATCTGGTCCTTTCCAAGCAGAAAGTGGGAAGTCAATGGATAAATAGTACTATGAGCAGGGAACTTGTCAATGCAGACAGTGATGGTCTAATGATGCCCTTTTAGGAAATGACATGGGGTTTTTTTAAACACTGTTCACCAGAGCAAAATTAAGGTGGTTCCAGGGTGGAATTCCTTCTTTCCCCTGTGATTTGGTTTCAGCATAATCTGCATTTCCAGTATCTCAGTCTTAACTCTCATTCAAATGTAGCTTTTGTCAGCTAAGGGATGGAAAAAGGTGCTCTCAGACTGAGATCAGGTGTTGACATGGCCACAATTCTTGTAAAAAGAAATTGATGGACAGTGATGGTGGTGAAGGGTCCCATCAGGCAGCTGAGCTGAGTACTACACCCTCTCTCTATCCAACAAATATTTAACTAGCCTTTGCAATCAGCAAAGCTCCATCAGGAGAAAAAGTGAAACTCAAATCAGAAAACATTGAAGCCCAAAGTTGAGGACACAGTCTTGGGTGAAAAAGGCAGTTTGTGGAAAAGCCCTCCTTTCAGTCAGGCAGACAGCAAGTTTGAGACTCCTTAGGCCTGGCCAGATTTTCAATGATGAGGTTTTTGGTCAGAGGGCAAATGAAAGCCTCTCTCCCTCTCCCCCAGACTAGGCACTTCCCTTGCTTCTGTTACAAGTGTCTGAAAGGGAAATTAAACATTTCGTGCTTGGTGGGAATTTGCCTTTGCTCTGAAACCGTTTTCTCCATCTGCTCATCCTGGTGGAGAAACCTGACACACATTTGTTTCTGAACTGCCTTTCCTGCTGAGCGCAGTCAGCAAGGAACAGAAATGGGGCTTTCACTGATGCTGTTGAGCAGCTCAGGCATTTTTTACCAGCAAGTCAAGGACACATAGACAGCTCCTCTTACCCTAGGTCTGACACGCTGGCAGAGCAGTGTAAGTAACCTATGCAGGTACTACTAGCAAGCAACTTTTTTCTGTGAAAGCTTTTAGTCACTGGAGAAATAAACCTGAAATATCCTAAGACACAGCTTGTTTACAAACAAACACAGTGATCCTGGAAATTGTGGGACTTGTGGGAACTCAAAACAAGTGTTGTTATTCAGGTCTGAAAAAAACTCAGTTTTGTAGTCTCTGGAACTAGTAAGTCCTCAAAAAGCTACAGACGATTTTAATGCTAAGTGATCAAATAAGTCAGGAAACAAAGTTTGCTCCCACCAAGTGTTCATGCGCACGTCATTATTGCCTTAAATACATTGGACATCACCTGCTGAAAAGTGATTAGCTTTTTCTTTTCTTTTGAAAAACTGCACTAAGGACTTAATTAATATTACATACATACAAGTTCATAGCTATTATTTGAAGAGTTAAGTACATATGTATCTACTTTTCATTAAGCAGTCTTTTAAAAGTAGAGTTTTTTAACACAGAAACCACAAAATTAAACAGAGAAATACAGATCCCATTTCTTACTTACATCAATAGAGCAGCCCACCATTGAGCATCTTTTCAGGGCTTGTTCTAAGATTTCATAGAAATTGTCAGGAGCAGCCTTAACATCATACATTTCTCCTATACCCCCAGTGAAATCCTCCATGGCTTCTATTGTACTGCCGCCTTTAAGAGCCTCATAGCTGCCATTCAACCTGGAAAACATATGTTGACTGTGAGAACTGCTTCCAAAGCCTTGAGAATATCCATGCCTGAGAGCTTTCTCATGTGTGTAAAATTGCAGCAATGGCACTGAAGTCAAAATAAGTATGCTAGAATGTATCCAGGATATAAGGGAGGAGTATTAGTATCATTCTGCTTTCCTTTTTAGATGCATTTTTAATTCATTCACCTCTCCATATCATTAAAACCCAGGGCTTTTCTTTCTTTAGTGCCAGTTGTCTGGTTGGCAAGGACTGTATGTTACCATGTGTCAGTGGCCTGCTACCTGCCAAAGCATTTAAAAATACAGTGTTAGCCAAAACAATCAATTGAGCTCTCAGCAGTGACAAAAATGGCAGGATTCAGGCTTTGATCCAATGCTACTGCTGTCAGCTAGGTTGTATTTAATGATGTGCTGGAAGCTGGACTGGCTCACAAAAGATAGACATCTTTAGATCAGGGCAGAAGCAAATGCAAACCACTCCTTTCAAAATAATAATAAAAAAATCTGGCTAGAAACTGTTCACTAGAACTGTGAATAGCATATGAGCAAATGGTGAATAATGTATGTACAAATAGCAAATTATGTTTGTGCAGTGCAACTTACTTGGCATAGGCTTTCTCTAGTAAGGCACTCCAAAATTCATTAAGATCAGCAGAGTGCAGGAAAACCAGCCGGCCTTTGAAGGTGGGTAATCGGTCATCAATCACAACATCCAGCCACTCGTTGTGCTGCCAAAACTGTTTAGAAAGGATGGGGCATGAGTTTGCTGACAGCACGTCATTTTCTGAGTGTAGGGTTCTGGTGTCCCAGTATGTCTAACTGTAAGTTAGTGACAATCATAGGCTTGATTAGAAGACATATGTAAATCATCCATTCCCACTCTACCATGCTAGGTTGCTCTCTGGGAAGGGTAATCTATCTCAAGAAAAGCCTAAGACTAGAAGTGTAGACCTGTATTGCAGCTCCCTGTCAGGATAATGCCACTCATTTAGCTATGCAAGTGTTCACCACATGATTCCAGACACCTTTAAGACACACTCATATTACAGATCCCAGTTCAACTCCTTTAAGGGCTTATATCCTAAGTGAGGTTTGCGTGCCCAGGAAAATGTGAAATGATGTGTGACTCTCCACAGAGCAGGAGTGGCTGTGTGTGTGCCTGTGGGAGGCTGACGTAGCCCTCTAGGTTGTTTCCTGAAACATGAACAGCACAAGCTCAGCAATCCTTTTTCTATGTCTTCTCTGCAGTATCTGGCAAGCCCACTGCAAAATAAACCATGACATGTAATGACAGAAATGTGTTCATGCTGTGCCAATGTTCATCTTACCTGGAAGTGAAATATTCCAGCATAATCGGACCCAAATTTTTGATCCAGTGGCACCACTCTTGCTAGTGTTTTTTCATTCAGTGTGAGAGAAGCTATGGCTGCTAATAGCCAGCAGTCTCCTGTGAATTGAGAAGGAGGAAAAAAGCCCTCATTTTCTTTCCTTCAAAGAAAGGTGTCCCTGCCTGGCCAGGGCAGACTGTGCTTCTCTCTGGGGTTGCTGGTAGACAAAAAACTGTCTTGGCCTCAGAGTGGCCTTGCTCCTCTCAAGTGGAGATCATTCCCTGATCTTGAATCCCACTACACCAAGATGATCTCTGGCAGGGACAGCAGGGAACTGTCAAAAGGTAGCTGTGGGCCAGGTGAGTATGGGCAGTACCACCAGCTTCACTGTTCCCACCAGCTCAGGAGGGACAACATCCCCTCATGTGTAATGATATTCGTCCTGCTCCTCACAGCAGGTAGACATGAATGTATCCACCCAGGGGGAATCACTCACCAAGATCCCCTTGGCAAATATCAGTTCTTGTGGCTCCTCCAAGGATAAATTTGGGGTCTTTGACAATGTCCTTCAACAATGAGAGAGACACACAGAAATTACTTAGAACATGCCAGGAAAACAGTACCATCACTCTGAGCCTAGATTTGCACCAGTGCTGACAAACCCTGCGTGTGCCACATGAGCTACATTATCCTGCAGCAGTGTAGCCACCACAAAGAATTAGAATGGGGAATCCTTGCTAATTAATTACAGCATAGAGCAATTAAAGAATCAACTACCCTCACTTTTTCATAATTAGTTGGCTACTAATGAAAGGCTGGCATTCCTTATTCATCTGTAGGCAATTGTTAAAATATCATAGGACAAACTGGTTCAGAAGTTTGAAGTTAGGCTACAACCCTAGTTAACAGGGCTTTTTGTTTGCCCCAGTGGCTGGAAAAACTAAAATTGGCAATTTGCTTTTAACTTAATTATTAAGCCTTTTATTTACTTGCACATAATCTCTGGAACATACAGTGTCTGACAACCATGAGACAATTTCCTCCACAAATAAGCAAACAACAAAGACAGACTTCAGCCTTGTTAATTTTTAGGAGGAGCTGATGCTACCCACCCTTGTGTGCTCAGAGGTCAGAGGGACTGGTGCTCAGGGTGGCATTAAAGCAATTCTTAACCATTCATTTGACTGTTTTTATTCAATTACTATCACCACAGATGGATAGAAAAAATACAGTGATAAACCAATAAATGTGGCAGGAATTCCTCTCTTCTCCCTTCTCCCATGAATGGTAAATTGAATTTAATTGATTGAACTGAATAGAAAAGGGAAGAGGAGAGTACTTATTATATTACCAGAGAAATGTGCTTGTAGTTATTCTGTCTGCCCTCATACATTATTTCAGAACCTATGGCACCGAGCAGACCCTTCTGCCTAAGCAGCAAATAAATTAATGAGGGGAGGGGAAATAGAATAACACAGTCATTTAATCCCTGTATTTGCCCAGATGAAACTGAGTTGCTTTTAGTTCACGTCAGGCATTTTGTCAGGCCATAGGGGCAGACTACTGATAGTTTTGTTTAGCTTCCTGCACTTATTGCTGAAACATTTGCTGCTAGCCACTGCCAGAGCCAAGACATCCTCACAGTGAACCAGCACTACTCCTGCAAAGCGCACCCTGCAGAGGCAATATTCAGGAGGAAGCTGGTTTGCATAGTTTTTGTTTATCTTTGCTGAGGAGGAGGTGGTGCCCAGGTTGTGCCTCAGCCACAGGTGCCGCAGGGAGGAGGTACCACAGAACGTCATGTCCTCAGAGTGTGGAGCAAAGGGAAATCAAACAACAGCTGCTCCTTACCTGGCCCACCTGCTTGTTAAATACACTCAGTCTTATTGAGACTGGACATGAACAACAAAAACTGCAGCTCATTGCCTTTAGACACTGGTATAGCAATGGCTCATAAAGCAGCTGGTTTTCAGTAACATACCTTGTTTTAGCACCATTGCTCCCAGGAGACACAACTCTCATTGCAAGTAATGTATTTAGCTGTTACCAAGAAACTCTGTGTGTTAGCAAGGGACAAGATAAAGATTGACATAGTTCTGAACATTAGATTCATGACTCATTGCTTGTTACACATCTCTGCAACAGACATATGGAAAAATGTTTTGAACCTCATACATTTAAAGCAAAGAAAAATAATTTTGAAAAATCAATAAACAGGAATTGGATGGATTTTAACTGGACCTGTGCCACATTCTCTACTAAGCAAAAGCAAACATACTCTACAGTTTTTCAGTGGATATTGGAAAAATAATATTAATTTTAAATAATATTCATTTTAAAGGGATTTTCAGACTGGATGGTATAATAATGTGTCAGGGCTTTCAGCAAGTTAAAGAACAAAATCCAGAGGTGGATCTTGCACTCATACACAGCACACAGTAATTCAAGGATTCACTGGTACAAGGATATTGCCTAGAAATAGGGACATACAGTCCTCAGAGAAATGAAACACAGTGACCCATGACTCTCCTGATGTTACATCAAAGTTGTGCTTCTTTAAACTCAAAAGAAAACAAGCTGCATCCCCTCCTGCTGTCCTACATTGGTAGAGGGGGTGCACAGAGACCTAAAACAGGCTGAGAGTGAGGCTGTTCAGGTGGTTTCTGTGATTACATTTCTCTGCCTGGTTCCAAGTATTTCTTTCTTACTTCCTCCTGTAGCCCACAGACTCGTTAGACATTGGTAAAACTCATTTGTGTTTCTTTTTTGGGGTTGGGTTTTTTTTCATTTTTTATTTTATGTGTCTAACTTTCCCAGACACTGACCTGTTGAATTCATCCCAGTAGCTGAATTTAGATAGAAAGCAAGAAAGAAAAAAAGGAAAGAGAAGGAAAAAGGGAAAATATAATGAGAAAAGGGTCTTCTGTTCTTCAAATTATTCTAAAATTTTGATAAGATACAGTTTCAAAGGTTTAATTTCTAATGAAAAGGGATTGCTAAATGAAATCACTAAACATCTTTCTAAATCTTAGAGCACTGAAGATTTATGTAGAAAGTCAGATATTCATCTGGTGCAGATTCATGTAGCTCACTGGTTGCAGTGGGAGATTTACAGATTAGGACTAGCTGAGGGTCTTGTTCATGCTGCACACAGAAACATGCATACATAGATCTATACATGTCAAAATAATGAGAAAGTCTTCTCTACTGCCATTATTAAAGATTAAACTCTAACAGAGATATTTGTCCCTGCAACTACCCTTATGTATTATATTACACTTCATCCAAGCTACTGTAAAATACTGGTAGGAGAGACAGTAAAAACCAGTCACCATGAAATGCAGTTTGAAGGCAGATGCCCTACACAGAGGCCATGCTTGTGTGCTCACCGTCTCCAGCACCACAGCTTTGTCAGCTGAGCTGTGGCCCCCAAACTGGCACATGCTCCAGGCCTATATCCCACTTGCAAAGTAAAACATGTTAAATTGAAATAGTGTTACTGTGCCTCTATTTTGCTGTTGATCCTGACCAGTAATAGAGATGAAACTGATTTAGCTTAAATGCTGAGGAGCCAGAGAAGAGCATAACTAATACCCTGTCCTTACACATCCTCTCAGCCTCCCTTGAGTTTTATTTCTATCTGTGCAGCTCACAAAAGCATGTGGTAGGAATTGGAGTGTAAAGGCAGATGCCATTTCAGGTAACTTACTCATCCTGGAAATGCTTTCTGTCCAGCATACAACAATCCTGAAGAAGACAGACCATTCTCCACTGCCCCTGGGTACCATACAGAAGGACACACACAACCTCTCAACCACTCCTGCTCATATTTCACACCGAAGTTTAACTATTGTGAAGCCCAAAATGAAAAAGAAAAGAAAGACAAATTAGCATCTAGCAGCTGGCCAAGGGAAAGCCGTTCTTTATGATTTACTGTTGCAGCCACTTGCATTTTTGATGCTGCATAGCACTCCAGAGTCACCACACACAAAGCATCTGAGCCTCTCAGCCCTCTCCTGTGCTGACAGCCCCACAGCCTGCCTGCCTTTTGGAGCATGGATAGGCAAGGCAGGCAGCAATGCCTGTGGGAATTGCACTTACCATCTGTAATCTTGTATTCTTTTCATAACTGAAACCTGCCCAGGAGTAATAGCTTTAATTCTGCTCTGTTGTGGCACTATGTTAACTATCAGATGCTGAGTTATTTGAATGTCTATTACTGTGGATTAAGATAAACCAAAATTTAAACCCTTCTTTCAGCTTATTTTGTTCTTTTTTTTTTCCCTTGGCATCAATGTTGCCAAAGGAAAGCTTTCTACTAAGGAAGAAGCTTTCAGACTATGAAGAAAGAGAGAATAAACATCAGTCATTAGCAAAAAAAAAAAAAGAAATGCTGCCACAGATTTTCAGATTTTCTGGGGTTATTAGTTACAGAGTGAAGTGGGGAGAAGGAACCTGGAGTGATTCTGGGTTTGTGATCTGAGAACATGTGACTAGTGAAGCTTCAGGCTCTCATTGTGTCATTAATGACTGTTATGCAAGATGCATTAAGAGATACTCATCGAGCCCTTGGCTACTGTTGAATGGCTCAGTAACCATGGCATGTATTTGTAATCTCTCAGTATTTCCTGATGAAAGTGAGCAAGTAAGTATAAGACTCTCATACTCTGAAAGCTAACATATTTGAATTTTTAAAGTTTAACCTTAATTATGAATTTCCTGCATTAACAATACTTAATTTTACAAAGTTAGAACATCATCATAATGTATTTTACCCTTTACTCCTTGCATGTCCTCTTATTGTCATCTTTTGTTTGGCAATAATGTAAGAGACAAGACTGATTATGAATTGTTTATGAATGCACATAAAGTGTGTCTACACAATGAGCTACACCTAAAAAATGGGGTGAAGTCTTCCAGCCCTCTCCTCCTGCAGCTTGAGCTCTTTGTGGGTGATAACCCGACCTTGTGCTGCTGTCCCTCAGGTGGGAAGTGTTCCCCCCCAAAGTTCTTCTCTGTGTCTCCATGCTCCCTCTACCCATTTGGTGCAATCCCAAAGCATAGCGGTGCCTGACTTTTGGTAGGATGTAAGGAGAGAACACAACGTCATACTCACCCCAGGCCTCTTCCAGACGAAAGGAATTGGTGGGTTTTCACTGAAGAAGAGAGAGGAGTTGCAGGCGGGGAAGTCGGAGTCCTCGAAGAGAACCCCCTTGCGCAGACACTCCTGCTTCAGCTCCTGGTAGCCCTTCCCCGAGCTGTGGGTGGGACGCGCAGCCCCGGGCAGCGCACACGGCCTCGGCTTCGAGTCCTGGTACAGGTAGGGCATGTCTCCCTCACACCTGCCAGAGACAGCCAAGGCTTAGCTGGTGGTGGGGACAGAACGAGGAGGCGAACAGGAGGAAAAAGAGAGGGGAGCGAAAATACCCTCAAGTGCCTCGTGAAGGGAAAGCGGGAGGAAAAGGCTGGGGAGCCGGCAGTATCCTCCAGTCCTCCCCCGCTGCACCTCCTTGAACTGCTGCTGTATGACACTGACCTCCCGGCTGCTCTGCACAGCGGCAGAGACGAACACCCTGAAAGCAAACAGGGAGGGAAAGCGGCTGGTCCCGGCCACGATGGGAGCGGCCAGGAGGTGCCCTGTCCAACCCAGGGCAGAGCCCTGTGCCTGCCTGGGGAGGAAGGGTGTGCGCGGGGTCTGGCACCGCTCCCCACCCAGCACGGGCTGGGTGGGAGGTTGTCACGGATCGGGGATGGGTCCGAGGTATGCAGCAGCCAGCCAGAGCCCTGGGACGGTGGCGGTGAGCCTTGGCAGGGAAACCCGAGCCCCACGGCGGGGCGGGGGCAGCTACAGTGCGGGTTTGCCTGTTTCACACGGGGCTGAGAGCGGACTGGCCTTGGGGGGCTGGTGTTGCCCCCATGGGATGACCAGCAGCAGGGACAGCAGGGCCAAAAGGCGGCCGTGGCCGCTTTGCTGGCAGGGGTCTGGGTGTGGGACAAGGGCTGGGTGTGCACAGGAGGGGTGTTGAAAGCTAGGGGAGAGGGCTTGGATCAGGACATGTCCCGGGCAAACACAGGACAACTGTCAGGAAATGCTACCCTGAGGAGGAATTTTAATGGGATGGAGTTCTGTGAGCACTGTAACATGGGATTTTAAAACCAAATACATGGGTAGTTGTCACTGATTTCCAGGTTTTGGGGCCTTGTCCGTCTGTCACCATCACCAGTGAAATGTCAAGAGCACAAGTCTTATGAGGAGCAGCTGAGGGAGTTGGGGTTGCTTAGTCTGAGAAATAGGAGGCTCAAGGGGGACCTTATCACTCTCTACAACTACCTGAAAGCAGGTTGTAGCCAGGTGGGGGGATTGGTCTTTTCTCCCAAGTAACAAGCAATAGAGTAAGAGGAAATTGCCTCAAGTTGCACCAGAGGAGGTTTATATTAGACATTAAGAAGAATTTCGTTATGGAAATTGTTGTTAAGCATTGGAACATGCTGCCCAGGGAAGTGGTGCTGTCACCATCCCCAGGTGTATTTAAAAGACACGTAATGTGATGCTGCACTTAGAGACATGGTTTAGTGGTGGACTTGGCAGTGCTTGGTTGATAATCAGATTCACTGATTATAGAAGTCTTTTCCAACCTAAAGGATTCTGCAATTCTTCTGCTAACCATTGTTTACCTGGAGCATTGTGTCTCACGTCAAACAGTAAAACACTGTGCTGGAAAGGATGACAGAAAATGCACCAAGGATGCTCTGAAGGAATACTGCTCAGAGCCAAACAGACATGGATATTCCTCTCTGCTTGGAAAGGAAAGAGATGCCATCCTCTTGGAACAAACTACAGTTCCTGTAATGCAAAACACAGCCCTGAGTACAAACAGCACTCAGCCTCCATTTGGTTCAACTGGCCCTTTGCTGGACCAGTCAAGCTTGCTGCCAAAAGATGATTTATGGAGAGCAATTAGGTAGAACAGAATTAGTCCCGTTCTGTTCTGCTCTTTTTCCCAGCAGTGCTGTAAGGAGAGCTTTCTTTTTCAGAGCATATATTCCCATGTTCATTCCCCATAACTCCATCCATTGTTGATGTCTGCAGGCTCCCTGCTGAGACCAAGTTCCCATTGTCCAAATATATGGATGCTGTCCAAATGTGTGAGAAGAGGCAGGCCTGGTGCTCCAAACATGGCTGTCGTTTGACCAGACTTTTGATTTGCAGAATAGAATCCAAGCTACTCACCTCAGCTTTTTCTACATGGCAAACTCAGGAACTTACCTTATCCACAACACCTCTCTGTTGTCCAGGGCAAATTCTCATACACCTGAGTAATGCTGACTGGGGAAGGAGAAGCTCAACATCCTAGACATGCAGCCTCCACACCTGCTATGTCTCAAGGAGAGTAACTGTGTATCACTTCAGGGAATTTTTTCTCTTCAGAGTTCAGCTGCATATGAAAATATATGGGCTGAACTCTATGGGTGCTTGTCCTGCTGCAGGAAAATTCATGGAGTTTCTCTCCTATGTGAACACTGGTGTGCAATAAGGAATGTTTCCACGCTGTAGACTTTCTCCCTGAGGGCAGGGGCAGCCTTTCCCTCTCCTTGTCCTGCTTGTTCATGTCATGACATTTCAGGGAAACCTCACATCTCTTAGAAGTGCCCAGGAGAAATGGTGCCTGGGAAGGGAGGAAGAAAAAAGGGGAATGAGCAGAAGGTGCCTATAAAATGTCTCAGTTCTCATGAAAATACAATACCTTGCTTGTCACATGTTACAAATCATGGGCTCATCTCTGAGGCTCTCAGGTGTGGAAGGGCAGAAGCTTAGGTACTTACCCTACTCAACAGTTTTACAAGGACTTTAAGGAGATTTGCTCTTTTACCATGAAATCCCTTTTGAAAGCAGTGAGAGTGCATTTCTCCCCTAAAATGATTCTTGTTACTGCTGCCACTTGGTGCTCTCTGCAGACACCCAGGATGGGAGAAAAGTGCAGCTACTCCTGTGTAAGTCTGTTATGGACAGACATCAGCAACACGTTCCTACTTGCTCAGGAAAGTGGCAGGCAGGATTTGAGCCACTGACCTAGAATACCTTTGCTCCTTAGGCATCCTGATCTGCTGAGTAAAAGCAGGGTGTATTTTAACACTCCCTGGAACAGCAGGTGAACACAGGCTGTGACACCAGTCCGTGCACATTTTTATTTGGCATGCTTTTCCAGCAGACATACTGTGACATTTAAACAATACAAGACAACCCTGAGTAATAGAGTCCTTCCTCCATGGTTACACTCTCTTGGGTTTCCAGCCCACCGGCCCTCTCCCAGCAGGGGTGATTGTGCAGGTCTGTCCTTGGTCTGTGAGTCAGTGAGTGAGCTCCTGCCAGCGTGTGAAAGCACTGCCAGCCAAGAGAGAGCTGTCAGATCGAATGCAATTAATTCCTAGCAGGCCAGCCCTGGACACCATTAAGCTCCTGCACCAGGCAAGATTTCAAGGTGACAGCATAACAGCATGAGTGATGCACAGGCTGGCAACATATGTTAAAGCTGAACACCGTTTTCTTTCACGTGCTGTCATTAAATGTCTGTTCCTGAAACATCAGGAGTTTTATCCATTACCTTCATCCATGTCTACAAAGCACTCAGAGAGTGTGAACACCAGAGTAGTTGCAGCTGCCTGCAGGCATTGCCCTCTTGCCTAGCCACACTGCTTATCCCACAACACCAGCAGAGGGGCCCAGGAGGGCATTGTGTTGAGGAATCGGTGGCTCTGGCAGAGGGTGAGCATCCTCTGCAAAGAGCAGAACCTCAGACACACTTACTGCTGATAGGAACAGGAACAGAGTAATTTCTGTCTGCTGTTGGGTCAGACCTCCTTGGATCTTTTTATTTGCTTCAAGACAGCAGAAAATCTGATTTGGTTTTCTGTGGTTTGAACTGCTTTTACTCTAAGAGAGACTCTTATTCACTTTCCAGCATAATTCATGGAATAGAAGGTGACATAAAGGCTTGATGTAGAAAACTATGATTTCCACTTCTATTTGGCCTCCGCGCTTAGCATCGTGCTAGAGCTCTGACTTTCAGCCCCCACTGTTCAGCATCTGCCATGTGCTTTTTCTGAGTCACACTTATGTAATTCCTTCTCCATTAATATCAGGTAGACTTTGGTCATTCAGGATTTAAAATTGGTTATTCAAATGACAGCAACCTGATTAAGTCTTTCATAACCCTGTTGTCATTAAACCTCATGCCCTGTCAACAGTTTAACATTGGAGGGTTTAACTATAGCCTTTGACCTGACTGACCCCACATTCTCCAGTGCTTGTTGCCTGCTGGCTCTGCCTCTTCAGTGTCATCTGACCTTCTCTAAGGGACTGGTTTAGGCTAGAATATTTCATTTTTGTGCTCTTTCTCTGCTGTTTTGAGAGACATAACTGGTTTTGTCTAGGTCCCTATCATTCTTTTATTTACAAAGGTTTAAGGGTAGATGTTATGTGGACTGAGGTACCATCTGTGAAGCTCAGCAGCTCTATCCTTCTTTCCTCCTCTGAATCTGTATGAAGCTATATAAACCATCTTTGTTCTGTCTCTGAGATTAGTCTCATTTCATACTGCTTGGCACCCTCTGAACCTTGCATTGATTTGAATCCAAGTGCCACAGTCACAGTCACATGAAACCATGCTGTTTCTGATACTTTCCATTACTTTGGCTCAAATGCAGAGCATGGACTTTTGCCCGGTGGCTTGCAGCCTGGCAGGCTTTGCACATGCTCCTGCACACATCCTTGCAGGGGACATGTTCTATTGCTTTAACAACAGCTGAAACCAAATAAAATTGAGCCCGGCTTGGGGCTTGTTTTTGGAGGACTTTTCTGTTGTCTTCTAGCAACAAAGTAATGCACACTTTCTCTGGAGTTGACAGGGTTCTCTATAGAAGGGCTGGAGCATCCTTCTTTCTCTCATTTCCAGAGGTAGAAGGGATGGAATGTGAGAAAGGTTCAGCTTTAGGGGTTCTGCTGGATGGCCTGAGGAGTGGATGTCCCCACAAAATGTCATGGACAGCCTACTGAAAAATGCTAGGGAGGAGTGAGAAAAAGGATACTGGAAATCAAGGCTAGGGTTTTTAAGAAGTGCCCTTTGAAAATCCTGCTGGTTAAAGAAAAAAAATATCTCGGAAGAACTGCAGGATATCAAAATCTCATTCAAAGGAGGATCCTAAAATTAAAATAAATGTTCACTGTCATTTTGCATAGTGGTGAGAGGCCAGAGGCCATAGCCTGGCTGCTTTCATTGTGCTGTGCAATAGCAATAGGTTCTTCTCCTAAAGAGGCATCAGTCCCAAATGTGGTCTTAGGACTAATCTGTGCTCACACCACCTGCAGTTTTGCCATCACTGCCCACTGCCATGCCTGGCTATGAAATGCTGACATGGTCCAGACGTGGTGCAGGGCTGAGGGTAGGAGGGTGCTGAGCTGTCGCCCTGAGTGGGAGTGGCCCCGAGGCAGCTCCCCCACCACAGCCCACCTCGCCCAGGTTACTCTGATGCTTACAGCACTCCAGCACCAGGAGGCAGCTCCGCTCTGCCTGTCCCCTTTCCGCCCAGCATCTCTGACGGGCTACCACTCCTTTTGAACTCCCAGGAAGAAGTGAAACGTGTCTTCTTGTGTGTTTTGGTAAGCAATGGCAACATTATCTGTGCTGGCAGCTGAAATATCGTTAGGCAGCCATTTAAGTGCTTTACCCAGCCAAACAGCACAGCTTTCTGAGCTGTTGTTCCAGGCTTTTGTCAGAGCTAAGCACACACTGCTGCATTAATTCATTACTTTGGAGGAGCGGCAGTTTTACATACAAAAGAGGGCTTTTAAGATTATTTTTATTCTTTTTCTTTAGACTGTGAAATACAAAGTGGCAGTGTGGGAGAGGAGCCAAGTCCCAGTATATCTTCAACCCCGAGTCAGAGGCAATCCCTAAGGGAGCTCAGCTTTTCCTGGGAGAATAGCTGTAAGAACACTCACTGATCTTTGGGTTTGGGGGTTTTTTTCTCTTTTTTTAGAGAGGGGGGGGGGTTATGGTTTTCAGAGGCTTTCATCAGGGTGTGTTGCCAGGAGGCAATCTTAATTCTTTTCTCACTAGTAATATTCTGGGTTTAATATACTGTTCCTCAGATTTATCCCTCAAGCAGCAAGCTAAATTGTTATTTCATGGTTTTACAGTTAATGTAAAAAATGTAGAAAAATAAAGGAAAATAAAATTAAAAGGAACCCAAAACCTGCAGCAAACATTTAAATCTTTGCTTAAAAATCATCCAGCAAAAACAAATGAGCAGGAAATTCCGATCTGCAAGAAATTTGATTTTTGCCACTCACTGTAACTCCAGAAACTTCAATTATGAGCTCTTTCATTATTTCCTGTTAAAAAAAAAAATAAGTCACTAAGTATAAATTTAACTTTCCTCTCCTCTTGCTCTCAGAATTATTGGTTTGCAATAAGGGCAGTAACTTTCCAAATGTTGCTGGCTGGGACAGCCCCAGCGGAGTGGGAGCGGCGATGCGGAGGCGCCTCCGCACGGCGGCAGCTTCGGCTAAGCAGACAGGGATGTGCCGCGGTCCCTGCGGCGCTGCAGCCTGGCTGCATCACCCCGCCTGCATCACCCTGCCTGCACCCCCTTCGCCTTTCCCTGCAAAGTTTAGACCCGCCAGTGGTTCCACATCAGTGCTGCGATGGTTCCCACTTCTGTGCGGCAGAGCTGGAGCTGGTCCTGAAGGAGGGAATGGATCTGTGTAGCAGCCCCGAGGAGAGAGTCCTGCGAGGCTCTTACAAACTTGGCAGCCCGAAGGTGATACTGCCTGGCTCAGTCTCTCTGCTTTCTACCAGGATGCCAGAGCAGGATTGAGTCCAGTGTAACCAAACACTTGGCTATCATCAGTTGTGCAGCCCTTGAATTAAAGCAAATCTGAAAGCCCCACTCTTAACACAAGTCGCGAAGGGATCTGTCCTTCTGTACTACAGGTTATATTTGGAGCAGTGGAAATTGCTGCTGCTGGCCCAAGAGAGTTGCAGTTTTGCCCCTGTAGCTGGCTGGCTAAGTGGGACCTGCTATGACTCCAGAAAATGGAAGAGTCCTGTAACGCCTGCAGTGGGGAAGGAGCCAGTCTGTTTCTCACTAATGATCTGCATAAACTGTATAGGATTAAAACCACTCCTCAAGTGAGGCAGGAGACCACCACAGACAGTCTTCTTAGAGGAACACCCAACAGAGGCCAAAATAGTGGAGTCCTTCTGCTTGCAACTATTTGTCCACCCAGGGCAAGAAGCTGCAGGCAGAGGAACAGGAGGAGGGGTGGAGGTATTCTGAGGGAGGCTGTGGAGAAGATGAAGGGAAAGTTTGTGCAGGGAACATGGATATCCCATCTTCCAAAGTTCTTTCTATGGTTATGCTTTGGACTTCCAGGCTAGGAGACAGCAACTATTGTGCATAGTACCCTGGGGACAATTTGGATCGGGTGGCACAGGGATGGCACATGTCCAATCCCCAATCCTTGGGGTTTATTGGAGCCAGGTTACCAAGTATTCCATTGCTCCTTGCTGTGAGAATCCATGGCAGAAGCAGGATAATCTCTCTCTTTCATCATCTGTACTTTGAATGCTATTACTGAAAAGTATTTTTGCAATCCTCTTTACACAAAAAATTGGGCAAACTGAGTACATCCCTCACGCTCACCAGCAGCTTTCACAGAAAAGTGGTTTAAGACAGGAAGGGCAGAGGTTAGGTATATAGAAAAAACACAGGAAAAATCACATGCAAACCTTTTATTAAAACTGTTTTAAAAAATTACTTTGCACAGCCTTTCCCACCAGAGATAGCAAAAATAAACAAACAAAATCAGGCCCATAGCAGCTTGCCACAGTTCTCACAGAATGGGGGGAAAATTGGTTTACTAATGTATAGAAATTTGCCTGATCCTTTGCAAGAGCTGTACTCCTTCTTTTCTACTTATTTACTCTGGGAAAAGTCACCAAATACTCCGTGTGTGGCTGAAGTGAGAACAGAGCCCATAGGTCTGGCAGGACACAGAAACACATTTCAGAGACCCCAATGCAGTAACTCTGCCACGGGTTAGTACCTGTACCCTGATAAAAAGAGGGGGGGTCGGGGTCAGAAAGGGAAAACTGGCTAATTAATATTAAGCGTCTACCCACAGTTTTTGAAAACTGATCACATTTTCCAGGGCTTATGTTGATTTTGAAGAGATAGCAGCACATTCCTAAATGCTCTATGAGCAGGAACAGATCCCAGCAGTGCCGAGTCTGAGGGTTGGGTTTGCTGAGTGTGGTGTTTCATTACTATAACTCTAGTGAAATATTTTCAGTCTGTGCTGCAAAATGAGCCAGCGTAAGCTGGCCTCAGCTCAGACATCTCTATTTTCCATCACAAGTTGAAGACAAGCCCTTAGGATTATGAGAGCTGCTGGGTCAAGCAAAATTCATGACAGCTGGCTGTCTGGGAATTTCCTAAGTCAGCAATCACACCTGGACCATCATGTTCTGCAGAGGTCAATTATTGTGCCCTCTGTTATTTCATTTAATCTCTTTTTGTACCAAGACTTTTGGTCTTTGCAGCATCATGTGGCAGCAACTCCTGCATTCATGCATGCAAAAGGGCCCTTCCTTTAATTTAGATTTGTTGCCTGATAATTTTACTGGGCACCCACTGATTCTGGCAATGTTACAAAAGAGAGATTCAGGACTTTGTGTTCACCCTCATAATTTTATGTTTATACTTCCCATACCATTTTTTTTCTGAATTGAAATGTCTTGGTCTCCATAGGCACTCTACTGCTCTACGAAGTTTTTTCCTGGATGTTTTGCAAACAATGGCCCTTCCACTGTTAGGACTGACTGCCACACCTGGGATGTGGTGCACCAGCCCACGAAGCCATAGTCCCTGGTCTTCCTTTCGCCTGGTCCTCTCACACAGGCATTCTCTTTTTCCTTTCCTCCCTCTTTTTCTTTTTCCCAGTGCCTGTTTGCCCTCTCTGGAGCCTTACTCAGACCCCAGGCTGTATTCCCTTACCAAGGCAGATGAGAGAGGGAACTACATGAATGTTGATGGGGTATAGAGGTTTACGATTACCAGTGTCAACACACAAGTTATATAAACAGTTTGTGGTCTGTTTCTCACTTATGTGAGGTACTTTTGGGCTTAATAAAAGGAACCTCAAATTTAGTAATGAATTATATATGACCAGATACATGGTATTATGTCTGAGTTAGCCATATATTGATTCATAATCTCTGTATGTCAGACATGCCTACTCAAGCTAGGAAGACCCCATGTGAAGGTCTGTGGTCTGAGGCTGTGAGCAGTTTGTTATCCCTCCTCCAGGACTCGCACCTCACAAGAGACCAGAACATCATCACAGGAGTATGCCTGGCCCTTTTGAGTTAGGTCTTGAAGCAAAACTTGGGAAAACTGGAAAACAAACTAAACAAACCGGAATAAAATATTTACTACTCTTTCCACACAAAGTGCTGAATTTTATACAGCTTTTCCCAGAACAGTCTGGATCAATGAGAACACTTTTTGAGAGAGTGGAGACGCAATGTTCTTCAGCAAAAGAGTCAATTGAAATTCTAGCTTAGACAAAATAATTTTCCCATTCAAGACCCAATTATGTGCTTCTGGCTGTAGGGTTAGTGTTCCTCTGCCAGGGTTAAAATTGCTGAAGCCTATCTTGCAGTGTTTACATGAAGAAGTACTAGGGCAAAAGAGAAAATTTTGTGAGGCAGAGGAGTGCTTCCACATTAGCACTTCAGAACAGTGAGGCTGACCCGGAGAGCCGATCCTTTTGAACATGGCTGCAAGGGAACTCATAACTGCAGCACCAGTGTTTTTCCACCGCTCTTTTCTCTCCCTCAGCAGCAACCATGAATAACAAGCAGGAAAAACAGAGACAGGTTTTGAAGCGAAATGAGGGCAGTGGAGGGGGGAGAGGGAGGCGGGCCCACCTTATGCAAGAGTGGGTATAAAAGGGGGAGCTGAGTATCCCTCCAAAATCGGAAAGAGTGGGGTAAAAGGCAAGCAGAAACCTCATCGCTGAATAACAGGTTTGAGATGTCTGTGTTTCTTTGTACCTTTACTGTGTCTGTTGCAGGGATAGATTCATTAGGAAAAGTGTGTGGGCCATCGGCTAGTTTTGCACAGGGGATGCCTGTAGGAACAGCCTTGCTTTCACCTTCTTTGGTTCTTTGTTGCCAGAGAGATTTTCACCTAAGTTTGGCCCAAAGCAGGTTTTCTGGCACAGCTCTCTTTAGGGGGCAAAATCCTTGGACAACAGAGCCAAAGGGCAGGTTAGAGAGTCTTCTTCCCAAAGTCAAAGCTCTGTCTTTAAGCACACGCCCATTCCTAAAACCATGGCAACCCAGCAAGAAAAGAGCCTGACAACAGAGTCCACATATAGTAATTGGAATAATGCTCATGCACGCCTGCCTAAAAATGGCTCAGAAATGAAATGGAAAACTAACTGCAATTAAGTCCTACTAGGATAAAATTTGTTGCAGGTGTGGCAGGCTGTTTTCCATAGTCTGAAACCATCTCCTTTGGTAGAAGCTCTTAGAAGATAAAAGACAAAGATCTAGGGAGTGTGTTAGTGTGTGATGCATCTTAATAGGAGAATATTAATTCAGTGAGCATAAGTAACCAGCAAATGAAGGAGGAGTTGTGTCTGAGCTTTGTAGTAGGGCATGAACATAAGTTGAAATCAAAGGTTCTCCCTCGTTATGGCAGCCAGACAAATTCCCAGTGGTCCGAAGCAGGAGGAGCACTGTGGTGAAACCAGGACACTGAGCATTTCCTCGTGAAATATTTTTTCTGGAGAAAGCTGGGTATTTTAATTTGATGACTTTATTGATGGGGGTTGGGGGTGCGAAGCGGAGTGGGGAAGATAGACTTCTGTGCTCCTCAAAGGCATTGACAATTTTTTTATTGACAGAAAGTAATAGAACTTGATGCTTGACTTAGGGCTGCTACCTATAGCAAAAGCAGACTACCAGCTTGGTCATGACCTGCAGGGGAGCTGGAAGCAAGAGATAGCTCAACAACACTGCCCTCTGGGTGCTACAGCACAGAGGCATAATGATTTAAGGGAAAAAAAATACAGTGGCTGTGGGTTTTGTGATTTCCCCTTCCAGTGTTTATTGTTTAGCGAAACATGTAAGTCTGGCAAGCTGTACCATATGTTATTAGCATCACTTGTAGCTTATTAGCCAAAGCAAATAATTCTTTTTAATAAGGATACTTTTCAGAGTTTTACAGAACACAAAGTGTCTGTCACTGAAACAGCCTTCATTTGTGTGTCCTCAGTACAGAGGGTATCAGGCTGGGTTTGCTTTTTCCCTGCATTCAAGTGTTGTCTAGGAGGACACAGCAGACCAGCTATAGTTCATAGGCACAGCATGGTCTGGCCATCTGTGTACGCTGCTGATGCCTAATGCACGCGGGGTAGTGCTGGACATACAGATTTTGGCTGTGCTCACGCCCCACCCACACCTCCACTGGCCTCTAAGGGACCAGCAGTCTCCCCCAAAGGGCTTAGGGGAAGGACTCTCCAGGGGAGAGAGAAAAGAAGGGGGATTGCAACCTGAAATCTATCCTGTTCTCTTAGCATTTAGCTGAACAAAATGCATTTTTCATGGAGGTACTACTTCTCCCATTGCCTGTAATCTGTAGCTGAGCTGCATGCGTTTTCTGCCTGTCTGGAGATGGTACAAATGCTCAGGGACTGTTCTGTGGCCAGAACCTTCCTTGACTGAGATGTTCAGGCAGCAAGAAGACAAAACACCTTGAATATCTCAAGCTGTTTGTTTAAGCCTTCAGTGCATGGTAGCATGTCATACAAGCCTGGGCTCAGGACTGCTTTCAGACCTCATTAGAGCAAATGTAATCAGTTTATTTACATGAAAAGCCAGACTGCAGAGACCGAAATTTCCCATCTCTTTGGCATTAGGCACCTGGCACACAGCCCTTGGGATGGCAGGACTCTGCTGTCCCTGTCTCTACCTTCATCTCCACCCCCTCCAACTGCCCAGGTGCCCTGAAAACATCCCTCTCCCTCACCTCTCTCCCTTGATTCACTGTTGATTTGCTTAAAGAGTAAGAAAGGGCACACCAAAATTGGAAGATAAGTTTCAATAGCAGCAGAAAGTTCTCCAAATCCCACCCCTTTTGCCAAACAGGACTTGGGAGGCTGAGACAGAGGGAGGAGTCTCTGTGATCCAGCTCTGGCAACTTTATCCATCTGGCTTTCATCTTCTTTCCAACACATTTTGTTTTGAAGAGGAGAAAGAACAAAGCTTTGACATTCTGGACAGATCAACAGGGAAAGAAAGGGTAAAAATTGAGAGCTTAATCACTTTACTCTGCCATAACATACATGTCACACACTGATGGACACCCAGGCTGCAAGGTAGAGATTAAAGGCAGTTTATCTGAGAAGACAAAAATCTGGTCCAACTGTACAACAAATATACACATGAAGAAATCTTCATTCCTTTCAGTCTGGCACAAAATGAGCTGTTTTCAGCTCCTGTAATCAGTTATTCTGCATAGTAAAACGCCTGTGTCTGTCTTAGTAAATGTGTAACTGCAGGCTCCACAGGTGTGCTGGGTCCGGGTAAAGGTTGTGTTTCCATCCCTGGAACTTTTTATGCAGCTGGTATTAAGCCGGGCTCAGGTTTCATTGGGCCCTGTCTGGCCTGAGCTCACTTTTTTCAGCCCCCCAGCGTGTGATGTAAAGTCACTTTGCGCAATGCTGCTGCAGACATGTAGAGAGGGCCCTTTGGTAGAAAGGGCATAAATCCATCTGCAATCACAACCATCCCAGAGGGAAGAGGTACCGTGGGGAGCTCACCTGAGGGATAACAGTGTTGGAGGGGCAACGGAAGGGCAACACACACCAGGACAGAGGCGAGTAAGCACTCTTACTGCATCTTTTTTGAATGCTAATTTTTCAATTCAGGTATTCATGCCTTTCTGAACAGCTTGAGGCTGTCTCTAGGGAGATAAACCACACAGACTTTCCACAGATGGGGCTTAGGGTAAATGCTGGCATTGAGAATTGCTCCTCTTGCTTCTGCTCATGAGAAAAGAGCTGAACCAGGAGCTCTGGCAGCCATAGGGAAGTAACCACTGGGCACCAATGGCACATAATGGCATAGCCTGCCTGGGTGGCACAGAGTCACCCTCCCTGCTGCTGCAGGAAAGACTAAGAAATGCCTCAAAAGATTTGTATGTTGGAGAGAACAGTGTGGGAAGGGCGGTGTTTCTAATTTGTGGCTTTTTGGTTCATTTTCCTGAGCTGTCCAAATATAAAAAATGCATTGTGTAGTCTAGAAATGCACTAGCACAGCAGCTGGGCTGTGTGTGAAGATGAAGTTGGGAAGGCACTTTCCAAGATAATTTTTTAATTGGTCATAAGCAATGAAGAAGCTCTGTCACAAATGTCACCTGCTACCAGCAGTGCTGAGGAGGCGAAAAGGGGACAGGGAGCAGGGGGAACAGCAGCACAACTGTGCTGCCCATATAATAAGTTAGAGGATGAGATGGGAGATAATGGGGTAGAACAATCCTTGGGTGAAGTCACGGGGCCAGAGATCTACAGCAGGTCCTCCCGTTCATGCCTCTGGGGAGAAAATAGTTTCAGGCCTGACATGCAGGCACTCCCTAGGAAGATGCTTAGACATCACAGCAGCAGAAACTCCCTTTGCAAACCAAGTTGTCAGAAGAATCTACACCCTGGGAATGTAGACGTGCATATGAGCAGGCAGGTATACTTAGCAAGGTACTTAGCACATCAGTTTTTGGAGGTGCAAGAGAGTGGTGATACTGCAAACAGGAGTATTATTATGCATGAAACACTTGGGGACCCCTCAGGGGAATTTATAAATTTATACATTTTAAATCAGTGTGGGAAGGCACTAGGTCTTGAATGGCTGGATTTAAACGCAGACACTTCCATGCTGTGTAAATTAAAGTGCTGGTGAGACAACTCTGTGTCCTCTCAAAAGGCTACAAGAATTACAATATCTGACAGACTGGCATAACTCGAAATGTCTTGGAGAAAGCAAGCAGAGAGCAGAGATTGGGTGCTGACAAGGCTGTTAGTATTTTGCCCATCCAGTGAGCTCTGCAGAAGTTGGAAAGGGCAGAAGAGGGTGAACAAAACTACAATGAACAAGAAATCACAAGTAGAATAAAAATACAGATCTGAAAAACAGCATTTTGGCCAATGATAAGTGTTATAAATCTATCATTTTCAACATTTTTGGATTTCAAATACACAAATTAAAACTCATATGCTAGAACGTCAAGGAAGGTACTGCAGAACTATTAGTTATCAAAAATTGGATATAGAAAAAGGGAGAATTCTGAAAATGTAAAATTTGTCAGTGAGAATATATGTGTTTGTGTATGTGTGCCCATGACTTTCTTATTCCCAACATGCACTAGATCCTTTGTGCCAAAACACCAGTGACATCCACATACAAACCTCTGCTTCTCGTCAGGAATAACAAGAGAAGCAGGTGCTCTTTTATTGCAGGAAAAGACTGCCTGTGCAGCAGAGTAAAACTCAGCCTACCCTTCTAGCTCTGTATTTGGATACAGAAGGTGTTATGAAAATGGTTTCAGTGTTCAGCACGTTGTATAAGGCAGCCTGGAGTGTGTTTGCCTAGAAGCTAGAATGAATGTTTGCACTGGGCTATGAAAACAACACATGATCTACTAGTGCCAAGTATTTTGCTGACTAGACATACAAAGCAGGATTGTTCTGTGTTTGGACCTTAAGAGAACTGGTTTCCAAACTCACTTCCTGCATAACAGCCGACAAATGGCTTAGCCTGTCCACATGTCAGCAGGACTCAGCGTGGCAGTTTGCAGAGATAGCTCTGACCACGTCCCAGAGAGTAAATGTTGTTGCATTGTTGTAATGTTGTGCAGAACTAGCACCCTCTAGTTTGTGGGCCTAACCAGCTTGCACAACCATATTGCTTCCCATGCTAAATCTTTGGGGTACTGCAGTGGGGAATGGAGTCACAACTGTTCTTAGCATTTCCCCACCTGCTGCCATTGAAACTGGTGTCTGTCTTATCCTGGGGTTTTCAGGGGGTGGAGTCAGACCAGCCACCACTAAATACTGAAATTTCCACCTCTGTAACTCCAAATTAGCACCAACACCTCATCCTGTGATTAAGAGAAACTGTACTTAAAACAGGCTGATCAGTCTTCTTTCCTTCCCACTTTTTCTTTCAGCAAACACAGTGGAGGCAATTTTTCAACATGAATCTGGTAACAGATTTTCTCTGTTTGTTGGCCTGCCTTACCGTGGTGACTTGTGACAGGGTCTATGTTCACCCTTTCAACTTGTTTTCTTTCAACGAGAGTGACTGTGACAAATCAGATCAGGAGGAAAAGATGACAACTATTGTCCCCATCTCCATCGAGTCCCAAACCACACCTGCCTATGAAGAAGACCTGAATGACAAGGACAAGTCAGAAGCCACGAGCCCAGATGGCTGGGGGAAGGAGGAACTGGGCTACATGAAGGACTTGGTGTACATCCTGGGAGTGCGGTTTTACAGTGTGCTGCGGAAAGCGCAGCAGGGCCACAATGTGCTCCTGTCCCCAACCAGTCTTTACAGCTCCTTGGTGTCTTTCTACCTGGGCGCCTCAAACCAAACGGCACTTGATTTGCAGGGTTTGCTGGGAATTGTTCCCCCCTCTGGAAACCCTGACTGCACTTCCAGCGCAGTCGGAAGAAATTTCCTTTCCAGCCTGAGGACAATCGAAAACCTCGTGAAGAGCAGGGACGAGGAGCTGCTCTTTTCCAAGACACTCTGCCTGTTCTCTGCCCCTGGAATACCTCTGTCTGAACGGTTCCTGAAGGACGTGCTCCACTCTGCTGATGCTTTCTACTCCCGAGCTGTTGACTTTACAAATCCAAGTGAGGCAGCAAAACAAATAAATGCCTTTGTGGAGGCCAAAAGCGAGGGCCAAAGCAAGTGCTTACTGACAGCCATCGATCCATCTGCAGACTTGCTGTTTGCAGTGGACGTCCACCTGGCAGGTATGAGGCAGCACTGCTTATTTTGGGAGCAGGCTGGGTCAAGGGCAGGCAGCGGCCCTGCTGCTGGGAAGGAGGCAAGGTCACACCTGGCCAGTGGTGAAAGGGAAGGGCTCACATGAAAGGCTGTACCACTGCTCCCCACCACTGTGCTGGGAGTCCTGCCTGCACTCTGCCACAAGCCAGCAAGGGCAATGGGGAAGGAGGTGGAGGGAGATGGCCCTAAAGAAATTACCCTTGTCCGGGAAGCTAAAGATTAGGAAAGGTGTGGGAAGGTGCATGAGAGAGGATTGTGCAGCATTTCTGACTGCAAAGGAACTAAAAGTCATGAGACACCTCCAGCAAGAATGATCAGGAAGTAGCTTTAAAGCAAGCCAAAGAAATACTTTTCCCCAGAACTGGTATTTTGGGGGTAGTAGGCCAGAGGTACAGATACAAGAAAGGATAAAAAATATGATGGATATGAGTTCTCTAGTGGCTATTAAACATAGAAATCTGGAGGCAGCATCCAGCACAGGAAGCAACCAAATAAGCTATCAGTTACGGAAGCAGTGGAGCACATACAAATCTAGGAGAAATAAGGCAATCTCTGAGTTACCTAGGGTCATTCTGTGCTGCTGTCCCAGAAATCCCCCTGCACTACAGCTGAGCCTTCTCTTCTGAGTGCAGCTGCTTTCCAGCATCCTGATGACTGAATGCAGTGCCAAAGACCACACACTTTAGACAGCTTGCCTACCTGTGACAGTATTTCAGAAAACTTGCAGTAAGCCCTAAGTTTCTGAGTAGGCCTCTACTGCTAAAGGTGGAGTTGTGGTGCCCATGAAATCCTTTTGTGCCTCCATCTTCCTGCCTCTAAACTGGATATCAGCTTTTCTTTGCCTTTCATGGGTTCCATCATTATTTGATCCCAGCTCCTCAGGGCACTGTGAACATCAGCTTTGTCCTCAGTGTAAGATAGATGATAGAGATGATACTGCAAAAATAATTCTTGTGTTACAGACTTGGACATGGTCATAAGATCAGAGTTTTTATTTTTTGTTTTCTGTATTGGAAACTTGCAATTTTTATTAGCTTAGGAACACATGTTTGAGGGTCTGAGTCACTGGCTCAGCTCTACTATCTCCTCTCTCTGAGAAGGGTGCACTTGAGATGTATAGTGTCCACATATGGGATGGAGAAAATTGGCTTAAGAACAAATGAATTAGGTTAAGCAACTCTCTCCTAATAAACACAGGAGATGACTTCAGCAATTGCTTTGTCATTTGGTTGGAAAGGTGCAATCATGACAGCCAATGCTGTTATGCTCAGTATCTGTCCCTGTAGCTGCAGAAAGAAAAAATTATGGTTTTTTTCCTCTGAAGCACATTATATATGCTCCTGAGATGTTATTAGCAGCCATAGCATTGATAAAGTGATAGAAATCTATACAAGATAACAGCTAAATGTTCCAGTGGTCTCATCTGCTGTTCACTTGCACACAGTTATTTTCACATTTGTAGACTTGCTGCTGAGCAGGGCCTGCCATTTAGAATCCAATGCAGAACATCAGGTGCAAGTTTCACTGACAGACTTTGTGTTTAGTTGTTTGAGTTTTTTCTTTTAGTTGCAAAATAATTACAAAGCAGTGTATAAAAATAACACTGTGGGACTTCATAATCTTAAGTACCTCTACCTTCTCCTGGTTAAAGTCCCTTTAACAGATAATTCACAACAACTTCAGTTTTAACTAGAAATTTGTTGAGAAGCTTTTTTTGCTATTTTTTTTCTTTTAAGTAAAAAGCCACAACTTTCTACAGAAAGTCATCCTCTCATTAGGCTTGTCAAGCAAGCATAAAGCCTGTATTACAGTCTGTGTTACAGAACATGGAGATCATCACCTGAAGCAGAGAGAAGTCCAACATTTCTTTTCTGTACTCCCAAGTCAGTACTGCAACTCCTTTACCCTCCCAGTCTCCATCCTTGCTCTGTGACTGACAGCCTTTTCCACTTCAGTTATCTTCCCTCTATTGTAGACAGAGATTTCTTTCCTGCTCCAATGTGGTTGCCAAATGGTTGCCAAAACCTAAGGTTTCCTTGATGTCCTGATGCAAGAGACCTCACCGCAAGAAACCATTTCTTCCACTGTGTCAGCTATCAACTTCTGTAGAGGAAACAGCAATATTAAGACTCTTAACATCTTTTAGAGCACTTTCAGGAGAGAATGCACCAGTTATACCTTTAAGGGCACAGACATCCAGACCCTCACCTAGCAGGGAGCCATCTCAAACACAGGGGTGCTGATTAGCCATTGTTCACAACTGGCACAATGTTAATGGACTCAGTCCCAAAGTCAGTAGCAAAGCTTTGAAATTTTGCAATATTTCCCCAAGATTATTTAAAAGCAATTACAGGTGAACAACTCTACTTCCTTATTCTCTGTTTTGCTTACACCTTCCCCATCTTCTACCTGCTGCTTTTTTTGGTGAAGTTTGAGCAGGTAAAAACGTCTAAGTGCTCTTTTAATGCAAGCTCATTTAAGAGGCAGGTGTTCCTATGCAAAACCACTTACTACATATTAAATATGTTAGGGTCCAGCATTTATCTGGATTTATTGGAGAATAGATTAGTTAACAGTACAGCTCGACCAGCTCCTATTTTAATGAATATAGCAATATTAATTACTTTAATGTAAGGAGTTCCTTTCCTTACTACAAAATATACATCTGTTTTCCTAATTCCCTAATTCCACCAAACAATTTCAAGATTTCTGACTTTTGCCTCCTTGCTGACACCAAGAGTTTCTTTAATGCTAACAGGATTATCTGCCTAACTGGGCAGCAGCACAGATCTATGTCAGTGAGCAGATAACCTGTGGAAATGCAAAGCTGTGTAGAAGCAGTGAGGGGTGAGTGCAAGGCTTCCCATACTTGTGAACTGGAAAAGGAATTTATGTTAAGGTTTAGCAAGTGTTCAAGTATGTCTTTTTTAACCTCCTTGGCTCAACCAACACTTTGGTGTTATGCTTACAACCTCAGGTAGAATTTTTGTTGCCTTCCCTCTCCCAAGTCCACTGGGCTGCCTGAGGGTGCTCCTGCAGCAAGGGCTGGCCCTGATGGATGTGCTTCCAAACATGCCATCACCACTGCTTGAGGGATGGAGAGGAAATCAAGCAGACCCTCTGCACAGGCCTGTGAGCTCCCCAGGGGCCATGTGACAGCCTGTGAGGAAGCAGGCAACCGAGCAAGCAGAAACACTGTGCCCAGGGAAGGCCACAAAGCCAGCAGAAATACAGCAGCTTTGGTCACAGTAGGCTGTGATGCTACCAGAAGGCATATTAAAGGGAGGATACATATATTTACAGTAGTTAAATGTGATTTTATACGCACAGTCCTTCTCTGATGCACAGTGTGTTGTTTTAAAACAAACATATATGCCAGCTAAGGGGCAGAGGGGAGGAGGGAAATAAAAGAAAAACCAATTTCTTCTTTCTGGGTCTGTTTTTCAGCGAATGTTAAGCAAGCCTTCCAGCTCAAAGAGCCTCAAGAGTTCTGGGTAGATTCAAACACAAATGTCTTGGTCCCGATGTTGTCTATCATGGGAACATTCAAGTACAAAACTGATGCCAGTGGGACCTTTTCTGTGGTGGAGGTCCCCATCAGCAAGACAGCATTGCTGGTGCTGCTGCAGCCCATCAATGGCAGTGACCTGGAGCACGTGGAGTCCGAGCTGACGTGGCAGTCCTCAGCCTGGCTTCAACAGCTGTCCCCAAGGTAGGGATGAATGGGATTGGGGTCCACCACACAGACCTGCCTGCTCACTGACTGGGGTTGGATCTAGCCAGGGAGAGTTTACTACTGAGCACGAAGAGAAACCCCTGCAAACCCTAGGGCCTCACTTCAGGGAAGCTTGACTTCGGTGGAACCAGCTATTTAGCTGGATATATTTCAAGGAAATGAGCAAGCCCCTTTGCAGACCTGACCCATGAAGTGGTATGACCTGGGGTTAAATAACGTACCCGTGGTGAAGCCAGGGTGAGTTCACACTTGGGGACAGTAATAAGGAACCCATCAGTGTTTGTCCCCACATACCAAGCAGTTCTTCCAGCTGTTTTCACATGCCCATTCCCCAGGACTACCCAAACACCATGCTTTCACAGTGGAAAACAAGAACTCACTTGCCTTTCTCTCTCCCTCTCTTTTCTGCAGAGAAATTAAATTATTGCTGCCAGCATTAACAATAGAAGACAGCTCTGATGTCCAAGCACTTCTTGCAGATATGGAACTGCCTGCACTGCTGGGGAAGGGGGCAGATTTCAGTAAAATAAGCAACACCAATCTAACAGTTGGAAAGGTACAGTACATATCACTGGCATTAAGAAAAGCATGATTCCTGCACAGTTTTAGCCTCACAAACTGAATAAATTTACCTAGAACAAAGCAGTCAGACCCATGTGGGGGACATGTTCAGTAGGGGACTTGCAACATGACTGAAAGATGTGGATATTCCTTAATTTATCAGCAGCAATAGGTTTGCCCTAAACTATTTCAATTGTATCACTACATGTAAACACAGCATGTTCAAGACCTGAGTGTGTATGCACAAATTAGACTGCATTCCATACCACCTCAAGTTCAAACATCTGGAGCACATAGTAGAGGCTGCAGCTACTGGGCTATTGAGGATAATCCTCCATCTCTTAGGGACTACTCACAGAGATCACAAACACAAACACTGTGCAGCCCACAGTCACACCTGAAGAAGACTCCAAAGTTCAAGCCCCAAGGGGAAGAAGGGGTAACTTAATTCATAAAAAGAAGGTGTATTACATTCCAGAAGTATAATTTGAGTGCCTTTATTTTTATTTATTTTTTGAAGGTGCTCCACCCTTGGAAGTTCTGTCAGAGCCTTCAAGGTGTCCTGGTTTTGGCTGGGAACTAATTTTCTTCTTAGTATCTGATACAGTGCTATGTTTTAGATTTAGTATGAGAATAATGTTGATAACTTGCTGGTTTTTTAGTTGTTGGTAAGTCAGGAGAGGAATGAGTGAGCAGCTGTGTGGTTAAACCATAACACAAGGGCAATGGGATTACATACCACCCAAGTGTACAAGCAGTTGTACAGCTTTTTCACATGTTATGGAACAAGTGATCCAACATCTTTTTTATACATCCATGGAGTGTCAGGTGCTGCTTACAGATGACCTAAGTTATCAATTACTTCATGTGCTTGATAATTCACCCAAACTCCTATTTTGATCTTCACTCTCATGCTCTGATGACTCCAGAGTTACTCATCTGTTTTGCCTTACAGGTAATAAATCATGTCTCTTTCAAACTGACCGGTGAAGGAACAGATCAGGCAGAAGACCCTGCAGCACAGAAGGAAGATGGGGTGTACCTGGATGTAACGCTGAACAAGCCATTCCTTTTTGCTGTTTTTGAAAAGAAGTCAAGGGCAATGCTTTTCTTTGGCAGAGTAACAAACCCTCTGCATGAGGTTTAAATGAAAACACAGGGGATAAGAAAGGAAGGGAATGATGCACATTTCCTATCACTGTTTTCTTATTCATCAGCTATTTTTGTGATGTTGTTGAGTGCTCTCCTTAGAGATGAAGCAGTTAGTGTTTGAAATACAGCTTTTTGAAAGCTAACACATTGTAACATTTCATCCTTGTTCATCTATTTCATGTGAGGTGACACACTCTTCCTCCAGCTTCTCTTTTTATTCTCACTTTGCTCCAGCTTCCTTTTTTGATGCAGTGGCACAGGGCATTGTTTTGATGCAAGGCATCAATTTAAAAAAAAAATAGTTTTATAAGCACAAGAAGCATTTACTATAAAAAGGTATAGAAAAGGACATCTTCATTCTTTAAGAAGCTTTTAAAAATTTTTATTTGGTCAGTTTTGCAAGAGAGACCCCCTTTTACCTTACAGTGAAAATTTCACAATTACCCACAGAGATTTCTAACTTAATCAGCAACATTTTCCAACAGCACAGACAGGCTTTGCATGTCCCACTGAGACAAGATTTTTTGCCTTGAAAGCAAAAACAAGCTTAGAGGAAGTTTCTTCTTTCTGCAGCCCAAGTGGATACATTAATTTCTTACCTCTATGGAAATGCTAAAAATAGGGCTTGGTAGCATTAATGAAGTGTGATGGATAAATTTGCAGAGCGTGACAGAACTATCTCTGATTTTTTTAGAAAAAGAATTACAATAAGGCCTACTACTCCAATACAGTTCCATTCCTTGGATTACTTTCTAACCTGTGAGGCATTTATTACAGCCTTGTAGTAAAAAAAGACATTACTGGATAGAGCCGAGTTCTGTAAACTTTAACATATCCAAACCATATGTTCTTTAAAAATAGCATTAATGGCAATGATATATATTAGTATAAATAGTGGATGTGGTGCTGCTACTTGTGAATAAAATTATGACAGTTGTCCAGTCCAACTCTTAACAGTTTGAAAAATTAAAGTGGAACAACAGATTTTTAGGTGGCTTTTGAATTCCGAAGTGAAAAATTGTGAGTGAAACCTTGGTACTAAGGAAAGCCTCTCAGTGGAACAAGGATTTCCACCTCTCATCTCTGGGTTTGTCTTTAGGTCTGATGGCATGTAGACTATAAGTGCAAACCTCTTTGGCATATAATGTCAGATGTATCATACAGAGCACAGCAGCTCATTATCATCCACAGTGGTCCAAATGTCTACCTAATCTAAATGCACTAATGCCAGCAGCTTGCTATCAGTCATGCAGATACATCACAGATCCTTCTAGGTTAATGCAAAATGCCATGACATCATAAACAAAATAACACAAATCTCAAGAACAGTATGAGTCCAGGTACTATGATATAGCATCCATGTATTTATCCAATTATACTGTATGCATTCCAGATGAACTAACATCTAGACACTGTACTTGTATGCAGAAGCAAGTAACTAAAATATGCAGAGATGGAAAGATGCAAATAAACCCTCTTCTAAGTTTCTTTGCCATGGTTCTGTTGGGCTTTTGTCCATAACTACGTCTCTTGTTCTGGCTTCTGAAATCTGCTCCAAGTCAGATTTATGTTTTTAAGACACTAAGTTGCATATTATCATGCAGTACAGCCAATGGCATAGCTTTAGGCACGAAATAGGCAGCTTCATACTAATTAAAAAGTTCATGCTAATTTAAATGTTATCCCATTTACACTTTGAAGTCAGAAGGTAGCATCAGCTACAAATAAAATTTCAGACCACAAAATGTTCACTTTCTATGATGAAGATGGATAATAATGAAATGAAGCCCCCAAAAACACTGACAGAAAGTTCAGGGCAGAATGCCATTGTTCTTGGGTGAGGGCTGCATGCTCTGGGCACTCCATTGTCTGTCCTGTGGTTACAGGCAAAAAAAATAAACAAACCAACCCACCATCTTACAAAACAAAGACTTTTCTGAAAAGAAACCTTGTGGTGGAGAGCACCTCTCCACTGGCACCCTAGAGAAGAAAAGGAAGGAGAAAAGGGCAGAGACAGGCAACTAAAAATATACTGAGCAGAACAAGTTCAGTACTATTGATGGAAAAAGGAAAGCAAACATTCCACCATATTGAGTGGTCCAGCCAAATATACATGTTAGTTATCTTTAGGTGACGAAGTTAAAACAGTCTGGTCCACTTCTCGTATAACCTACAAAGATGAAAATCCAGCTACCATTTTATAGGAAAACATGCCACTGCTTTCCCCCTCCTACTATACAAAACCTCTTCTAGGTAAATTCCTTTCAAGATTAGAAAGGCATAGCAATTTTTCTAAAGGTCCCAGAATGGAAGAAGGCACAAAATCAAATCTGCATTGCTGTCATGAAGTGAAGTGCACTTAAAAAATTACCTAAGGAGTAGAAGAAAGAGGATTAGGAGCAGAAGACATTTCCATTAGAAGACACTCACATCATAGATCCTCTCCTCCTCATTGATCCACAGTATTTGAAAATGCTAAGACTCATTTTACCAAAGGCAAAGCCAATTCACACCTTTTTTTTCTTTCAGCAGGGATATCACACAAATTTTTAACTGATGTCATACTCCACTGAAAGAAAATTAAAGGCTATTCAAATGAACAAAAATAAAAGGCAGAGAACTGACATAGAACCAGTGATGGAGACATTTACAGCAATCATAGGGCCATTCAGTAATTTTTACTTGCTAGACAATGTTATTTCCTGCCCAGAAACTAAAGCTGATCTTCAATGGAAAGGACGAGAATTCAGTCTGTATCCTCAGCAAGCTGATAATGACAAGTAGGAAGCATTATTGCAGGAAGATGTGGGAAATCACATGCAGCTAAAGGGCAAATATCCTTCATGCCTTTTTGGTTTGGTACACAGATTGCATCCTTTTCCTTAATTTTGGAGGATAGGACAGCTTTCTTTTTATCTTCACTGGCCAGTAGGTACAGATCTCAGAATCTGCTACTTTTGTAACAGATGTTATAGAAATTTAAATGTATCAATATACACCTTCTGAAATAAAAAGTTTCACCATGTATTTACAACACTACAACCTTAGTCTCAGCCTACAACTTGGACATCCATTTTACAGTAAGAAAACATTGCTGGAAACAACAGTAGCTAGCCATAGGAAGATGTCTCCACTTCTGACTCTTAATAAAAGCAAAGGAGAGGTGTGGGGAGACCAAACTTTCCAGGCTTATCATTTAGAAATTGAGAGAAATATAATACCAATAACAAACTTGTTCATAAGCTGTGAGAGTTACTTCCATTCCATAGGGTGGACCTAAGGCTGGACATCTCAAGATCCCTGAAGGAAACAAACAGATCTGTCATCTGGCAAGTTCATTCAGTTTGCTGTTTTTCTTCAGCAATGTTTGGATGCTCCCTCAGTTGTGTATGTTGCCCTGAAAACAGAGATGTTTAGCAAATTAGAAGAGTCAAAGCCCATTCTCCATTACTCAGATTGAATCCAAGTACTGCCACATAATTTTAAGCAGTGATACTTTCCCCACTTGCCCTCCACCATAAAATTAATTTTAGAAGAGTCATAATAGCCACCTATCCCAACTGCCTTAAAAGCAAATAAAAATACGGCCAGTTCTCCAACAGTGAGGAATAAAAAGCCCTAATGCTGTGAAATGTTTGCTCACTACAGCTTCAATGCTACGTAACAGCCACGTGCTACGTATCTCTAAGTACTCAGAAAATTTCCATCATCTCAACTCCTGCATTAAGATCCAAGCTCTCTAAATATGGTTAATTTTAATTAATACACATGAACTCAAATTCTGGTGTTAATTTTTCGCAAGCTAAAAAAACCCCAAACAATCTAAAACCCCCCAAACAAAAAAACCAAACACAAAACAAAATAACCCACCAAAAAAACAACTAAAAATCAAACAAAACTTTCCTTCATTCACACGGGGCATTCTCCAATTTGAAAGCCTCAAATTCACCCCATACTGTCCCCTGACTGTGTTACCTGTCCCTCACATATAAAAGGGAAGCATCAATAGGCAGATCACTCTAGGGTCAAGAGAGATCTTTGTTAATCCTTCTACCATTTTGAATCCTTTCAAATTTCGTGCTATATAGAGACACAACTTGTACTGATGTTAGCAGGTTTGAAGTTACAAGAACTCTACATGTATTCAAGTGAGTTCTAGTAGATAATATTATACAATATTATACAAATCAAAAATATGGCAGTACTGAATAAATTCCACCTCAGTGAACAAAGTTTTAGTTTGAAGGAAGAACAGGTAACCTGAACCTAATAACCCATAAGTTATTTGTATTAAAAATTATTTTCAAAATTTCAATTAGTTTATGAGCTTTTGTCATACAGCACTTCTCAACAACATGGCCTATGAAAATTACAGATCAGTAAAATGAAAACATTCAAAGCTCAAACAAGAGCTAACCATGCCCCATGATGAGGGAAAGCAGGAAAGTGCAAAGCAGTAATGAGAAATAGCAGAATTCTGTTCCTGTGAGCACCTTATTCCAGAAGAGAAGGAATAAAGTTTGAAAGTTTTTAAGTCTGTAAGGAGTTAAAGAGCACAGTTGCCTGTCTCAAACACTGTCATGACCACAAAATGAATGTGCCATAAGGTAAGCCACCACAGTGGGAACTAAAGATAAGCACAGAAGGGAGGAATTTGTGACAAGAAGGCCCTGATTCCAGGCCTGGCAGAGGCGAGGTCTGGTTAGCACATCCTGGTTAATCCATGTGGACAAAATTTCCCACTGTGACAAACTGTGGGAAAGGAGGCAACTGCTTATACACATATCACCAGTCAAGCAAAGATGACCTCAAATTATGGACAGACAGCAGCAGTGACCATCAGTGAACCCCAAAGTGTCCCCAGCCTCAATTCTGGGGCCTTCCACCAGAGGACTGCATGAGATCCACAGTGTTGCATCAGACAGTGTAAAACCCTCATCCCCAGGGGAAGTACTTGGGTGTTCCCACCTGAATGTACACTGACCCATTACGCTTTTTGTTTTGTGGGCTTTCCCTACCCCCAGCAGATCAAGACAGATCACTTCAACCAAGGCACATCACTGGGTCCATGGGGAGTGATATCTTTCCTGTTTGCTTATCTTTTCTTTCTCTTTCTTTTCCTTATACTTTTATATTGTTTTATTTCTATAGATAATAACTGAAACAGCTACATACCTCCTTTCCATGACAACCAGACTGTTCTAAAATAAACCTGCTCTCTATATATGTAAACACCAATCATTCAGTGTCATTTCACTTCAGTTCACCCCAGACATCTCTATTAGCAAGAATCTCAGTTACCCCACCTCAGGGGTGGGTTGTAAGATAGCCATCAATTAATACATTTGATTAAAATACATATGGCACATCAAAAGTTAGGAAGACAATTTATTACATATTATTCTCAACATATAACTTCATTCTTCTACATTTTAAGTTGTACAACAAAAATAAGAAAGACATTTTCTCCTACTTTTTTTCTACAGTAGAAACTTTAGAACTTTTAATTGCTTTCCATATAATGGATAATTATGATAGATTCTCAATCTTTTGGTGAAACAAGTTTATCTTGACAACAGATACACTGATTTGTTGCTTGAGATATATTAGGAAGCACTTCATTGCTACTTATTTGGTAAAATAAAGCAGAGTTAAATTCTCTCTTTCTTTAAGGGATGTTGTTTATCTTCAACCACATGCTTTCAAAAATATCTAGGATTGTTCTGCTGTAGCCTGATCCTTGGCAGTTAGAACCAGTTCTGTAAGGGCTGAAAAGCTTTTTATGTTGCTTGTTTGCAGTCCCATCTTTTGTATCTAAAAAGACAGAGAAAAAGCATTAATTTTCTTTAAAACATCAAAAACCTCACTAATTATTCTACTTAAAACATTTAGTGAAGCATATGTTTTGTCCTGCATCGATGTGTAGCAAAAATCACAATGGCATATAGTGCAAACTATAACAAAATTTGTGTTCAGCTTTGCTCAGTTAAGTCTTTCCAGTTAATGTAGCGTCTTGCACAGAAATACTTCACCATCTTCTAGGCAACCTGTAACTAAAGCCAGCTGGAAGTTCCCCAGTGAAGCAGGCAAAAAGAGAAACTTGGCTGTAGTTGGTTTTAATGCATTGATTTCAACTGATTTTTTTTTTTCAAATGCCAAATGAGGTTTCTGGGCAAAACTTTAAAGATAAACATGAATACATCCAAGAAGAGCCAACAGCATGATGGTGAAAGCATTTCAATAAGCTCCAAGAGCCTGTGGTTCTAGCCTTGAACTTCCTGGGAGATGAAAACAACTGTACAAATACAGAGGTTGCTGCAAGTAATTTCTTAGCCAGGAAATCTATTGCTCTGACAATTAGAAAAATATGGCCATGAGTAAAGTAAGACTGCACTGAAACAGAAAAATCTGGATCTAACTAAAACTGAAAAGGTGTTTGCTGCTGGAATTCTTGTTAATAGTCACATGTACCAAGACATCTCCTAAACAACTATGACTAATCTATCCCCGTTCAGTTTAAATTCATATTGCAGTGATGTTTGTGCACATAACAGCAATAAAAGAACAAAAGTCCAAGCCCAGACAGAACTAGACAAATCCTAGTTCTTACTAGTAAGATTTCAATACTTCCACCCAAATCTTCTTCATGGTAAGTCTTGTATCTGAGAAAGCATCTGCTCACACACAAGCAGACTTAATCTACCTGTCAACAATGCATCAACAGCATCTTCTCATAAACAAGACTGACAACAACTCCTTGGTAACTAATGACATGGACTTGCACTTTTTCTACATTTGTTTATTTCTATGTAGGATTTTCAGAAATAAATGAGTACAATACAGTATGTTATACAATCTGATGTAGCTAGTGCAAACAGTTCCTGGAATATTTTCTTCTTTTATGTGTTTTGTTATTTAAGATTTCATATTTGGCACTGAAAAGAACTGACAATTGCACAGCACAACAAATCGGGCTAACATCTTCACAGCTTTTGGCAACAGACCCTGACTGTGCAGAAAGTCAAGGTCAGAAACACCCTGGGAGAGAGTAAACAAAAGCAGGGCCATAAAGAAGTTTTTATCAGACCTAAGGAAGGCCCCTGCCCTCTGATCTGTCCACACAGTGTTTCTTCTTAGAGCTTCCAAGCACTAAGCAGTACTTGGATTTTGAATAGTTAGAAATACAAGCTTTGCATATGAATAAGAAAGGACAGGAAAGCATGCATTGCTCAAGTGGTATCCACAGTCACCAAGGTCTCAAATCACTTCCATTCACCAAATGTGAAAAAACAAAGCAAAAACCCTAAAACCCAAACTCACACCAACAAAGCCTTCAAGACCAAAATTTGAGTCAAGCTTCGCTTTCCTCTATGTCACTCCCTTCCAAACACAATAATAGTAATGAAAAAAACCCTTGTTTGTCACAACTTACTTGTTCTCCAAAATACTCAACGTCTAGGGCCAGCTGCAGTCGAATTTTGTTATCATCACTCATGCCCCCATTTGTACCAACAGGGTTCGAAGTTGCACTTCTTCTGGCTTGCTTCAACCTTTTTAGGCTCTCTTCCATTTTCTTAACAGAACTGAGCACATCAGATACAGTTTCATAATACCTAAATTAAGAAAAGTTAAAGAGAAATAAAAAACTTTCCAGTTTTACGGAAAAGCCTACTTCATATACAGCACTACATTACTGAGAAAATTGCTGAACAATGCTGGGAGGAATGGCTTTCCTTGAAAGGAAATGTTTTCATCATTATCAATTAATCAGAAAAAAAAGAGTTCTGGCTGGGTCCAAGGAACTACAGAACAGCTACTTTGCATGGTGTCTCCAGATTTAAGAGCAAGACCTACCAGACACAGAGAGGTAGACAGACAGACAAGAATTCACTCTAAGGTATTTTAGCTCTATAAGCATGTGACTTGAGAATCCAGGAATGTTTGAAGTCCTTCAGCAATGTTATTTAACAAGTGTAACTGCTGTGGGTTAAGAGTAAGCTTCTTTTTATGCACTAATAACTGGTAAAGAGACATCAGGCTTTAAAAAACAATTTTTGTGCAAAACGGAAGTGACCAGTGGAGTCCAGACCAGTACAAGCTTAGCCCTGTCCAAAATACTGAAGAACAATTGTAACAACAGTTGGTGAATGTGTCAAAATTGTCTTACAATTTTAAGTTTATTCTGAATAACGAAAAGAAGTGAGTGCAAAGTGCTGCAGAGGCACTAAGCATTAATAAGTACCTGAGAGGTGCCAGAAGTAGTAAAGTAGGGACGCAAAGGTCAGGAAAGACTGTTTTGATTACAGTTTAAAGTTTCAGTATTATTATGTGGCTCATTCTCAGAAAAAAAAATCAATTCAATGCTCAGCTGCAGCCAACAGACAGGATAATATGCTAAGATTTATTAGAAAAACCACATAAGGACAGACAGAAATCACAGCATCATACTTTAATTTCAAGAGACTCTTCTGATCTTGTCATCCATGGCCAGAAAGGACAAAGAAAATTAGTAAAGCACAACTATAAAGATGGGAAAAAGAAAAAAAACCCATTCAAATAGGCTATGGGGACCCCAAGAAAAGAGTGGTATATTCTTGTTTTGTTTACAGTTGTGTTAACTCATAGTGTTTTGGTTTTTTTCTGTGCCCATTCAATGGACATTGGAGTTTTTAATTAAGGCAAAGAATGTTCTGTATGGTTTTCTTACTTTTGTGTGCTTTCAGAGAGAGCACCCTCCAACCACTGATGAATCATGGGCTGCTTCAAGGTATCTTTGTATTCGTTCTGCAGTCGGTAGAATGGCTTAAGAGCACTGTCAACATAAGGTGAAGCTTTAGTCGGCACCTCCTGGTAGATGACAGGGAAACAAGTTGGGGAAAAAAGAACCAGTAATTTACTTACTGAAAGTATCGACACCCAATTCTAGCAGATATATAAAATGTTAATGCTGTACCTAAACAAAGAGATACACACTCCATTCAGGACAAGTCAGTGAAGAGATCATTATATACAGGAAAGGCAGCATTACAAAGTCATTCAGTAGTGTTACACAGTGTGATATAATATAGAACAAGGTTCAAAATGACCCAAGCTTTTTGAGAGATGCATGTGTCAGCCACTCTTATTATCAGGGTATAATCGTGAATGCTCTTTCTGCTCATGCTGATTCCAGAGAAGGCTGAGCACACTCAGTGCCCAAAACATACTATTACACCTTTGTTAAAATTCCTACTGCTTTGTACTATACTTCACTAAATTGAAGACATTTTTGCTTCTGTTTTTATACCATGCTGCTTCCTCATTATATTTTCCAGAGGAATGCTTTTGGGATAAGTAATACTCCCTCACTATCTTCTTCCCAGCTAGTTTTGGTTGGAGCATGCTTCACCTCTCCAGAGAGAATCCACACATAGCTGGGGTGAACCTCATGCATTCTAAAGCAACAGAACCTGAAATATCTCAGTAATCTCTTACTTAGAACCCGGCCAAGCAAAAGTCTTGGCACAATTCCTGCAAAGACTATCCTCATAACAAATTCTGAATTCCGCTGAAAAAAAGTCAAAGTAATAGAACACAGTAAAAACTAAGTTGCCAGAATTCAATGTGACTGTAATAATGTACTTTCTCTACCCAAGTGGTATCTCTCCTGTTTATCAGCTCAGGCTTTGCACCACAGAAGGCCAGTTACACTGATGGCCAAGAGAATGATGCAGTCACACTCTTGGAGTGCAGAGCTCAAGCTCAGCCTGACTTGAATGTGGCCAGGTCTTTGTGCTGGCACAGCATCTGCTTCAGCAGCTGAGGGACAACTGAGAGATAATGGCAGACCATTAAATCACTATGCAGAGTACAGGAGAAAGAGAAACAAGGGAAGAGGGCTGAAATGGAAAGAACTATTGGCCTGCCATTTCAGTTTGCCGCCTGTGCTCAAATTGGGCAAGGATGTAGTAGTCTGTGGTTCACATTACTCAAATTTTACTCTGGACTGAATGATACCAAGCTAACTATCAAGATGATTGTCCAGAAAAACTGGCAAATGTAAGTCACAGCAGTAACACAAGCCAAGATCAGATAACTGGTTTCAGTACCGTATTTTATCACTACTTTTTGTAATAGTGGAAAAGTTTCTCAGTAAATTACTCTTATTAGCCATTGTTATCTGTTTCCTTCTGTGCAAGGTATTTCTTGAAACAAACCAATGCTCACGGAGAAAGTTTCCTGACATAGCAGGTAGAAGTATTAGCCTCCTAAAATAAATCTGGCATTCAGCAGCACTGCATCTTACAGTATATCCTGTGACATGAAGGAAACACATCCCCATTCCCCCTTTTTCTCTTACACATCTACAGTTCTACTCCTTGCCCTTCCTTCTATCTTAAGCCTGTGCTCTAAATTGTTGTTGCCCTGCCTTAAATTTTGAAAATATCCTTTTTTTCCCCCCTCTTTGCAATGAAGTAAACAATAAATGACTAAATTAAGATATTTAATAGAGCTCTTGATTATCAAGCAGATATGGACAGGCCTGAAGAACTCATAAGAATCTTAGCAAAGGCCTTTCTGAGATTCAGTTTTACCTCTACAACCATCACTGACCTTGTTGGTTCTCCTATATAATCTTGGAACTTCAAGTGCACTCTTCAGGTATGCGAAGGAGGACTCACTGAGATCCTGGATAATCCTGCTATTCAAGGTAGGCACGCAGGCTGATAGAGAAGCCTTTGAATCTTCCAAGGCTCCTATTCAAGTGAAAATGCTAAAGTTTAAACTGAGCTACCCTGTCCAATCACAACATAAATTATGTGAACCCCCTCAATCTTCCAATCTCCCTCACTATGCTTACCAAATAAAAACACATGAGCCATTTATAGAACATTACCAGTAATACCAACCATTCCTCAGCCAGAAACAAGGATGGAGGGAAGGAAAGAGAGGTAAAGTAACATTTTGCAGGTTAAATTTTTTTTCAGCAATGAAGCAAGGGGCATGAATCAAGAGGCTCCAAGCTTCCAAAGGAATGGTGGTTGTGAAATTCTTTCTCTCTAAATTCTCCACGGAATGACTGAAGCATGTTGAACTCAGAGTTGTGATTTACAACAGACCATTTACTGAGGAGGGGATGTGCACTAGCTCCTACATCTCTTATGGGCTTGTCCATCCACCAGTAATTCTGATTCAGAGAATTAAGTGGAAATCATGCCACAGAACTTCTGGCTATGCTTGAAGAACTTCTGGCATGCTCACTCATGTAGGTACATGCCTAGCCTGAATTACTAAATTAAAATCGAATTCTGTATTTCACATAAAGAATGATCACATAAAAAACCAAACCAACCAACAAAAACAAAAACCAAATCAAAAACAAAAAAAGAGGCTAAAATACTGAATTGCTTCTGTCCCCTGCAGTTAATGTATTTAACTGTTATATTTTGATAACTCTCTGCCTTACATGATTCATCAGGCCTAAGAGAGAACTTACTTCTTCCCCAATTCTTCTACAAGTAGGAGTTTGAAGATATGATATGAAATCTTCCAGTATAAAGTCCTCATTTTCTGTAGAAGAATCCTAAAAGCACTTTAGACTCACTCAATTTTAGTCATTAAATATTTTCCAGACTCATGATGTTTTTTGAAGATTGTTTCTATTTGACAATTTAAACATAAAGTAAGTTTCATTAAGTAATAAACACACCAGTATTTTCAAATTTTCATTGTAATGAAACTGTGTAAAAGCAATTAATTTGTTTGGCAGAGGGGACGTGGGAGAAACGGGAAAGAGCCTCTAAGCTTTACCTGCAATACAAGATATATTCTTGAAGCCAATCATTTCAAGCTTTGGTTTAATCATGTCTAAGATGTCAGGAATCTGAAAGAAAAAACCCCACCCCAAAATCAAGAGAGATATAGTTATGTTACAAACACATCTTAGTTTCTTTTTCTACATCCTGCAAGTTTAAAGTGCATTAAAAAACACCTTCAATTTCTATAGTTTTACTGCATTTCTGGGAAACTAGAAGTCTACAATATGCACAGGAATTAAGGCCTACACACTAAATCCTCTACCTTACTATTGTACTCAGAGGAAATAATTTAGAATTAACAAAATCCACCTGCAATTTACAACCTCACAAACTACAGAAATTTCAGTCTTACTGACCAAAAATACACAGAATTTGTCCCTACTGGAAGAAAATGAATACATACATCTCTCCTCAGGATTCTTAATCATTAGTCAAGTATAATCATGATGACAAAAGCTTTTTCAACCTCAAAGACTGAAATCAGTAAACATTTAAAAGAGAACATAATATTAAAGCTGAATGCTGTGCCACACTCCAAGCTGCAACAGAGACTTTACTAGAAAAGGTAGAACTGTCAGAGTGGTATTTTGCACCAAAAAAACGCAGAAACATATTATTTCAGGGGCTAAATCCAGCAGCTACTATAAAAAGAATTTAAATATCTGAAGTGGTTTCCCTGTAATGTGACATTACAATAAGAGAGTAGGCCACATATTTCGGGTGATATTTTCTGTATCAGACCACCCATATTTTAGCACTTCAGATTTTAAAAAACTTTATGGTACATTATTTTAAACAATTTAATGCCCTTAATAAGACACCAAACATCAAAAAAGACTCTTTTGTAAGTAAAGTCACAAGCACAAACCTGATCCTGGAGTTTGGCCAGATCTGCAGCAATATATATCAGCTGAGTACTAGATATAGAAGACGATGGCAGACTTTCTGGAGAAGACCCGTTCCCTTGGTCCTCACTAGGGTTGAGGCTTACAGAAGATTCCTTTCTACCAGCTGGCACAGATTTTTTGCTTTCCTTTGTATTCTCATTGGAAATGGGCCTTACAGAAACCTGAAACATCAAACTGAAATGTGAACCTGAGCAATAGTGAAGGCAGCTAAAGCTGGACAAACTGGAACAGTATATAAAGGATTTTTAAGCTCTCAGCATCAGAATGCCACACTTTCAAGGGATATTACTATTCAGAAATTGCGTTAAAAAATAATTTTAAAAACATTTTTGGCCACTATGAAGTTGGATGATTTGCAGATTATCTTATCCCTTTTTATTTGCATGTTTATTTTTCACCTGGCTCCAAGATTGTGACTACTTCTTTCAGTAGCAGCATTAAGCAACATAAACTACAGCCTCGGCAACTACCAGACAGTAACACTGCAACAGTACTGATAGTTGTGCTTAATAATGTATTTTGCAGTGATATTTTTTATAAACCAAACTCATGAACTGGTTGAAAGTGTTCTTGTTAGAAGAATGTTAAGTTCAGAAAAAAGCCTCCTTAAAAAGAGGTCACATGCTTTGCTTCAAAAGGTCACTTACTGATGGACATACCCAATCACCAAAAGCAAAAGCGTGCTGGTCTCTTACCTCACTGATGAACACAGAGTAGCGTGACAGAATTTGCAGACTAAGTTTCCACAGACGGTGTGCTAATAATGGTAAAAACATTTGATCTGACCAGCACTTCAGGAGACTCATCCAGACCATGTGAGTGGCCAAAAGACAGTATGAGCTGCCAGCTAAAAACAATCAGACAACAAAGGTTCTAAGCACTTTTTTAAAAAAACATAACACCAGTGTCAGTGCATTACCTAAAACTAATAAAAGAAAAAGTCTTCCAAAGAGACATAATCACAAAGGAAGAAATTTACTAAGAATTGTCTGAAATAAACTCTTAAAATACGACCTCCTCAATGCTTTAGATTTAAAATTCCACTAAGTTCTGCTGTAGCTGTGCAGGCCAATGCAAACGTGAAAAATTTGCTGGCACTAAACACATAAACAGCTTGGCCAAACAATCCGCTTCAGGAGGTAACATTTCCAGGATAATTTTTGGGAATCTTATGAAGAAGTTGTATTAGATATGGCTGCCAGCCACAGTGTAATACTCCTTTAGCACTAAACTATTGCTCCTTTCACATCTATATGAGGTATTTGCTATAAATATTTATTTAAAACACAGAAAGAATATCCTTATTGAAACAAAATGCTTTTAAAGCAGCTCACAGTAACATTTGATAGAATACAATTAGAAAGCCAGTTCCAGGCCTACGCCTCAAAGCGTAAGATTTACCCATTTTGTCTCCACTAGGATTTTTTTCTCCTTGTTTTCTTCAGCCGGCATGTGTGTGTGTGTGTGTGTGTGTGTACATACACACAGAGAGATATTTATGTGGCTCTTAGCTGCCTTCTTCACAAGTATTTGCTCTGTTAACTGAAGTTAGTTTTTCTGATTACAATATACTTCTAATGAATATACTTCTAGTCTAATTCTTCTTGTGCACAACTCCTTATCTGCTCATAAATCAGTGGTTTTGGCGCAGAGACCAACACTATAAACCATAGCAAGCCTAAATACTGCCAACAGACAGCCATTTTTGCCTCTACATAGTGCTACAATTAGGAAAATAACACAGCATAGCCTTTTGGTTGTCACTTAGAGAATGTGAAATGCTAATTTAGCTCCTTCTTGCACTGAGAGGATGGTTCCATAAGTATGTTAATGACTGCTGCCAAAAGGAATGGTTTTAGTAAGGTGATCACTCCCACGTTGCCACCTCTATAAAAATGCATTATACTATTTAATCAGTTAATCAGAAAGCTCATGTGAATCACAGGACGCATGTTACTAAATACTCAGCAGACAGATAGTAACCACTGCTACTTATAACACTGATTCCTTTACAATAGGGAAAGTAGTTTTAGCAATAAAATTTTACCTGGTGCTTCCTCTAGTGTATCTGAAAGTGCTTCTTCTAAGGCCCCTGCTACTTCTCTGAATCTAAGAGAGAGAAAAGTTTTGAATATTACAATTCACCAGCTGCTTAAATTGATGCTTAAACATTTCTCAATGCTTACTTCAGTATTATTTCACTGCACTATCAATACACAGATTTTAAACATGGGGTTATTTTTGCCCAACTTAAATTAGGATATAAACCAGCAATCAAAGGGTTGAAAGAGAATCTTTGACAGTTTATGGGCACATGCAGAGCTTATACTTCGGGAAATTGTTAAAGTCATGGTTGCAAATGTTATCAAAATGATAGCTCACAGAGAGACAAGTCCTCACCTTTTCTGATAATTTTTTTGGTTTATTACTGTTTTTAAAATAAAAGTGAACTAACTGACTTATACTTGCTTTAGTTGACCTTCAGATATGTCATGTGACACTGGAGGCTTCACCTTTATACGTGTTTGTTAAAGAACAGAAGCATAAGGTTCTGCAAACAATTCTGTACCTAATAAAAATCAATAGTTCCTCACAGGATACCTTGACCCAGGTTTCTAAAAAAATTCACCCTTCAAAGAAGAAAAGTAATAATAATAAAAAAATCCACACCTCCCCAATTTTTTTGGTGAATAGTAACACAAAAAGTTATTATTAAAACCTCTGATACTTTTCCATATTTAATGCATATTGGATAAACAACATTTCCCTCATGTAAAAACTGTCAAGCAAGAGCTGCAAAAAATCCTTCTTTAACCAGGTTTTCCCTCCAAGCACTGAAAAACAGGTATCCTTTTTAAGCTCCCCTGTAGAAAGTTCTGTTGCCATTGGTTTCCCTTCTGCTTTTATGTGCATCATAGTAACTCTGTGAGCCTTTCTATCAAAGTTACTAATTACCAACCTGTAGGACTTTCTCTTAAAGCTTCTTAACTGTCATTTCCAGACCAGAACAAACGTTCACCTGGCTTTTCTTGTTCAAGCTCCTAATGGACTAAGATTAACAACTAAACACATTTGTGAAATGGCTTCAAAACCTCATTTCTGCCTATGCATTGCCTCCACTAACAGAGCAGTGTCTTGAAATCTTATGGAGAACAGGATTAGAAAACAGAGTAAAATTTTTAACAATGACCGCATTTTTGCTGAATGTTTTTTACATAGGAAAAAAAAACTTGCCTAATGTGGGGTTCCCTACAGTTCCACAATCAGCTGTACTGATATAAGTGAAAGAATGGCACAGGGAAGAGTTACTGGGACTGTTTGTGACAACACTGCTACAGAAGAAATGCCTGAGCAATCATCTGATCCTCAAAGGATCATTTGTAAATGTGTTAGTGATGGCTGATTTTTCTGGATAATTTCTGAACTGAAAAAATGGAAAAAAATCCCGCAACAATCTTGACTATAAATGCCAGTGTGAGACAACAGTTCAATAAAAATCTTGTACGACTTCAAGGATGTGAACATGCATCAAATAAAAAGCTTCCTTGATAGACATAATTAATATGTCACATTATTTTCAAAATTCTGCACTAAAGTAGTCATGGGCACTTCCAAAAGTTACCAGATTATTCTCCTATAAAGGAATAATATGGTGAAAGATGAACCAGTTGCCGTTATCCAACCATTTATTGAAATAGCGCACTATTTGGATTTACAGTAATCTAGGATCAGAAGAAAATGATTTTTTAAAAGTTTTTTAATCAATCAGAGCTCAGAATACCTAATGAGAAAGAATATGCTGAAGCTCCATTTCAATTTTATGAGCAAGAGTATAAAAGTTGGATCAAGTGGTCTCTTACTAGAAAAGTTGCACTTTCAAACAAAAGGGGCAGACAGACAGACCTATTAATGACATATATCTTTTTAAAAGTTCATAATGTCTAGAGCTCCATGGACACTTTTAGTCTGAGTACTCCATATCACTTTCTGTAGTGAATACTCCTGCCCTTTCCCTGGGGCCAGCATGAGTACTTGTACAATTAAGTGGTTTGGGGAAATTGACTGGAGTTGAACATCAGCCTTTTTTTGCCCAGAGTAACAGATCCTCATCAGTTTACAGCCACAGGAACAGATGTGCAAGCAAAAGACCAAACCAGGATACCAGATGCTGTGACTACTGTTTTAATGACCACCAAATCACTAAGACCCTGCTCCCAGCCCCATGCTACTGTCACTTACATTAACTCTACTACTCGTAAGATTCCTTGAAGGATTTTTTCAGCAGAAATGTACATTTATCCTGGATTAAAGAAACTGCATAAATGTGACTATGGTGCTGCCAATTACAGAATCATGCAATAAACAAGGCCGCTCAAGTGATGCAGGTTAAAAATAAGCATCAATTTCTCTTCCCTCTCTTTTGGAAATCCTACTTTTCCTTTTTTTTTTTTTTTTAAAGAGACTCTCAGAAGGCCTTGGACCAAGAGAGCTCATACATGGGACACTCAGGTTCTTTTCCTTGCCTAGAGGCTTGCTACTCAGTCCTACAATCAGACATGTGGACTACACTTTCTAAAAATATGGGTTTACATTCTGTTAATTAAAATTCTAACATTACTAGAATTAAAACAGGGCTTTCTTGAGTCTCTGCTCTCTTCTAGTTGCAAGGTCTGTAAAAGGTAGTACTACAGGTACATCAGACCTGTTGGAAAAATAGAGGTTATTATTTAGCTTCTCAGGATTAGGGAATGGTAGGGCAATCTTTGGGAAGGCAATGCTACAAAACTCAGCACTTTAAAGAGTACATCCTGTGAGACAAAAACGATGTCAGAAACATGGATAGATCTGGAAAAGCTACAAGTTGTCAAGTCCTTTACTTCTGTATTTCTAAGAAGAAAGACTTCTTCCCTCATAGTAAGTATTCCTCTACATTTTCACCAGTCACATCTTTCAACATACAGACTAGTTCCAGGGACACTGAAGAAAAAGAATCTGAAACAAGAATTCAAAACTTACTCAGACCTGTTCCCAAAAGCCTTATGAGTAGCATATCAAATTTGATGTAACAACATGGTACCTATTGAAGAATAGTTGGTTTTGATTTTGCTAAATTGCTGAAAGATATATAAAACAGTTACTTGACTTAGCAATTAAATTCTGAGTTTGATTTCTACTACGATTTGTGGACAAGTGCAACTTTGGACAATGAGATCTGACCTTAACCCAGATCATCGTGCTGTCATTAAGCTCTGGTTTTCAAAGAATGAACAAAAAAATACATACCAACCTTATTTGAAAATATACAGGCAAATTCCATTTGTTGTTAAAGCTGTGGTAAGAGGGATGAGATCTTAACCGTTTCACACTGGCCTGGGAGCCACACTGTCGTTCAAATTTCCGAACAAAATCCATACTAGTAGTGTACTTCTGCAGAAAGAGAAGGAGCATTCTGATCATGCACAGGGTCACAGCAACCAAGGAATGCCATCAGCCATTCAGCAGAACTCTAGTGTCATGCTACAGTTAAGCTCGAGGCTCAGAATGGGCTGACACTGCCCCATCATGTAATCATACAAGGCTAAAATCCTGGGCTGCAATGGAACCAAAACCAGTTAACTAATAGATATTACTCTCTGGTCAGGAAAGCTAACATGGGGCACACTTCTAAAAACCATAGAAGTGTCCAAGCACACTAAACAAGCAGAACTGATCAGAGAGATACATCAGTACTTCTGGGCTCAGTCACTGTGGTGGAACAAGAGTGTTGCACAGGAAGAACAAATTCAGGTGCAGGAGATAAAGGTATACAACAAACAGAAATAATCAGGAATGAAACTCAGAAGTACACATAACCAAACACACATGAGAATGGAAGCATGGTAATTTTGTCTGTTACACAGAACTTGTATTTTAAGAATTTCTAAATCTGTTTCCCTAAAAATGTTTTGCAAATACCAAATATTTGCAGAAGACCTTCAAACAATTTCAGATAAACTAACTTTATCTAGTGTATACTTCTAATAAGATGTTTACAAATGGTATTAAGTTGGCTGCAAACAAAAAAAAAAATTACATTAATCCCCACCGTGGACTTACTCTCAAAAGTAACTTATTAATGGGGTGAAAATAACAAAGTAATAAATTAAACCATGTACAAAGCAGAAAGCCAAACACTTGAGTGAAAACCAGAAGCAAAACAGCACAAAAAGTGTTATTTTACACAAAATAGAGCTTGCTAACAGAATACAAAGCTTATGTAAATAAGTTTAAAATAAATATACAGCTACAGTTAAAATTACCTCTGTGGAATGAAAAACAGTTTGGCTTCTGTGCAAGTTTATTCTATTTAAAAACACAGGAATCAGCCGTAAAACCTATCATACATTCTCATTAAGCCACTGCTGAATTAGTCAAACAAGCCTCACTGAATGTCTCAGTGCTTCTGACTTCACTGCAATAAGAGCAGCAGCAGGGCTGTAGCAGCAAGGCTTTTACCACAACTGGAACACTACTGATTTTGCCTCTTATGAAGCAGTAGAACATTGTAAGAAGTCCCTGGGTTGCTGCTCAAAAGCTCTCCTGTGACCACAGGACATGCACTGATACGGGCATGCCTTTGTACTATGTATCTCAGTAAGTTCAAAGCTTTCTGTTAAAGGTAGAATTACAGCATACTTTTCTTGTGACATGGCACTTTCAGAGTGTCAAGACAGTATTCTGAAAAACACACACAAAAACTTCTAGGTAACTACACTTCTCCTAGGGTGGCTATATTTATAACACAGTGGACCCATAAGAGGTATGGGAGTTAGATCCAGAATGAGTGACAGATTAGTGCTCTTTCAGGCCTCTGTTCTATGAAAAACCCAGCACTGTAAAGAGGCAAACATGCTGTTAATGCCCTGCTACCTTAATTCGGGGATATAAACCAAACACTCTGTGTAAAGACCTATCACTTTCAAAACAGAAGACAACTCAAGAGACATTTATCTAATTATTGATAATATTATATCCAGGAGATCTGCAAGATTGGTTCCCATTTCAGCTTCTAGGACAGGATTGTTGACTGCACAGCTATTTGAACGGGGAACTAAAATGGAGTAATATTCAAACACAGGAATCTAAACAATCTCAAAAGAATGTTTAGGGATAAAAGAAATACTTCTTTTCAAATACCTGTTAATCTACAAATCTGACTCAGAAACAAGGGTACATAAATCTGAAACAATCTAAAGAAAAAACCCCCAACCTTGCACAAATAGTTATTTCAACATACATACTTAACACAGCCTGTTTGATTTTTAAAGGACTGAAAATAAATGTTTCCATTCCCCTCTCTCCTCTACATCTAAAAACCTCCTAAGAGATAAATAATAGTTTATATTTAAATTTTTCAGCATTAAACCTATACGTATACACATATGCAAGCAAACCTGGAGAAAGACTTTTCTGCATTTCTACCAACACAGAAAACAGAGATAGATTACTGTCTAAAATCTGTGTTGCATTACTTGGCTCATCAGCAGTGCAAAAACAATTTTAAGGGTTTTTTCCTTCCTCTTAATTCAGAATTATTAGTCTTTAGGTAGGTATAATGGCATGTTTACACTTGGTATTTCAACTCTGTACTGATTTTTAGGTAAAATATTTTAATGATTTTAATGGCTCTGAGTAAAGTTGTCAAAAGCAGTCTGGAAAGTACTTTAGACTTATTACATGATTTACTTGAAAGTCATGGGTGGGTTTTCATGGGGTTTTTTTGGACAGTAGATTGTTTTTTAAATAAACACAATGCCATTGTTGGTCAATATCAGTGTAATAAAAGATGACAGACTTTCAAACAAACCCAGCTTTTCTGGAGATAAAATACATTCCTGTGTAAACCACGCAGGACAGAACAGCAAAAGGTTCACGATTTGCAGTATGCAGGGCATTAGGTGAAAGCTTGAAAAATGATCAAACCTTTATGGTAAACTAAGTTCTTAGAGGGAGGTGGAACTTTCTTCAACAACCATTTAATTTGCTTCTTATTCAGAGCCAGCCCTGCAAACATTCACTGTCATGCCTGCCTGCCTTCATTTATTCAATCTATCTGTACAAAAGAGATCTTAAATTCCAAGAAAAAAATATAAGTATTTAGTAAAAGCAGCTTTGCATAAACCTCCACCAGCAAGCCATTTCCCTAAGTCATCTGTCCTGATCTGCCCACAAGGCCTTCCTCCAGACGATTTATTATTGCTTCTCATCTCCATCTTGAAAATAAAACGATTTGCCCTAATTACAAGCCAAGTTGCAAGGAAATAAAAATACACATTTTTCAGCAATCATGGTTAGATACAAGCAGACAGGACAGAAGGAAAAGCAGAAAGCTCATATTTTCTACTTCTGACATACTAAAAAAGTACACCCAGTGCCAATATTCACACTAGGCCAAGAAATCTATTTCACCACTAGTAAAGATGATCTTTTAGAGGCAGAGCAGCACTGGCAGTGAAGAAAATACAAAGGTGACACATGCTTTAAATTCATTATTTAATGTAGTTAGCTTCATAATTGATTGTGATAACAGGGAAAATACTACTTTTATGTCCAAACTTGATGGCATTGCCTCCAAATATTTTTATTTCTTTTAGTTGATTTGTGTGTCTAATCACAGTACATTCTGCAGTACTGTAGGAGAGCAAAAACTAAAACAAGGAAGTGAAACAAAGACTTTTTTTTACCTTCCCCTAGTACAGAAAAAATTTTAACCCAGGTATTTAATTAACATGACAGCCCTTGCTACACAGAAGTCCTAGACTTGGGTGAACACTGGAGTCATCCACTCCCACCTTCAATTATGTCGCAGTTCTGTAATTACAAAAGAACATCTATTCCCAAAACAAATATTAATTCACGTGACTAAATGGCTTCCAAAAACTTCTGCATGAGGTTTTCTGACGAACTTGAGAGGAGAATTAATTCCTGTGAAAACTGAATCAAGTGATTTGAGATAACCTCCTCTTTCAAGCCATGCAACAACATGAATTTACACAAAAAAAACCAGAGGGATAAAAGCTAGAGAACATGACTCATTCAATTCTTGTGTGTCAAAGAAGTCAGAAATGGAAAAAATTAAAATTAATTACCTCATGAAACACATCTGGGTTTCCAGGGTTAAACAGTGATGGCAGTTTCTCTTCCAAACCATGTACTATTTCTGGCCACACTGAATTCACTAAGAAATCATATCCAGGAACAATATCTGCTTTTTCACTGAAAACAAATTGCAATTATTCCATGGTTATATTTTACCACTGGGCTTCTATTTGGAGGTAGGGATAACTAGAAAATATATTCATCGTGCTAGATAGAATGTAATTAACTTCTTTCACATAGTTATGCTGATTCCCTTAAACTATTCTTCCTGCAAGATTTCTTACCTGATTCCACAACCTCATCAAATCCAAGGTATTTTTAATAACTCTCAAGGTGTTTTAAAAATTTAGTAGTTATATATCTTGCAAGTGTGTTCTGGAAAATGTGTACGTTTCAGCTAAGAACTCCTATTATTATTGGTATAACTCAAGTTTTAATAGCTCCAAACTTCCAAGACCTACCAAGTAGGAGTAATGTGACTAATGCAATGAGAAGAAGAACTTTTTCTTAATTGTTCCAAGCTGTATTTATATATGATACTGTGTTTGAAGCAAAAGACTAAAGGCTGCCTTGATTATGAAAACATATCAATTGAGAGCAGAAGAGATAAAAGCATTCAATTCCAGTTCAGTACACCACAGTACAAAGGAGAAACATTCCATTATTAAGAAGAAAGACTAAAACTTGCTAAAGGATTAAAAGAACTGAAATGTTAGTAAAACACAAGAGTAACAAACAGCTCAGCAATGGATGACTAATTAGAAAAGTAATTCTCCAGTCCCTGGTAGATCTGCTAGTTACAGCAGTCTACTATATTAACCAGCTTGCAAACAGATGAGTAAATGGATAATATTTAAACTTCAAAATAGGCAATTTATTGCATAAGGAATTAAGCACTTTTTGAGAAGACAGCAGCAAATCAATTAAATCTATAGCTTCAGTACATGCAATAAATCAGTCAAAACTCTGGGGATCATCCCCACTTTTCTGATGTGCACTAACAACTCACTAACTTTTGCACTTATTTTTTTTATAGCTTTATTATGCTCTTCTCCTTGGATGAAGTGTAGAATCATATGAATGGGTTCAAAAAAACAAGTTATCTGACACACTGGGTTATGAACAGGACTCACTTCTACTACTGAAATACAGGATTACTTCTCCTTTCTCTGAAGGTCTGGGCCACAGCACCAAGAAAGTCTGTTCACTGTTTTGTTTTGAAAAACACAGACATGAGAGAGAAATCAAACTTGACTATGAATCTTCAGAAAACGCCCGATTAGTCATTAGTGCATGAAAGCATTTCAAAAGTATATGATACTTGCTGTAATTTAAGGGCAACTGAGAGAAACTCCCAGGATAATTACCTTGAAATAGCTCCCCCCGTTACTTCACGCAAGAGCCGGCAATGATGAGGAACGAACTCCAACAGTCTATTGTACATGGCCTGAAGGCCATTAGGATGAGACTGAACATACTGTTCTACAATCACCTGTTGGGAAGAGCTCAACATTAAATGTCAGAAAAGTGAATATAAAATGCTGTAATGCAAGACTCACAGCTGCTCACTCAAAACTCTTAACATTATATCCTCAAATATTTGGATAGTCAGTACATTACCTTTTTATATTATAGTTTCCAAGTATAACTTGCCAGCTTGAAATATTACTTCCTTTAATGCATCATTCTTACTGCCAAGACTAGCCCCAAGAATGGGAACATGCTCTTTGCTTTTAAATGTTAGCCAGTGTGTCTGGCTCCTGACCCACTGCCTCATCCTTGTCACATGAAGCAGCCTGTAAAGTTAAACAGATGACTGGCAAAAGCTTATCAAACCTCAGAATAAAGTAAAAAATTTCTTCTAAATGTAGAAGCTGTTGATCCAATCCCAAATACAGGCGAGCCAAAGCCAAGAAAGTCTGTGACAAAGCTAAGCCTTTAATGTAGCTAGCAAAGCAGTTTGTCTGGACAGTACCTCATAGCCAGTGAAAAGGGATAATCTCTGCCATAAAGAGAAGGCAGACAGCAGTTGGACAACAAAGGAAAAGAACAATAGCTTGTTTCTTGGTATTCTTCCACTCATCTGAATGTTTTTGCCTCTTGCCACAGAAACAAGCAGAACAGTGCAGAAGTGGTGAAAGAACAGACACTGAGAAAGCCAAGGGGAAAATAACTTAGGCCCCACAGTCACAGTTGCTACAGCATTAGCAACACCCAATGGAAACTTGTCCTTAAGGGGAGAGGTTTGGATTTTTGATTCCTCAGCCCAAGAAAAATGCAGGGAAGAAGAAGAATCCCAACTGGATATAACCTGAAATTGGTGACAGGCAGGTAAAATAATTCATCCATCCTTTTTTAACTCAAATGTCAGTAACAAACAAACTGATGTTTTTTTGGGGCTCAGTTCTGCTCTCTCCACAAAGATATTTTGAAGCTGCTAATGAAAGCTGGAGGTTAAAAAGAAAAAAAAAATGTTTGCAAATCAATTGGGATTTTTTACTTTATCTTACCTCATCTACATAAGGTTTTACAAGCACTTGACCAACTAATGCCTCTGCATCCCGTGTTTTGTCAATTGTTGCGTAAGTGCGAAGACAGTGGCGTATTATGTCAACATTTGACGTTTGAAGGCCTTCCAAGAGCAGCCCTTCCAGAGACTGCTGCAACATAGCTGTTATTCCAGCTATACGCTATGAAGAAAAACAAAATATAGTAATAAAAAACCATAAACAAAGCCTTGCCATCATTTTTGAAGTAAATTTGTCTACAAGTACCTAACTCAGCTGTCCATTTTCATTTGAAAGGAGCCAAAGTTTTGATAACTGGCAGTTAAGGAACTTTAACACAGACTTAATGGGTTATTGATGCTATTTAACACAGTATTTATGATAATAAGGTGAAAGACAACTATTTTCCTCTATATGTTGTAAGCTATGCGGTAACTTATCTAAGGTCTGCTTAATTCTGAGGAAATAGATCAATAATTGTTCCTTGTTCAATTGAACCACTGTGTGTGACAATAAATTAAAGATTTACAGTAAGTGGCCAGGGATGACAACTGTAGCATTCATCCCTGACTGTCAGAGAGGAAAAAGACAGTGTGTTCCAAACACTACTTGTCAAATTACAGCAAATCAAAGACACTGACAGTAGCAATAAAATAGAGACAAAAAGGAAAAGGATTCAGCCTACATATATTTTCCATTCTGCTAACCATTTTTCCTGATCTCCTGCTACAGCTTTTCCACTAGATCCAACTCATTGCTACCCTACCTGCCCAAGTTGTCCTTAGAATTCTGTATTTGAAGCAAATTCAGCAACACACAGTAACGCAGGCTAAGCTGAACTATCAATTCAAACAGACTCATTTCTTCTCTGCCTTTTTACATGCTGTATTGTGTCCATCCATCCTAAAATGATTCCACAGAATTTGTACTGAACACGCAAAGTCAGGAACCCAATTACTGACTCATCATAAAACCTACATTCTGATGACCCTTAACGACAACAGGCACAGGACAGAAGTCCTGGCAAACATCATTAAGGAAGCAGCATGACAAACATTCTCCCACTATGTACACTGCTCTGCTGCTCATGCTGAGTCCTGTTACTTTCCAGGTTCAGTAACTCGGTGGCCAGAACAGTCCTGTAAACCGTCCATAAATCAACATGGTACCAGTGGGCATCTTGAGCTGAAATAAGTTTATACTGCCAACAGGCATAGGTACATAGTGAAAAACTAGAACTGTGAACTACCTTTACTAGCTCAAAAGCCATCAAGAATGATACCTTCCATGCTAATCAGCTTAAAGCATTACCCATCTCCATATTCATATATGCCTTTAAGCACCACTTTTCCTTTGTTCCCCCTCTCCATTGGATGGATAGAAGAAAAAAACCACCAAAACATCAATTAATCTACAGTAGATAGTTATTACAAACAGAATATAGGGAAGATTAGCATACTGGCCTGAACGGTCAGAGAAATTTCACGAAAAGACAAACTTAATATATTCAAGCCAGCCACTCTGTAGGCACATTCTATTTAAATTCTGGTCTGTATGCTGCATCTAACAAAACCAACATAAATCTCTAAAATGAGATCTCAGTATCAGTAAGCAGACATACTGCAGGATACATTAGGCTGTCTGTCGTATTTCCTATTCTTATTCTAAGTAATTTATCCTGAAAAAGTTAGCAAACAAGGCATAAATCCTCAGAAAAAGCAATAGTTCTAGTCAACTGATAAAAATTACCTCATGAAACCCATTTGCCCCCTTAAATTAATGCAATAAAACTCTGTGGAAACAGGCATTTGTCTTCCAAATATATTGGTTTTGCTTGACTCTACAAGTGTTAAGCTGGTTATCATGCAATACTTACTGGTCTCACTTTGTCCAAAAGAGGCATTCCTTTGCTTTGAACTGCATGAAATTGTAGTTGATTAAATTCTGTGGCAATTCTCTCTAAAACTTGTCCAGTTAAAAGCGGACTAGAAGAGAGATGATACCAAATGAGAATACAAGGTTAGATCCTTTCAAATCAACTCACTTACATCTGTAGCAGATGGACAGTGCTCTCCCTAAGTTTTTGTGGCTTAACCTAAGTATTTTGAATTCTGATAGGTAGTAGTACAATTCCTGCACTCATGCAATAATGACCTGGAACACACTAAGTGGATTAGTTGTTTTGCAGCTACCAACATATGAAGTGGGTGAATCAGAAGCTGAGAGGAACATAAGCTCTTGCCTCAGCAGCACGAAGCACTGATATGGCAGTTTTGTTGATTATCACATGAAAAATCAGTCTTAAGAGAGCTCAGAAATTGCACTTTCAGCATACAGATTTATTTCTTATTTCCCCTTTTTGTCATACGGTAAAACTAATGAGTTATCTCCAGAGAAACAGTCCTCCACTTCTGGAATCTACACAGTCCCAGTAATGAGCCAAATTTCCAGCCATTCCAGTACCATCTGGCTTGGAAATGTAATTCTGCAAAGTGCCCCACCCTGACTGAACACATCTGTCTATCCTTTGTCCCTCTAGGTATCAATGTATTTTTCTACACAGCTTTCCCCCAGCACTATGTGATCCAGCACAACAAACTGAAGGGACAGTCTCAGAGCATCTTTTCTCTCCAGTTGAAGTTGCACTTGTATCCCAGGCGAGCAATTCAAGTGCATGATCAGTTCCAAAATTGCCTGAAAGACATTTTCCACTCCTCAGCAAAGGCAGAGGGAGAAGTCTGACTGGCATTTGTCACAAACCTTCCTTGTAGCAAAAGTATCACGTTTGCCTTGCCTGTCTTCGGCTATTTTTGCAGCAGTTCTTACAGTTACACATAGTAGGGAAAACAAGAAAAGCTTTCTTCTGTTCCACTTTGAAATTATATTGGAATAAACTGTGCTGCAGAGAGTATTTCAGGCTTCCAAGAAAAAACCCACAAAATTATTGCACCAACTTCAAAAAGTTTGCTTACTGAAAGCACCATAAGTAATTTAGAACTCTGCAGTCTTAGTTACATGTTCTGTGAATGATCAGTTGGCAGAAGACTAAAACCTAGAGAATTACAATCATTTATTTCATTAGAGTTACATTTCTAAAGATACATCCTAATGTTTGTAAAATCACCTTCAGCAACACCATGAAATTAAGTTAGTACCATCAATTACAAACAAAACTTAACATTACATTATTTTTACCTGTTTCCTTCTAATGAGGACAATTCTTTAGTGCCTTGGGAATGCAGAATCTTCTCAATTTTCTCAACAGACTGAATAACATGAATGAGTCTCAGGACACACATCTGTAATTAAAGAAATATTTTTCATGTCTGACTCCAATCCCAAGTGACATCACCATAAGAAGATATTTTCGATGTTTTTTTAGTTCTTTGGGGTTTTTCTGGTGTAAATTTTCTTCTTTCATCTTAATAGTTGAGTCACGTCTCACTTGAAGTATTGTTCACGTAAGTCCATAAAACCCTACAAACAAATGTCTGTCATGGATGTAGGACAGCTTTTCTCATCCCTGATTTTTTTCAAAGTTAAGCACAAAGACAAACGTTAGTGTGTCCCTTACCCTATAAAAATTGAATGGTTGAATTTAAATTCCATTCACAATAAGTAAGTCAGAAACAAGAGTAACTATAATAAAAAAAAAAAACAAACTAACTAAATCAAACATACATGTTTTGGGCAACTAATGTAAAATAAAGATTTATGATCAACTAGACACTGTAAAAAATTAAGACTGTCAACCAAAAGGTCAATATATTCTTACAAGCACAAAAATCCTGCACAGTGGGTATCTAGGCTGCCTAGAACTTTCTAAAATTCATTTTCTCTGGGTTTACAGCAAAAACAAAGTCATCCTAATGACAACGTTTTCAGGGCAATAATTTATCTGTTGTACCTTTTTTCTTCTAATGTCTTCTTGTTTACTCATCCGGTCATCTACTGCTTGAATTCCTTCACTGACACACGACTTAAGACTCTGTGACAGAAAAAGTTTGTATGTAAAGCTGCCTTAACTCAAAAATCTAAACTTAAAACAGAATACAGATTAAGTTATTGCCACCACAAGTATACTTATTTCCACCAGAAGTGTTCTTCTACTACCTTAGAGAGATCAAGACACCTTTCATCCAAAGACACAGGCAATAAACCCACTACGTTTTCGTGTCTTGAAACTGTGGATGTAAGTCGGTTTTAAATAGTATTTTTCACATAATAAGGCTTTCTCTATGCTAACTGACTATTTTTTGGTTTAGATATCGAAGCTGTGATATTTTGAGGTCACATTTATGCAAGAAACATCCCTTTGAATGGGCTGCCAAGACAATCAAAAACTGCCCCTTGCTATAAAGACCAAGTTGCTCTGGAAGAGCCAGGATAAGACCCACCTTCAAGAGGGTGATTTTTATGGTGAAACCACAGGACTGAGCAAAGAAAGTACTTAACAGACTTGTATCTGAATTACCTACTACCATCTCTAAGTTATTCAAATATTAAAAGACTTTCCAGGTATCACCATAGACTTGTCTTGCAAGAGTCCGTTCACTTGTCATGTTTAAGGAATCCTTTAACTCTTGGATGAAATGCACTATTGAAAACATGAATTTACTGCTACCACAACTGCTTGAAAACACAATGCTTCTCCTACTACCACTCTAAGGCATCAATTTTCAAAGAGAAATTTATTATAACAAGTATTAACTTGAGTAAAAGACGTTCTGTACATCATATCAAAGTGAGCTAAACTTTAGCAAGCTGTCTATAATAATTGTTTTGAACATACCATAACTTCTTCCCTCAACTGTCCCAAGGGTACCGAAAGCTGATTAAGAGCCTTGTCCATGCCAACCTAAAGAAATTACCATAAACACATTTATGACTTTTTCAATAAATTCATATATGAATTACTGACAAAGCCTATCATTTTACAGATACTAAAAGAGAACTGAGAAAATGCAACTCCCCTTATAATCTCCAGTTTTAAACTAATTGCAAAAATATGTTATCTCAAATACAGGCATAAAGACATCACTGATTGTCACAGAAAGCCAAAAGTTAAAAAATTTTCCACCAACAGAAATTTTTCCTCCCATAAAAATGTTAAATTTCAGTCTTTGAACTTGCACAACTGGTACAATTATAAGTTTCAGTGAAGTAGGTTGGTTTTCTTTTAAGATATTTTGACTACACAAAAAAATTTACATTCCTAAAAGAATCCCTCAGACCGGCCTTATGTGTGTCATTGCTATTCTACTGCAATGATTTATTTCCTTCAATTTCAGAACTGCTGACCATTTGAAACAAAGTTTGCCCTGAATCTAACTTCCTAAAGAATCAGTTTTTCAAGACAAAAAGTATACATCTGAAACATTTATTGCAGGACAAGAGCGACCGTAGCTAAGTTCTACAGGAATGGTCTTCCAGTTTCTCTCAGTGCACGGGCTCAGAGTTTAAAATGCCTTAAATCTAAGAATGCCAAAATAAAAGCCACATACTTTCCATATGAAAAACAAAAATCCCACGGAACCACATTCAGACAGAACTATGCAATGCGGTACAACCAATAAAACTTACTAGATTCGTTGAGAGATTAACAAAATCTGCATAGTCCTTATTTATGAGCTCTACCATAGCAGTTTTCAGGAGTTTGTAATAGAGCTCCAGATCCTCTCTGAGCTCTTCCAGCTGTACACGTTTCCTGCAGTCTGACACAAAATGATCAACATCAAAATCCGCCTGAAAGTCAAACAGGAAAGAGAGCAGGGCGTAAGCAAACAGTCCACACAAGGAACACACCCGAAATAAAGTACTCCGTATGCCAGTGAGCTGACCAAACTAAAGCTCTAGGGGGCAAAAGGCTTCCGAACTTCCAGTCTTCCACACTCTCGGCCTTTAAGCCCGAAAGCAACGGAGTGTCTTGGGACAGAGTACCCAGCGACCAGCTCACCAAAACACCGGGTCGTGTACTCCCCATATGGATTTAAAAAAAACCCAAACAAACAAACCAACGAACCACAGAACAACAACCACTGACAAGTCGAAATTCAGCATTAGGAACTATTCCGAGCCTGCCCACGGAACGAGGCCCTTCGGCCCCGCCGGGACAGGGCCGCGCCCCGGATCCCCCGGCGCTGGGGAGGACCCGGCGCCTCCCCAGGCCCGAGGCCGTGCCGGGGCTGCGCGATCCCGCCCGGGGCTCGGGGGCTCCCCCCCCCCGCAGGAGCCCCGCCACGCCGCTCCCCAGGCGGCCCGCTCGCACCTTCATGAACTCGTCCTTGTCAAAGCACAGATTCTCGGGCCCCCGCGGCAGGCTCATCCTGCTCGCCTCCATGCCGCCCGGGCCCCGCGGCCAGCGCGGCTCCGCAGGGCGGCGGCGGCGCGGGCAGCGCCCCCTGGCGGGCTGGGGCGGCGTGTCCGCCCGCATGTGCCCTCGGCCTGTGGCTGCCTGCCTGAGGGCAGAGACCGAGCCCGGCAGCGGCCTCCTGTCAGGGAGCTGCACAGAGCTGTATCAGCCTCCTGCTCCTGTCAGGAAGCTGCACAGACCGGTATCAGCCTCCTGCTCCTGTCAGGGAGCTGCACAGAACTGTACCGGCCTCCGCCTCCGCTCCGGGCTGAGCACTCCCCGCTCCCTCAGCCGCTCCTCACGGGCCGGGCACTCCAGCCCCTCACCAGCCTCGCTGCCCTCGGTCGGACACGCTCCAGCACCTCAGTGCCCTTACCGAGCTGAGGGCCCCAGAGCCAGCCCAGCCTCACCAGGGCCCAGTGCGGGGGCAGAACGCCCTCCCTGGGCCTCTGGCCACACTATCCCCGACACAGGCCAGGGTGCCCTTGGCCCTCTTGGCCCCCTGGGCACACACTGGCTCATGATCAGCCCCTGTCCACCAGCACCCATAGGCCCTTCTCCGTGGGGTTGTTGTGGCCAAAGTGTAGGACCCAGCACTCGAATCTCACACTGTTGGTCTCAGCCCGTTCATCCAGCCTGCCCAGACCCCTTTGCAGAGCCTTCCTACCCTCCATCACATCAACACTCACACACAACTTTGTATATCCCATGAATTTACTAAGGACAGATTCGATGCCCGCATCCAGCTCATCCAGCAGCACTACCACTGTAACCCCTAAGCCACTAAACTATGTCACCCAGTGCCAGGTCCAGATGCCTCTTGAATACCTTTAGGGGTGGTGACTCCTCCACGTTCCTGAGCAACCTGTTCCAATGCCTGACTGCCCTAACAGTGAAAATTTTTTCTCTAATGCCTTATTTGAATCTCCCCTGTCTCAGATTAAGGCCAATTTCTCTCACTGCAGACACAATAGAAGACACCAGTCCTCACCACACTACTACCTCCTTTCAGGTAGTTGTAGAAAGCGATGAGGTTCCCCCTAAGCCTCCTATTCTCTAGGCTAAACTAACCCAGCTTCTTCAGCTCTTCCTCATAGGACAGATTTCCTAGACCCTTGAAGCCTTGCTGCCCTTCTCTGGACACACTCTAGCACTTCAATGTCCTTGAATGATTTGGATTGGAAGGGGCAATGTCTTTGAATGGTTTGGGTTGGGGATGACCTTAAAGATCATCTAGTTTCAACTTTCCTGCTGTGGGCAGGGTCACTTTCCACTAGACCAGGTTGCTGAGAGCCCCATCCAACCTTGCCTTGAACACTGACAGAGATGGAGCATCCACAACTTCTCTGGGCAATCTGTTCCAGTGACTCACCACCTTCACAGTAGAGAATTTCTTCCTGGTATATAATCTAAGCCTATGGTTCTTGCCACCCTGAGATGTCAGGGTAGCTGGGCTGTGCTGCTGAAGTGGGTACGTGGTGCCTCCACAATGGGCACCAAAAGCAGAATCCAGTCACGTAAGGCAACAGGGGCCAGCCCTCAGAGCCTACGGTACCAGTCATGGAGACTGAGGGCTGTGGAGGTGGGAAAGGGCTCCAGGGGATGGGATGGTGCAACGGAGTCAGGCCCTGAGCGGGGTCACCTGGATCTGATGGCTCACAGCCACATCCCCTCAGGGTTTGGATATTACCGGAGTGAAGGCCCCTCAGCCTTTATAAGCAAGCTGTGCCAGGATCTGACCTCTCTAACAGTGCAAAAAGCTTCTTCTCATGTTTGAATTTATTGTAGCTTGTGCCTACGTGGTCCTGAGTAACAGGAACTGAGTCAAACCATAATTTACCTCCTCATCTCTTCTTCTTCTCAGTAGACTCTTCTCTTAGGCTCCTGTTTCCTTCAAAATCTTCTGTTCAAGGTCACTTATGCCTTGGAGAAGACAAATTTAGCTCTAAAAAGCCTCCCTGCTGTCACTTGCATTTCTGTTTGCCACCTCAGGATGGAAGACAGCAAACAATCTTGTTCATCGCACAAGCATTTTATGGATTTAATTTTGTCTTGGTGAGCTCAAATGAGGAGTGAACCCAGCACCTTACTGAAGTTGTAAAGGTGCATCCACTGTAGCTCTGCCGTTTGTTCTGTGGGTAAGGGCAGAGGAGACTCCCCAGGTGTAATGAATGTGGGCTCAGTGGTACCCTAGGCTGCAGACTCCCAGACCTCTCAGGCAGCCAACATGTACATCCTCTCCTAACTCCTTCAGTGTTGCTGCAGAGCCCGGCTGGTCTGTAACCAGCAAGGACTAGTGCCAGTGATTTATGGCTGGCACTGAGTTTGTCGGGACTTCCCTGAGCTACTAGAAGTTTGAAGAGCCAAGAAGTTCAGTGATGAATGTAGTGGGCATGTGCACCTGCTGGCTGGCTCCTCCTGTGCTAATTGCTCCTGCTTGCTTTCACCCTGTCCCCTTGGAAAGCTCTTCAACACTGACATATTTCATGGTGTCCAACCCTCTCAGAGATCTCAGATGTTGGCAGGCATGATTTATAGTGGTCATGTGTTGTCAGCTACAGAGCAGAAAAGATACTCCCACTACCACAAATCCACACTGGCACTTCTTTACAATAGCTATGACTGTGTATGTCAGACCAGAAAGGTTTTTTTATGTTGTGATATTTAAATGTCTACATTCTGGTACAGACACAAAGCCCCATTACTGCTTAGCTATCCTTTTAGTTTACTGAGCTGGATGCTTGAAATTAAAATTCTAAACAGCTTTCAATGTTTGCTTCTTAACAAGGAGCCACACCTACTTTTTCTAAGGTCTTATGTGTTAGCTAAGACAAATCTTGCTCTAAAAAGAACTACTGTTGCCATTTATGTTTTTGTTTACAAAGCTCTAATTACAAAGTACTTTGAGGAAACAAAAAGTACGCTTCTACTTGAATTTGTTTATTGATGAGGTCTTATACTCTTCATCTTTATTAATGTAATTTTAAATTCAAATACAAAGTTTGTGGAATTTAATAATTTACCAGTGGAAACTCATATAGAATTTTCAGTAAGTTAAAGGTAAAACCAGAGTTAGGACTCATAGGTTATTTCCACATGCTGTCCCTGAACAGACATCTTCACCTGAGGCAGTGGTGCACAAAGTAAAGTTTCTCCAAGACAGACGAGACAAGCAAAGCATTTGGGGAGTTAGTAATTTCAAAGAGAAATGCAAAGCTCCCTTTATTTCCATTGTTTTTGTGCTAAGATTACTTAATTCATTTCTGCTGACTCTTGTCACTGTCATTCCATCCCTTCTGAGCTTAAAAAACACAGTTTTAAACTCTTTTTCCCAACCACAAAGACACAGCACTTAATAACTTATTGTAAAAACATCTAATCACTATTTAGTCTGCAGTTTTTGGATAACATATCATCAATGGATCGATTAGGTGAATGAAGAGAGATCATCTGAAACTCTGTCCCAGTATTACTGCTATTAATCTGAATAGGGATGATGTAGCTGCCCGAGAGAAGAGCTACTTTTAGCTGTTATGTGGGTGCTGAATTTTAAAGATTCCAGCATCCTTTCTCATTCTCAAATAAAGAACATTTCAAGAGACCATAATGATATGACAAATTATGTTCAGTATAATTGTATCATCATTTTACTGAGGGCTGCCAGTGACTAACCCACTGTCTTGGAAATACCAGTATATAACAGTTAAATTGGGAAGGAAAGCGGTTAGTTATACCTTCCACCACATTCTTAAAAGTCTTCTCTGGTTTTATTATTTACAAAAAGCTGAAGGCATCACGTGCAATTTATGATAAAGGGGAAAAGTGTGACTGTGTACATAGGGACAGATATACTAGAATTAATTCGTAGTAGAACACACCAGGTACTGAGAACCTTAAAAAAACATAGATAGTATCAGTCAAAAGAAGGTGCCAGGCCAGTGTTGATGTGCTATTTTGAGTACCTTGCCTTCCTGAAATGACATCTTCATCAATGTATCTTTTGGCCCTCCAGCAAAATTCTGGAAGAAAAATTCTGTGTTAGCTGCTTTCAGTAGATGTTCAAAACAATGAGCATCAATTAATAAAGAGAAGTTCAAATCAGAAAAAGCTATTTTCATAATATTGACATTACTGAGTACCTTTATTTTGTTTTCTTTTGCAAATGGAATTAAATACATGAATAAAGGTAGGAGAGTTTATATACCTGAACATTGAAGTTAGTGATTTCTGTGGGTAACCTCAATCCAAAGGTGTAAATAATCCTACTGAGCCAGCTGGAAGCCAACTGTAATACTGCAGTAATGTCATTGTTTTGTGGTTATACCAAAATATGAATTTCTATGTATGGTATAAACATATATCATCACATAAAAAAATTTTGAAAGTCATTCACTGGAGCAACCTCCCCAGGGACACGGTGGAGTCCCCATCACTGGAGGTTTTCAAGGTGCAATTGAACAGGGTGCTAGATAATCTCACCTGGGCTTCCCTTCACATGAAAGTTTGGACCAATTGATCTCTAGAGGTCTCTTCCAACCTGGGCCCTTCTATGACTCTGTGATACATACTTACAAGATCTATAGTGAATGTAAAATGTAGAACTGAGGTATGAAAGTGGACCAGCTAAAAACCTGTTTAAACATGTATCATGTTAAAATGGTGCAGAATTGTCCCCATTCCATGATTTGTAATTACAGGCCGATACTTTATATCAAAGATACCTTGAATGCAGAGACAGGAGTAAGGAGAGAGGTGTGAAGAGAAGGGAGGGAAGGAGGAGGCTTAGCCTTTCTCTTGCTATGCCCAAAGAAAGACTGTAAAGGAGCTGCTTAACTTATGACATCCTGCCTCAGTGCTCAAATAACTGAAAAAAAGGGCTCTGGGTTTCCCCCCTTCACCTCCTCCTGGCATGCTCATGCTGACAGTGAGGAAAGCTCTCAAAATGGAACTTAATTATTTTGACTTAATCCAAAAATTTCTTCTCAGTTGTTGAGTTGCTAGCTGGTTAATTGGAGTTCAGTGATAACCCAGACATTACAGAAGTAGCAAAACTGGAAATTAGATAACTCTATATTGGATTCAGCAGACTCTTGTCCAAAATTCTGGGATTATCACCTTATTTCCATTAGGAGGGAAAACAAATGGCAGAGTTGTTTATTTCTTTGATAATGTGCTTATTACAAGAAATTACAAAAACCTACCTTTTTAAGCCAAGACTATTAAAAACCCAGCAGAATGTATTGGTTTGTAGAGCCAGATCTCCTTTAGCCAGTGCTTTGCCCAAAAACGTCTGTCAAGCTTTTGGTCAGGGTTGCAGTATTCACAAGGGCCATGAAAATCATCATAGGGCTGGAACGTGTCTCTAATGAGGAAAAGCAGAGAGATGAGGATTTTCAGCCTGGAGAACAGGAAGGTCTATAAGACCTTATTTCAACCTTTGTATATGTAAAGGGGACTTATAACAAGGATGAAGAGTGACTTTTTAACCAGGCTTATAGTGTCAGAACAAGGAGCAATAGTTTTAAACTGAAAGGTGATTGATTTAGACTGGATGTAAGGAAGAAAATCTTTTACTGTGAAGGTGATGAGATACAGGAACAGGTTTTCCAGAGCTGTGGATGCCCCATCATTGGAAGTGTTCAAGGTCAGGCTTTGTGCAACCTGATCTAGTAGAAGATATCCCTGTCTATGGCAGGGGAGTTGAACTAAATGATCTTTAAAGTCCCTTACAACCCAAATTCTTTAGTTTTTTAGTTCTCTATTTCTACAATGTTGTGACTCTCCAGAAGATCACTGCTGTTGCCTTTCATTCATTCTGTATTGTTTCTTCAGCACTTCTCACTTGGCCAGACACATACCTCCCTGGAACACTACCTTAGTGAATCCCTCATGTGTGTCTGGTTTATATTTCTTGGTGTTTTCATGTATCTGTTTGTTTTGTATTGGGACATGTATCTGTGTTTGCATTGGAGATGACATGGTTTCAACCACTTGGTTTCTGAAGGGAGCTCTACAGCTACTTACAGTCATCGCAAAGGAAAGATAACTGTTGTATGTTGCCAGTTCAGTGAGGCTTAATCAAATCCACAGTAAGAATGAATTGTGGAAGAGCTGGGGAACACAATTTTTCACCTTTTCCCTTTTCCTAATAGGTGTGTGTTAGAGAAAGAGATGGAACATGTTCCTAGACAATAGGAATTAGAGATTTTTAGCCTTTTAGCCACTGGATGTCACTAATGGTTCACAGAAATGTAGAAATCTGTGCACTTTTTCCAAAGGGTAAAAAATTGCTTAAAGAGCACAAGTTTTGGAGAGGTAGCATTTCTATCTGAAATGGTAGCAAATTTTATTAGTGCAGTAAGCATGGATCAGGATGGGCTTGCCAAGTTGTGTTGAACTTCCTAAGCAGCAAACAGATCCTCTGCTATAAGATTCTGGGGAACAAAGCCAGCAAAGTTTCTTGCACAGCTCAATTAGGAGGGTGAACATAACCAAGCTGAAAGAGAAACTCTGCATGGGAAAATAGGAGTTGCAGTGTCTGTATAATGGATATTGTGCATAAGTGCGCGTGCACACGCATGGGATCCACCTAATAACAGCACAAGAGAGGAAATAATGAAAACTGTTTAGATGTGCCATTACTGTATACACCGATTAAGAGGAAAAATACACATCTAAGGATTTTAATAACGTACTTAAAATGGCTAAGCATCTTCTGGCTAAGGTCACCATATAGGTGCCACCACTGCTGTGCCTTTTGCACTGCAAGTCTCAAGAAGAGCACATATGAAATGACTTAATGCTCCCATGATTTTTGCACTAAACTAGCAACCACTAGAATACCTGCTACAGATGTGTGTAGGACCTCTAGACTTCTGTTCATGAAATCCTAGAGAGTGATTTCTATTTATGCAACACATATGCCAGATATCAGACATACCCCAGATGCTTCAGATTTGCTGTGACCGTACAGATCAACTGTGCAGCTGCTGTGCAAGGCACCCTGTCTGCTGCAGGCCAGGCAGGTGTTTGCTCAGGTCCACTTGCCTCAGGCACATGCCTGTTGCCTGGAATGCCAAGAATTTCCTGACATACCCAATCTTCTCATGCATCACCACCCATCTGCCAGGGCATGACTGATCTCTGGAAATTACAGAAAATAACTAGACTCTGCTTTTTCTTCTGGCACATGAACTGCAGGAAGGAAAAGAGGGCATGCTGACCAAAAAATGAATCTATAAGCAAGAATACAGAGAGCAAAAGTGAAGCAATGCTATAAATACAGTTNGGATACTTGTTTTGATGTGGAAACCAATCACGTAGCTTTGTTTGTGCGAGGGTATAAAATTGTGTTCGACATAAGGGTCTTTGGAATCCTGATTTGGGATGCTGATCCCCGGGTTCCCGGGCCCCGAAATAAAGCACCGCATAAACTGACATCCTGTTAGTTTGTGTTTTCTGTGGTTCGGGCAACATGAGGACTGGCTCATGTATTAGGGCAAGTTGCCCTTATTTGTACACACATATTTGATCAAATGGTCCTTTCAGTCTTCGGGTTTTTTGCTACCTCATCTTTGAATACTATTATTTTTTGCTTGGTTCACTGTAAGCGCCTTCCATTTCCACTTCATCTTGGTTTCTAAGTTGTGGTCATTGTAAATTAAAGCCCAGTCACAACTGAAAGTGATAGTGGCAATGATATATTCAAGGTGTCAATTTTACAGGTATAGGTTACAAAAAAAAACGAAGACAGACTTTAATAAGGTTCAATGTACTAACCACCTTGGTACAACTCTTATGACTTCAGATGGATTATATAAATAGAATAAAGGTTTAGTTTGATATGCACAAAAAGACGTGCTGAGCCATGAGGCACCATGAATGAATGGGAGCTGAATATGAGATATCTGCTCTCTTTCATCAGTGCTAAGGCCAAGGGCAGATGCTTACAAGATGTGCTATCAGTTCCTTTGTGGACCTTCCTCATGGTCTAAGGCCTTGGAGAGCTGAAACTTTAATCTCAGCTCTGACATGAAGTTCTTTTTTGATCAGAGGCAACGTGCTTAACCTTTACTTGACTCCATCCCTGTACATTTTTTAAAATGACCCTTCAAGGCTAGAAACTTTGAGTGATACTATTTTTTAAAAAATTTTAAACTTCATTTAAGTTAAGCTTACCCAAAATTTCAGAAAAACCTGTCTTTTAGGAGAAAAGCCATATTTGATTGGAATTAAGTTTGCCAGTTCTTACCAGGATGCTGTCAGGCTGCATCATTTTCTTCTGAGAAGAATTCTTAATCCTCATGCAGATGGGAAGTAACAATAAACACCATCTGCTGCAAATTAGGTTACTCTCTTAGCAACGAGTGAGATAAGGCTTCATCTCAGCCTTCCATTTTCTGTGCTGAAGTACCCACTGGAACTTCAGCCTGTAACAGAACAAGTGATCAGAAATGAAGTGGAAATAACAAATGAAAAATCTTTCTTATTCCATTCTGGCAAGATTCTTCCTGTCTCTGCCAACCCTGCAGTTTTATTGCTGTATGCCAAAGAGGCCAAGATCTGCTCCTTACCCTGTCTTCCTCTGGCTCCTAGCTTCTCCTGGGGGAGTGGGAGCAGCATCATGAAACGATGGCAATCTCTCATGACTGCTAGGTGCTGGGAGTCAGCCCAAAAAGTAAATAGGATCAGCAGGAAAGGCCTATGCATCAGCTGAAAAGGGTTTTAAAGTTGTCTGTTGCTGGCAGAGCTCACAGGGAAGAGGGCCAGTGAGGCACTCCATTGCTGCCTGGCTTCCCCTGGCAGAACCCATCCCCTGATGTGTGTCTGCCCTGTGGGTGCCGTTTGCTTCCCCAGCCAGCCATCAGCCTTCTTCTCCCCAGCTCCACCCCAGGAGTGCTCAATGATTACAGCGTCTCAACTTGTTTAGGACAGCAGGTGTCTGAGCAGATGCTTGTCATTAACTTGGCATGGCATCTCCACAAAAAGCTCTCCTGTACTGCAACAAGGTGATTTTTAAAAAAGAATGGTCCAGGTTTTGGGTTTTTTTTATTATTCTTTTATACAGTGCCTGATTGGCTTTCTCTGTTAGCAACACCCACAATGCCTTGACCAGGTTCAGGCAGTTCAAGTGCTGTACAGATTGCAGATTCATGTGCACTCTCAAAAGATAGAAATTCATGGTCTTCAGAAGACATTTAAAGCATCTTTCTGATGCAACTGTATAAGGAAATACTATATTTTCCCTCAAATCACCAAAAATACATTTGTAGGTAAAGAACTAGAATTTGACTCACTTCCACGGGAAAGTACTCTCTGCTTTTTATTCAAGTATTTGTGAAAAAGTCTGCATATCTTGACAGTTTCAAGAAATCATAGAAATAATGCATGTGTCATTCCTTTTTCATATTTGCCATGCTGCTGTTTCCAATTAACATGCAGGTCGATGAACGTTAGCATGATTAGTCACTGGGAACTAACCTTCTCAATGTGCTCAGAAAATTTTACTGGCTCTGTACTGGATTTGTTAAGTTAGCACTTCTGATGCTCTATAAGTTGTAGGACTCAGCTTATTACTATGAGACATGTAGAGTATTCAATGCTTCTACGATTCGTCGCACTCTGCTGAGCATGCATATGTGTGCTAATCAGCTGGTGCTCCTGCGAAGTGTAGGGGCTATGAGCACATGTGCTGGACCATTCACATGTTCATGTGTTGGTCCTGCAGGCCAAGCACTACAAATCTGACCTACTGATGCTCTGAGAGAATATCCCAGTGTTCCACACATACAATAGCTTGGTTGGAGCTAGTGACAAATAATGCCAGCTGCCAGAAATCATAGGCAAATGTGAGAGATCCTCTTGCTCTGCCCAAGCAAAATTTGTGAGTGGAAATAGACTATATCTGAGACGTATGGTATCCCGAACTACACATAAGGCTGTGAGTCACTGTCATTGTCTAGTGCTGTACAGTTAGAGCTGGGGAAAAAAACTCAAAAACAAAAACACAAGGCTATGATTTTCAATCCTCATTCCATCCTTAGGCCAGCTTTGTCAGATTCTCACTTCAGCTACCAAATAATTTGCACATGGCAATGACTGATTGGACACGAGCTCATATTTTCTGTTGATTCCACCATTTTCTGCTTGTTCTCTGCCATTAACAAATGGCTCTTGTCAGGACACTTGTGCAGCCATGTGCCTTTGTTAAAAAGTTTCCTCTAGTCTCAGGTACAATACAGAAAGATACTGTAATTGCAGATGAGTTTTTCAATCAACTAGTTTTATGGTGCTTTTGGTTTAGACAGTTTACAGCATTTCAAATGGACTGCATATTCAAAAGCCATGCTTGAGGCTTCTTATGAATTAGATTCCTACAAAATGGATCACACTCAGCATCTGAAAAAGCAAGCCAGGCAGAATCATGAGTCATTTATTAAAAAACTAGGATATATCTGTGCTTTACCAGTTGTTTAATTATATGCACTAGGTTAAGAAAGCTCTTTTTATTAAAATGAATTTTTAGCATGCATCCTCCTGAGATACAAGAAAAAAAAAAGTAATAGAAATTACCTGATTGGTCATTAAGTCCATCCCTTCACAGCAGGATAATTGCTGTTCAGTAAAGAACACAAATAGCTCAAATAAGCTTAAATTTGTCACAAAGAAGACTGGGAGCAAGATATGACTTCTTTATACAGATTAAAAGGACTTGCCTTGATGAAGTGGTAAATAATCATTGTGCCCAGCCTCACTCAATACTTCAAAAGCAAAACCTGTGTTTTCATCTTTCCTGATGCCTATGAGTATATGGTTCTTGTGAGATATGGAAAATCTGTACAATGGAGATAGATCAGAAGCAGGAGTGCTAAATATCTTTTGCTATGAAGGACTCCTATTCCTCCCTTACTCATCAGAGTTACTGGCCATTCTCCACTTTCTGAGCAAATATACGTGGTCCCATCATGTAAATCTTGTGTGAGAGGCATTGGTTATATGGAGTTTTCTGCTGCAGTTCCTCAGAACCATGTTAAATGTAAAGATGGAGGGCAGGGTGCTGACGTGCACACAACACTACCTGTGGCCTTTCTTTAAACTGACAGAGACAACTACCCTTGAATCACCCCACTATGACGGAATTGCTAGTGTGAGGGACACATTTATGTCAGCTGCTCTCAGTGCTCCCATATGTGCTGCTTGCTGGTAATTTTTACTATAAGTCTCATGATACAGCACTTGTTTCCTTCAGTTCCTATTTCACTTCTCTTAGCCATAGCCAAATGGCAGAATGGACAACTGTTTTTCAGTAGTTGGATGAATCCTTGGGAGCACATACAGGGGACCAGCCATAGGTATTTGACAATTAGAGAAATTAGGATAACTTCTCAGGCTGAGATGAGAGTTTCACACCTCTCAGATACAGGGTACAACCCAGAGGTGGGCTGACAGGTGTTTTTGAGAGTGTTTCCTGGGTTGCTGTCTTTAAAAGGTTGTGACATTGAGGAAGCCCCAGAGCTTACTTTCCATTTTAGCTTATTTGCATCTCAGGTAAAGAGAACAAGAGAGCGAGAAAAGAATAAGAAAGATAATGAAGGAGCCCGAGTGGTCTGATCTTACACAGTAAACCCATATACAGGTGCTTCTAAGGTGTGCAAGAGTGCTGTGTGAAGCATTTGAAGTAATGGAACCACAGGAAATAAACCTGGAGGAGTTACAGGGCATGTGGGAATGCCAAAGAAAGTGCACTGAACTCAAGCAAAAGAATAGTTCCTGTCTCAGTTATGGGAGAGACTCATGAGGAAAATAATGACGCTGTAATACTTCTAAGCCATTCTGAAGCTCACCTCTAAATTGCTGCCTCTGAATTCTTGGCAGCACCGAGTCACCTGGTGCTCTGCAATGACTATTTCCCTTGCTGTTCACAGCTTGAATCCGCTTGACCAGGTACTTCTAGATATGTCTCTGTTACTTGATTGGTTTTGTATCCATCAGAAGTCTCATAAGCTGTATTTCATGTGGCTGTAGTAAGTGATTCCCAACTGGGTATGTAGCCATCCACAGCAATGACCTTGTTTGATAAAGAGAGAAAAGAGCCTGGGAGAATTTTCAAGGTTGAGGTACATTTTGAGTAGGTATAAATAGACTAAAGCTATCATCACACCTTCCTCTCTTCTTGAGCAGTCCCAAGATCACAGGCTGTAAGTGTCTTACTCGGCAAGGACAGGAGGAGAAAGAAAGCACTGCTGGCAGTATAAAAATACAGGGCTTAAATTTATTTCTGAATCACAGGCCCTAAACCATGACTATTTTGTGCAAGTTGTGAGTTCAGCCATGAAAGCACTGTGGGTCACCTTGCTGCAAATAAAACTCACTGCTTTTTTCTCCCATTGTCTGATAAAGTATGGCAGGTGAAGTTTCAATTCTCCTTTGCTGTTCCAGCTCTCTCCCATTCTACAATATCCTTGTCCTGAATTGTTTTCTGTAGTTCCCTCTGTAAATTAAAATTATTTCTAATTGAGGTTTTAAGATGGTAGCAGTTGCTACAGAAAATCTGATTGACAACTCAGTGGCATCCACATTCTGTCTTTCATAGTGACTAAAAACAAAAACAAAAAAAATTTATTAAATCCCTGGGTGACACTGTACAGAAATCTCTCCCTAGATAATACTGAATAGGATTCAGACACCTCAAAGCAAATTAATAACCTGGGATGTCAAAAAAAATCTCTTCTTGTCCCAAAGAGTGATTCCAATGTCCCCATTACTGAAACAAAAGATGAAGACTTAGACTTATGGTTAGATTCAGCTTCAGGCATCAATAGTCCAATGACTGTCAAAACCCTGTGCTTACAAGGACCTTGCCCAAACCCTGCCCAGTCCCACATCCTATCAAGCCAGCCCTCTGCAGCAACCACTGCTCTGAAAGATCACTGAAGATAATTGAAGGCCTCTGTCCCTTTGAAGGAAAGACAGCTTGATGTGGACTGTAGCACAAGTTAGTAGTGATGCTAGAGCAACAGATATGTTCTTGTGGGAGGTGATGGGTTTGCAGCTCCCAGATCTCTTCTACAGTGCCCTGTGCAAACACTGAGCCAGTGTTAGGAGCAGCACTGCCCTGTAAAAGCCCTGGTGAGGCTTGGGTAGCAAGGTATAGTGTGGGGTGAGGCACTGGAGGTGAGTATAGAGAACGTGGGAGAAGAGGAAAGAATGAAAACAACCATGGGATGGGGTCTTACCATGTGAGGGACGGTAAAGACGCTTTTTTTAGGACAGCTTGGAGCCCTGAATCCAAGTTTGGCAGGTGGCCCAGTTTTATTTCAATCCAGTCTTTATAGCACACATTCACTCCTCACAAGAGAAGGAAGAGAATTTTCTTAATATCTGAGCTGGCAGGGCCAGCTGGAAGCAGATAGAGTGGACAGAGTGGATAAGGGAAAAGCAGACTTTGAACTGGTCTTCAGCTGGCCTGGTTGATAGCAATAGTGTAATTTCTTCCTTCAACTCAGAGGCTTTGCAGAGAGCAGTATCTCATCAGCATTCCAAATTGTCTTCATGACCCTAGGACAGAAATACATGCTTGTCTTCTTTGTATTGACATCTTAAATTTTATTTTTTAATATAATTTTTATTTTACTTTGTTTTATTTTTAAAACAGGATACAAGAAAACTCACATGCTCTAATAACATTTGCTGTTTATTATCCTCCATCTCATTCAGATTATTGCTTGCAGCTTCTGCACACTGGGGAAGTTTGCATAATAGTTTCAGTTCACTTGTTAACAGTAATTATTTTTTCCAGTCTCGCATTTGTTGTAAGCTGAATAGCTTGGCCTCTAAGAGATGTAATTAGTGATTCCTGCAGTTTGCTATGGAATGGGGCAATTGCATCATTAAATTGAAGATAAGTCTTAACTTGGTGTTTCAGGCACTCACATAATGTGTTATGCAACAAGGGAATAAAAGCTACGCAATCCTGCCCTTTAGAACTTTGCCCCACTTACTTCTGTCTCTCCACTGCTTCAGTGCAAAGAGAGAAAATGCACATTTACCATTGAAGATGAAAGGACATCAATTGCTCAGATAGCCTCAGCTGGCATACAGTTGGCTTGTGTGACATGGGATGAGGCAGTGCAGCTCCCCTCACTCCAGTCACCCTTTTGGCCATGCAGACCATGGGCTCTGGATATAATATGTGCAGCAACAAAGATGAGAAGTGATACTGACTCAAGAGAAACCAAAACAACAGTCCCAACTTATTTGGATGGAATTGTACTTAAAGTAGTCAGGTCATTCATTCAAGAGGATTACCATTTACTGTTTTCTCTCAGTTTGTTTATTGTCTTATGTGGAAACCATTTACTGTAACAACACTTGAAATGTTTTTAGCATTTACTCTTAGTAGATCTGAAAGATCTCAGTGTCATTTAAGTCTCATCTCAGTCTTGTAGAGAGATTATTATGTTATTAACAGGAATACCTATTCCTTCTCTCATAGGGAAACCAAGGCACAGAAATTATGATGTTATCTGTGTATGGCTGTGCATAAAAGAAGTGGTAGGGTGAAGAGTTGATCTCTAGTATCCCTCAGCTTCACCAATTCCCTACTTCCCATTTTATTCCAGTAACAAAATAATTCAGTAAAAAAATCCAATCACAAGCACAAAAATTAAAATTTTTATTTAGTAATATTGAAATCTACTGTTTAAAATAGTATTTAATATCTTAATTTTATTTGCACTCCTTCTTTGCGGATAACTATGGTTGATCTTAAAGTAACTATTCCAGAAGTTTATGTATAATCTCCTTAAAAATATCCTTGTTTGGGAATGTCCTTTCCTCAAAGTTATATGGCAAATCTGTGACATGGCAGCATTGTACCTGCACACAGAAATCCTAACACTGCTGTGATGATTGATAGAACACTGTGACATAGGAGACAGGAGCACATTTTTAACAAATTGCAGTCCTGTCTAGGATCAGAACTGCATAACACTTAAAAGAAGTGGCAACTACATCAAAACTCATCACTTTTTTTTCTGTCCCCATGCCCTGAAATCTAATAAATGGCTGGATGGGTATCTCCAGTATTTCTTATTAAACTATTCTTAGTTCAAACCATGTAAAGCCCATGTAGTCTTTCTTTGACTATTCCCTGAAGTAGAGCATACATACAACATATTTCCATTCTACAACCATAAGACAGTTTTAATAGGACTAATGCTTGTCCCTCCAACGTTATCAGAAATTATGATCAGAGACAGAGGCGAATAGGAATGGTCTCTTCTTTCATTAAGTAGCCTTTTTTCAGTTATTTTTGTGTAGTGTATCTCTTTCCTACATACATGATCTGTGATGCATTAATTGCCTCTTTTACCCCCCTCTCTTATGCATTTTCCAACAGTTTTTTCACCCTTTTCTCTCCACTCTTCCATTATAATTCTTCATTTTAACATTCTTAGGAGAATATCCTAGATATTCCAATGGATCCCATGAATACTGGGCCAGATTTAAAAACCATTTTAACCAAGGGAAATCTCTCATTTTCAGCTCTAGGCAAAAATAGCATACCAAGAGCTGGAGTTTGGCATATCTGGTGCCTTCTTCCACAGCACAGATCACACATTGGAATTTGACGGCTCTGTCCCATATGCTGCTTTTTAACTTTGCAGAGATACAGTCCGTTGGTAGGCTTTGTGCATGTTTCTTAATTTCTGAATTAGCCAGAGCTCCTTTAATTTTAACAGTCAAACTGTCTCATCAATGTGTGTTATTACAGCAGTATCGGTATTCCCTTGAAGAATATATCCATTGTAATTTTAGCTTTCTTGGACAAGCTATGTCTTGCCTAAAACCTGGAATCATTTTTTGAAGATATCCTTTTACACTCAGTTGATTTGTTCGTTGTATCTAATATCTCAGGGATTAGTTCCTTATTCTTGCTGTGGCAAACAGACAAGAGAAACTCCTCTAGAAGTTGCAACCATGGGGATCAAGTCTGGTTCCTTAAGATGATTTATGGAATATGCATGGCTGTACTCAAGTGGCTGATTTGCTCTTGCTCTTCCCCACCACTGTGTGTCCCACTGATGGATGCACCTTCTTGGGATCTGTGATGTGAGAAGCACTGTGCAGTACATATCTTCCCAGCTTTGTTTTCATAAAAAAAAAAAAAACAAAACAAAACAAAAAAAAAACTGGGAGCAAAGACTGTCCGAGGGACATATGTGAAGCGCAGCTTCCCCTGCATTCCCAGGAAGATCAACTATCAATAAATGACAATTAGTTAATCAGCATTCTCCATTAGTGTCTGATGGGATGTGATTAAGCTGCAGAGAGCACAATGTAGAAGCCAGTCAACAAGCTAGGAAGGACTCAAGACACTCTGAAGAAGCCTGTCAACAACAGAGCATTGGAGGATACCATTCTGGGGTGTCAACACAAGTCACAATGACTTCTGCAGGCATTAAAGGAATGGAACTCCCACCGTATCTGAGAGAACATGCATTGTTCTCTTCTTTCTCAATCTCTTCTTTCAGCACATCCCTCAAAACCTCAAACCTTTCATTAATTCCCAGGATGAGATAGTTCCAAGGAGAGCACCAGTCATCTATCAATGATAAAGGCCATGGCGCACCTCTGGCCTTTCTCTTTCTTCTCTCCTTAACCTAAGGCTTAATGACTTGCAGCTCTGAGCAGAATAGCAAAGCACAAATGCAGGTAGATATTCAGCAAAGCTGGCCCACAAGCTGGCCCAGTAAGAGTATCACAGACAACATAAGTGTGACAGCCTTGCTGTTTGGGTGATTTTTTTCATCTTATGGCTGTTGTAGGCTGTCATACTACCTTAGGATGAATACATCACCTAGAACAAGTTCCTAGGGTCCTATCTTCTTAGAGGCTTCTGTAAAATAACTGAATAGGGAGTTTTTGAAAACATAGCTGTGGGGATTATTCGTCCATTCATTGCTAATACAGCATCTTCTTAGACCTGTATCTTTTATTGCATTAACATAATTTTGTTACTACAAGCTGTCACTACCCAGCACTATTTTTTCTGTTTTTTTGTTCTCTTTTTAGTGGTGAACTCTGTTGCTGATGGAAAAGCCACATCTCCTTATCTATGGTACAGATTCTGTGCAATAGCCATCAGTCCTTACAGATGATATCTTTGACCACCAGACTAGAAAATAATCTGGACTTCATTCCATTTCACGGAGATGGAAAGGTGTTAGCATTATAGTTCCTCTGTTTCCCAGGAGCTGAAAGGCTCCTTTCCTTGCATGGGAGGTGGGTAGGAGCATCACTTTTGCATGTGCAGGTGTTTCTGCCTTGAACAGGTGCTCTGTACCCAGGATTTGGCAGGTGAAGGTGTGCAGAGGTTGCAGATGACTCCAGCAAGTGGCTGGGCAGAACCCGCTTGCAGTCACTTACAGCAGCCTTGCCGTGCCCTGTCTAGTCAGTTAATCCCTCACAAAGCCACCAGGAAAGAGAGCTTAGGAAATATCTGAGCCCCTGTTCTGATTGTTACAATTTCTCACTCTTCTCAATGGCAGAGGGCATCACCTTCCAAATCAATGCACACGTGGGCCCAAATTCAAAGGGTGTTATGCCAAAATCCAGAGCCACTGCTCTGTGGTGTACCCTTAGGCCAATGCAGCTCAGCTGTTAAAAACACCTCCTCCACAATTGTGACAGATTGTTTTGTAGAAGTGATTTTATAGTCATCTGGGGAAATAGCTTCTCCATTCACTGACTATTGCAATGACTTTGCAGTTTGTGAGAAGCTTAGGCTTTACTGATTTGAATGATTTGTTACAGTATCCTCATCTCTTCATTTTTAATGAAGTGGCTTAAGAAAATTCTAGTGCAATGTTATAACCATTTTTTTCCCAGTGTGGCTTAGGCACAATTTTTCCTGCAGTTTCCTCACTTTGATGAGAAGCACAAATTGTCAGTTGTATAGTACTGTACTGGGGATACAACCTTCAAAAATGCGAGAAAGAAGCCAATTACTGTAGAAATTATTTTGGATAGCCAAAGAAAACTGCCTTCGTATGCCAAGATTAGCTGTCTTGACAAGTCATTAATATTATGTTGGGAAAACCTTTCTTTTTCTTTTTAATCTATATTTTTAATTCAGAGGCTCCATTGATTTTACAGAAGACTAATACTGGACTAGCCGGCGGCTGTGGCCGTGTGGGTAAAGCCGCCGCCCCTGGATCCGTGCTCCTTCTCGGAAGGACGCCGGTTCGAGTCCTGTGGGTCTCGCTCTGCCAACTTCATCCGGGCTTGCCCCAGCCAAGGCTTAGAGTGTCCCAGGGCTAAAGGGGGTGGGGCCAGTTCCGCGCACGCTGAGCTCCACGTAATAAATCCATTCGCGCAGGCATAAAAAGCATCGTCGTTGGCGACGGCTAGCCACACACACACAATACTGGACTAATACAATCCTGGTAAAACCAGGGCAAAACGTTACACACAAGAAACAGTAAAAAGAAGAAGAAACATGAAAGAGCATATTGTGGCAGAGACTGAGTTGCTATCACTGCCTGTAAGTAAGCCTGCCTGACACTTTCCAGATAAGACTGCTTTCTGTTGACTGTAATTATATAACTCTTTAGCTGTTTAGGATGAAACATGCCTTGCTGGGTTACTGCCACAAATAGATTTATTTTTTTTAAAAGCCAGCCAAATACTCAATAACAGAAAAGAAACCCAGGGAAGCTTTCTCTGATGTTCACCATCTGGAACAGCAAATTCCAGAATGGCATCTTACAAACCAGGACTGTCCAGAAAAGCTTTTTTAATGGATTATGATATATGTTGCTATTGACATAAGCAAATAAAACCCCCTGTCTGTTTCTTTAACCTAAGTAGCAATGCTCTGTCCTTGAAAACCTCAGCCTCATTCAGTGACCTATCCATTTTAAGAGATCACTGTTTTTGTGATGGGATGTGACAATTTCTCAGTTTCACAAAGCTGTGCAGTGCATCAGATCTATTTTTCTGAAACTGAGAAGAGCAAAGTTGAAGAGCTTTGCCAGTGATGAAGAGGAGAGACTAAACCTGTATATGTATTTTGATCCTTGCAAGAGGCAGCTCAGTCAGTGTTGGCAGCTACAAATGCAATGGCATATCTTTGAATGAGGAGACAGCCAATGTTTTGCATGCAAGCTTTACAAGGTTTTCCTTCGTGCTTTGAGACCAGTGCTCCAAAGGTGCTTTCTGACTTCACCTGTCAATGGCTCAGATCCCATCTCTCCTGTGGAGAAGGATGAATTGTGTAAAAACTGTCACTCTACCCAGAGCCTCTCCATCCCTTTCTTCAGCCATCAGCTCCACGTATGCTTAAGTTCATTGAGGCTCGTGCTCATCTTTCAGTTCAGTTATGCCCACTCTTGGTTTGTTGTGAAGGATGGATCATTCCTGCCTGTGTAAACATTGCCCACATCCCTCAGCTTCGGCTCCCTCTGCAGAAAGCAAACAACAAAAATATTTTCCCCAGGTGTCTGTGGTCAGTGACCTACTTTGGCTTGGTAAATTCAGCTCTGCAACATAAGACAGATTCAGACCTTATTACCAGTGAAGAGAGTGCCTGATGGACCAGTCAGACGCACACAGCCCAGAGATAAGCCACAGTGGTTTTAAGGGCTGGTCCTCACTTCCCTGAAGTGTTTATAGGCTCAGTCACCCCCACCAGTGGCATCAAAGAGAGAAATGCAAGGGTAAAGCTAGAAAACTCCTGGGTTGAGATAAAGACAGTTTAATAGGGAATGCAAAAGCCATGCACAGAAGCAAAGCAAAACAAGGAATTAATTCAGTGCTTCCCATGGGCAGGTGGGTGTTCAACCATCCCCAGGAGAGCAGGGTCTCATCATGCATAATTATTACTTGGGAAGTCAAACACCATTATTGCAAACATCCCCCACTTCTTCCTTCTTCCCTACACTGTATATACTGAGCATAATGTCATATGGTATGGAATATCCACAGCCACCTGTTCTGGCTGTGCCTCTTCCCAACCTCCCATGCACCCCCAACTTCCTTGCCAGCATGGCAGTTCAAGGAGCAGTAAAGGCCTCAGCTATGTGTGAGTGCTGCTCAACAATAACAAAAGTGTCACTATATTATCACCACTGTGTTCAGCACAAATCCAAACACAGCTCCATACTAGCCACTGTGAAGAAAATTAATTCTGCCCCAGCCAAAACTGTCACAATGGGTTATATAAGTGTATAAAGGACACACTGCCTTTGGAAGAGGCACTTATATCTCAAGTTTATTAAAAATGGAGGAAATCAGTCATGACACAAACTCACTAAAGCCATACCTTTTCTAAGCACTACTTCTGACACTGGAGAGGTACAGAGTTTTCTCTTTCTTTTTGCATTCTGCAATGATTTGAAGTAAAAAAGCATCAAGTTTGTCCTTCTGTGATGCAGAAAATATTTGCTTTTTGAGTTCTGATATCATGGTAAAAGTCACATTTTTAATATGACTTACATTGGCGAAACATTGGTTACATGCCACTGCCAGTTCTACCAGATCAGCTAAACAAAGCTGAAAAACCAGTCAGTAGTAACTGGATTCAGAATGCTGGTCTATAAATACATCCTGAGCTGAAATTTCTGTTAGTGATAGGAGTGGTAAGGGTTGTCAGATTATGAATAATTTCTGTAGCTCTTGCCTTCAGATCTTGATTTGATACTGAACTTTGGGAAATAAAATATTTGAAATAGATAGTTTAAAACAATTAATCTGTTATTTTGATTGCCTGAATTTACATATCACCTACCTTTTTTTTTTTATTTTTTATTATTGGGTGCTTAGAAACCTCATCAATTTCCAAGCTTCTGCTTCCAGAAAAAGTTGTGGCTTCTTAACACTTTGGCTGAATGGAATTGAATTGAATGTTGTTTTCATAAGAGGGTAGTTGATGAAATTTACAGACTGCAGAACTTCAGAGAGATTGCTCTTTGTGATTCAGTAGCAAAGGAGAAGATTAATATTTCCATCTGACACGACATGTGCCACCATTCAAAGTCTCATTTCATGAACTTTCACTGCACCCTTTCAAAACACACTGTACCAGACAGTTTTGGAAAGTAAAGCCAATGCCTTCACACAGACAGTTCCTCTCGTTGGATTAGACATGCATGCCTAATGCTGTGACTAACACTTCCTACCTTATGTCCTGAAATGCAGCATCCTGTTTGGATCATATTTTGCTTCCTTTTTCTTCTCCATGTAGTTATGTAAACAGCTTTTGGCCTGTCTCTTATGGCAGTTTTGCCTTGTTGCATTCAGAATATGCCTGTGGCAACAACTACACGTAGCTCAGATTTCCTTCTGTTGCCATCTGCTCTCTACACCTGATACGAAGCCTGGCCTGTTAGCAAAATCATCATTGAGAGTGCTCTGCTTTTCCTCCACAAAAGTTGTTATTGTTCCTCAGAATCACTAATGTCAATCACATCCATGAAGGATTTGGAGGTGCTGGTGGGTGGGAGGCTGGACATGACCCAGCAATATACACTTGCACTCCAGAAAGCCAGTTGTACCCTGGGCTGCCATCAAAAGCAGTGGGGCCAGCAGGTTGAGGGAGGTGATTCTGCCCCTTTACTTCATTCTCATGAGATCCCATCTGAAGTACTGCATGCAGATCTGGGATCCTCAGCACAACAAGGCCACGGATCTGTTGGAGCAGCTCCAGGGGAGGGCCTTAAAAACAATCAGAGGAACAAAACATCTCTGCTATGGAGAAGCGTTGAGAGAGTTGGGATTGTTCAGCCTGGAAAAGAGAAGACTCTGAGAATACCTTCTAGCAGCCTTCCAGTACCTAAAGATGGCCCACAAGAAAGCTGGAGAGGGACTTTTTGACAGGGTCTGTTGTGAATAGAACAAGGGATAATGGTTTTAAATTAAAAGAGGGTCAACTTAGACTGAGTATAAGGAAGGCCTTTTAGAGTGAGGGTGGTGAAACATTGGAACAGGAACAGGTTGCCCAGAGAGGCAGCGAATGCCCCATCCTTGGAAACATTCAAGGTCAGATTGTAAGTGGTTATGCACAACCTGATCTAGTTGAAGATGCCCCTAGTCATTGCAGGAGGGCTGGACTAGAAGACCTTTAAAAGTCCCTTCCAACCCAAATTATTCTATGATTCTATGTGACTTGCTTATTTAATGTCCTTCAGTTTATTTATAGCTCATTTGGAATAATCATCAACTCCTCCCTCACGCAGCAGAGTATTTGACCATGGAAGCTGGTTCACAAAATTGCCCTGTGCAGGATGGCTCACACAAGTGCTTATGTTAACCCAGCGTCCAACGCAAGATCTAAACAAGACTCCCCCTTGCTTAGGTTTTCTTTGGATAATTCTGCACCCGAAATGCACTTTCTACACTTAAAAATATCATTGCTACCTTTGTAATCTGTTTGGAGAATGTTTTAATTGCATATTGGAAGTACCGGAGAAGGAGACTGTTTACTTCTCTCCATTCTCAGCATAAAGAAGTTTTTGGTCAACAGTTTCTGTATAACCTTTTCTCCTTAATTACAGGAGGATACTTGTAGTGAGTCAGAACTAAGACAAATATAACTTGACATTGTGTCTCTGATACTGGCCAATACCATCTACTTAGAATAAGAAAGTAAGAAAAAGGGCAAATATAAAACATCTTTCTTCTGTTTCCAATCTTTCTTCTATTTCTTGATCCCCCAGGGTCAAGAGCTGGAGATTTTTGGACCAGGAGATTTTCTGCACCTCAAAGATTTAACTGGAGTTTATGTTAAATAACACTTTGTCAACTTCTACATTAATGAATATATCTAGCAGGGGGTTTTTTAACCCCTTCTTGCTTTTATTTCCTTAACACCTATGGCAAACAGTCACATTGTTTAACTGCTTGCTGTAGAAAAAAACAATTCTTTTTGTTTTATTTATATTTACTAATGGCTATTTTGTTTTGGTGCACTTTAATTTTTTCATTATGAGAAGCAGTGATCTGTTGTTCTTTTCCAAACCATAATTATAATTTCATAAAGCCTGATCATATTTTCCCTCAGTCATATCTTTTCCAAGTTGAAAGGCTTTAAGCTATTTCCATAGCTTTGAACAGACTTTCTTTTGTCCACATTTTCCTGAAAAAAGCATAAAAAATATTCTCTGAAAAAGCTTGGGTATACAGTGTCACAGTGTACTTACCAAATTAATGATGGTTTCTATTTGTGATTCCCATTGTTTTTTTTTCCCCCATATCGCTATATTAGAGCCTATTCACTTTTATATTCTAAACACTTAGAAGTGTTTTTCCTGTATGTGATACAATGGTCTTAATTCCATGTTTCACCTTCCATTTTATCTTGCAACTATTCATCGTTGTGAAATCCCTCAGACACTTTTTACAGTCAACATTAGAACTGATTTTACTAAATGGTTTTTAAGCATCAGAAAAAGTTTGTTACCTATGCATGAACCTCATTTGCCTGTCATCTGTACTGTTTCACAAGTCTGAGCACATAACCTTTGTGATTCTTAGTGGTAATTTCCCTTCTTTATGAAAAGGGACCATTTGTTCATATCTTCATTTCCCTATGTCATTAGCAGATTTTAATTGCAATAGTGACTTCTTTTCCATGCCATGATGACTATATGCCTTTAAGAGCTTTTTGTGAGGGTTTATTGCAGACTTATAAAGGAGCAGTGGAGCAGAGGCAGCCTCTGAGAACTGGGGATTCAGATTACAGAAGCAAAGCATCTGGGTCAGCTGGAGAGAGCTAGAGCTGCTGAAGGTCATGACAAAACAGCTGGGGAAATATTAAGGAGACCTAAAATGAGGTCTCTCTGAGAGAGGTTAAATGATCAGTCCCTATCAGGTCTTGCTCAGAAAGCTAATTCAGATTAAGCCATGCTATGTGAATGCAAAGAATTATATTAAAATCATGTCACAGAAAAAGGATTAGATGACTCAAAGGAGATGATGTATGTCTCATTTCTATTTGACTGTCAGTTTAAATCCAGATCAGGGCTCTGTTGCTTAAGACGTATTAGCATCTCGTGGCCCATCTGAGTACAGTATGAATCTCTATTTACAAGCAGTCATTCAAATGGCAGAACAGAGAATTTCTGCTGGGTGGCTGCTCCATGCCTGGACCAGTTCCCATGACCAAGCCTGTTAGTGTGTATAGATGGCATTCTGTCCTAAAATGTCACATTAGAAACTGATACTCTTTGGAACAGTTCAGAGGGGGAATAGCTCTTCAGAGAGATAGTGGAAGTGGGTATCCTAGTTTGTCCCACAATAAATCTTGAGGATACAGAGCACAAAGCCAGTTTTGTTTCAGTCTGTTAGTGAAAAAAGGTGGCAGCAGAGAAGCCAAAGACTGAGTGGGTAGGAGGAAAAACCTCATTTGCAGCCCACCAGCAAATCCATTTCCAGTGGGCTTGCACTGATGACTGAAGACACACAATTTTGGTTGGTGAGATCTTTCACTCAACCTACTCTATTTTCTCTTTATGCCACTGCTTACCTGTGATCCAGCAGATTTATATGTTACATCATTTTGAGAGAGGGATTGAAAATTTGTTTCGAAAAATACATGGAGTTGCCTCTTCATTCCTCAGCCTTGGCTTTCTGTGTGTGCTGCATGCCCAATCCATCTCTGGATAATCTTTGTAAGGGTACACTGAGCCTGCTGCCACCAAATTTTCCTTCTCAGTAATAAAATTCTGGTATTTAATCAAATGTATTTCTATTCCCCAGATTTCCATTTCAAACCACTCCTTTTGCAATGTTAATATATATTTTAAAATAGGCAGGGAAACAAAAATACCACATGATCTATTTGAAACAAAGTAATAGCTGACAGTGAACCTGAGTTTATTAAAGAAAACCCAACATGTTTTAGTTGACTGAGGCAAGACTTTAACCACATATCAGAAAATTCCTTCTGTATATGTAGTTATGTGACCAACAGAATTACAGGATAAAGAGCTAGCATTTCTTTGCAGTCTTCTCATGTTTCATCACAGAAATGTAAGTGCTTTACTACTGAAGGAATGTTTCTGCTGCATGGTAAGACAGAGTTCTTTATGATATGTTGCAGTGCTGTGCTAGTGGTGACTTTTGTTATGCACAGAGCCAAAAACTCTTTCAATTTAGATGACCCCAGAGGGGTATTAGCTTCAAAAGTTAGACACTTGAAAAGTTAGTTGTAGTTCCGTGCAAAACCTTTGTCTTGGACATCTTTGTCCCCAGCTCTCCAGATTAGCAAAAAGACCTTCAAAACTCTCCTTGCTATCTTCTCTGCCATTATCCCAACATATTTGCTGATCAGTTTTCATTGGGAATTTTATGGTTGAAGACACTTATTCCAGGAATACCCTTTCACTCCCACCCATTGTCCACAGATTCACATTTTTCAGGTAAAAGAGAAAAAAAAAGTAACTTTGTGTTTGGGTGGGTGTGTTAGTGGAGAAGGCAGAAGGTGAGGGAGCCAAACCAGCAGAGGGGAAGAAGGGTGCTTGAAATGGGATAAACAAGGGACTATTTAAAGTGGAGGTGGGGCAGGGGCGGAGGGGGGAAGGGGAATAAATATTTAAGCATTTGTTTTTAGGGCAGAGGAAAGTAAAAATGCTAAAACAATGAGAAAAAAGGGGGAACAGAAGGTCAGTGATCAGACAGAAGGAAAGAATAAAACTGCAGGGGAAAAATAATAAAAGGGATGAAAGCATAGAACAGTATTAAAGCACCCTCAGTATTTTCATGATGAGAAAGTAATTTGGTTTTATGTCCATGCCTTAGTGAATAAAGTTGGCTGTGGTGCCAATTAGTTTCTGAGGGCTTACAACTTGTCCTCATTTTTCACTGCATTTTCCTCTCATCTCAACTGCAGTTTCATTTCATGAGCACATCTGTAAGTCTCTTTTGACTTGCTGGAGTTCTGGGAATCGAGACTGCCATGCCACCAGCATCTCACTGGCCATGCATGAAAAGCCACAGGGGCTGTCGAAGGCAGGACAGACAGCAGCTGTCTTTAGACAGAGCTTCTTCAGCACCTACACACATTCCTCAGCATAAAAATCAAGCTGGTCAGGCACCAGTTTCATCTTTGCAACTGCTGACAGGTTCTTAAAATGGCATTGCCACAATTTAGGGCTTCAGAAAGCATTCATTTGGGGGATTGTTTGTTGTTGCTGTCTAGGCCTTTAAAAGGTGGAAATGTGCCTGATGTTTTTCAGTTGCATTGTAGCATTTCAAAGTTCTGGGGAAGACGTAATTTTTCACTGAAAGTTGTGGGCATTTTAAGGTGAATTTCATTTGAACTCCATTTAGATACTTGAGTGTTGTTCCCAGACACAGCTCAGAGGAGACATCTTCCTAAGGCCACAGGGTGTTGTGCAGCAGGACATGAGGACAACACGAGTTTTGAAACATTTTTTTGGCATGAAGAATAAAAATTAAGTTCTAACCAAAGAAAAGAGAAATCTCTCACATTTCTAGCTGCAGAGAGCCATAGGAGCCCGTTTGTAGAGGACCCTGAAAGAAGTGGTGAGCTTCACTTTTCACTCTGCATGTGCCACACTGATGTATCTCCGCATTCCCTTTAATATGAAAGTAAGGTATCCTATGACGAATCTGTTTAGAATCAAAAAACTCCTTAATTCCTCATATACTGTAAAAGATCAAAATTTGCAGTGGGATAACAGCACAAAAAGTATAATTTAAAAAAAAATGGATAAAAGTGAAATAATTTCCTCGTGCATGAATACTCCAGTAGGAAACACTCTGGAGAGCATTTTCATTAACAATAACAACAAGAGGAATTAAAGTAATGATAATAATGATGGCAAAATGAAGAAAAACATTTTGCATTTATACAAAGGAATAATTTCCCTAGAAATTTGCTTCCAAAAGTGATATTCTTCCAGTTCAGGGACTTGCACTATCCATGTTACATACATATCTAATGAAATACAAATAAACATGCTCCAGTATCAGGTATCTGATAATTTTAATAAACTGTACAAGAATAAAATACATCCGTCAAAAACATGAAAGTCTTTTCAGGGGCAGGCTTTATTAATCTTTATTCCTGCCAATGAGCCCTTAATCACATGAGGAATCCTGCTTAAATGAATGAGAAAATAGTGTGGAACTTCTGCACCTCTATAGATAATTGCACGTAACTTTGGGAAGAAATATTAGCAATGCTGTCTTTGCTCCTTTTCTAACTGAAGAGGGTGGCTGACCAAAACATTTATAAGTCACATGTACAGATTTGTAAACAGTGTCTGAAATTCAGATTTTAAAGTCACCTTCTATTTGTTTTGATCTAAGTTTGGGATGTGTATGGAAAACATGCATGTTAATTTAGTCCTTGTCTTGACACCAGCTACTAACAGCTTATCAATAATGAAATGCTTTCCCTTGCATTAGTGGGAAACTACCACGCAGTATGAGATTTGCATGGTATAATCCTGAGTCTACATTTTCTCTCTGACTTTGAGCCCCTCAGAGATCCCTTAATGATTCAAATAGTCAATATATGTTATAGATTCTGTATTCCTTAATTTAAATACTTTAATATCATTGCTGTTATTGTTGCATCCTTCTTCAGTGTGTTCCCCATTGACATACAGAGTGAATATGGCAGGTTTAAGAGGAAATTTCTAAAGTCCATGCTTATAGAATTATTTGCATCTCTCTTCACTCCCTATTACTATTGCTTTATTTTCAGATTCAGGGAATGTAAATGATTAATCACAAAGTTGATTGCTAAAAAAACCAATAACATCAAAATCCTTTGATTTTCTTTATTTTGCAACAAATTCTCACAATTTGATGGGTTTTCCGGGTCAGTCAAATTCTGTTCGCAACTAACTGCTGGTTTCTTTTGGGATTATAATCATGCAGGTATTACACTGGGGATTTATTTTGATTCTGGAGAAGTTTAGATACCTGCATTTTCCTTCATTGATTTGCCTCTGACATTTCAGGTACTTATCTCAGCAGAACTATTGACTTAAGCTAAGTCAACCACAACAAACATATGCAAAGCTACACACCCACACAGCAACTTCTGCCTGGCATCATACACGAGTGACAAATGCTCTTTTTGCCTGTTTATGCCAATCACCTACATTCTTCTCAGCAATTTGAAGGTTATCATCATTTTCCCTTTCATCAGTTAACTTTAACAACAACTCCATTGCTGCAACAACAATTTAAACAAGCGTGCTCACCCATCAGTGCTCAGACTCACTTTAAGTGTGTGCTAGAGCTCAGGTGGAGATGTAAGCAAGTGCAAGTCTCAAAGATGATTTTCTGATAAGTTTTCTCCTACATGAATCAGATTCTACACAGGCCTTGAGATCGTAGATTGAAAGCCCATCCTCTAACTTGATTCTGTATAATTTCTCTACTTTTCCAGCCTACAGTTGCAGGCAGGCATCATTAGTGTCTATAAAGGGTGACATATCTCCAAATGATGCAAAATAGCTAAGAAAAGCACTTGAAAACCAGTTTACTGTCTCTAAAGAGAGGATTCAAATTTTGTGTCATCCACTCATCAACACCTACAAAGGACCTGCAAATGAATATTACTTATTTATTTTAAAAACTAGGCCAAAATTTGCCCCAAATATCAGTTCCTTAACGATGCTTGCATCCTTTTTTTTTTAAACACCCCTGGTGAGCAAAAGGAAACCTGGTGTAAACAATGATTTTGCTTTCTTGTTTGACTAGCCCATTACCTGTGTTCAAGCCTGGGGACCGTTCGTGATCTGACTTTTGTTGCTCAAAACCCATCTTGATTTTGAATTTGAAAAACATTCACAGATAGAGCAGAGAAGCACACTTCCTGCAGCGAACACTCTTCTCTCTGTGCTACTTTCTTGTTTTCTTCGTGGTGATTTTTCCTTTTTTTCAGGAACAGAGGACATTTAGTGCTGAGCATTACCATAATGTTTTCTAAAAGCACTTTCTGTGATTGAAGAGACCACTGCTGGATTCCTCACAGGCCCGCCTGGTAGCCTTGCAACAAGCTATAAAAAAAAATAAATGTAGGGTAATGAGAGAAATCAGCAAACTGACATAACTCCCCACGTTAATAAATATTTCAAATCATCCCACTAATGCTGTGATTTTCTAAGAATACCCAAAACCTTTCATTAATGACCTCTGCTAATGCCTTTTACTGGCTAGAGTTGTTCCTCTCAGTCACACTAATAGCAGCATGACAGACAGGCCAGTAATGGCATTCCGGGGGCTGCAGCCAGCGCAGCTCAGCCGGGGCCTTGCATGGGGAAAGGGGCTGGAGGGAACTGTGCCATTCCCCTTGTGATGGCCTTGTGATGGCCTTGTGATGCTGCTGTCAGAGATGGATGCTTCTGCCACGGGTGGTTGATGAGGGAATGGTGTCCATGAGAGAAGTGGGATGATCTAGAGAAGGGGAAAGGTAGGGCAACCATGAGCTGCTGTGAATTGTGTGGGGGACTGAACTTGCCCATGGACACTTTATGAGCCGGGAAACAGTTGGCGAAGAGTGTAAAAGACTCTTTCTTTCCACCTTAGTCACTGCACTTGGGAATACTGTCCAACATTTGTCTTTAGTATTTACCTTTGATATTAATGTTTCTACAGTAACAACTCCTGAGAGTACAAGGGACTAAGAACAAATGTTATCCATGTAACAAAGTAAAAATATCCAGATTTTGGAAATTATGACTCATTTATCATTTCAGTCCCTATATACAGGTAACTATTCCAAACTCTTCTCATGTAATATTTCTCATGCATTTTTCTGGTATCTGTTGAAAATGTAGGTATGCTCCTGCTCCCATGGGGGCCACTGAGGGGTGAAAGCTGTCGTCATCTGATTTGGGGAAGTAAGACACTGTTGCTTGGTTTGATGCTCTGAGACACATGTATGTGGATCTGGGAAGGAATAGGCTGAAAGTTACAAGAGCATCCTGAAGAGGTCCATGCTGTCCCCAAGGCCAGCTGAGACCTCATTGCCAGGGCCTTTTTACACTTTAGGAGCTCACACTGTCACTTGCAGAGAACCTGCTGCAGGACCCAGCCTTCTCTGTGCACCTGGGAACACAAATCACCAGTCTTACTTTCGAAAGTACCTTGCCCAATTTTCAATAGCAAACTTGCCAGGGGAGATGTTGACACCACTATTTACATTGGGACTAACAGCTCCACCAACAAACACACACATTGTCAGTCATTCCCCAAGCTCTTGATTACGTGCTGTATTGCCCATGCATGGCTCTCACAGGAGGGTGCTGGTTCTCGGGATCAGCGCTCGAGCTGAACCCAAACATAAATCATATTAGGTCGACAGACTGATGGGGAGCAATGGTGATCTCTGAATCCTGGCTTGAAGCTGAAATGTCTAAGCTGCCTGTGTATGCAGGGGACAAACACCACACTGTTCCTAATGTTTTCCAGCACTATCTCTGTCATGCAGGAAATTATTGACAAACAGCTCCAAGTTATGCAATACAAATCCACCTGGTGTGCACCTCATGCTGTAATGCCTTTCATCCATTCACCTTATCAGTGTCTTTTCAGACTGATGCCAAACAGTAGTAGCAGGGGTGTTTTTTTTCAGAGGCTTCTTGTGTGAACATCTTGTTTTGGTTCCCCAAATAAAAAAACATTGGTCTATAGGTCAGCATGATTGGTTTTATTCACAAACGTACAGTCCTCAAAATAGCTTAGAAGCAAAGAATTTAGAAGACCTAGTGAACTGAGTTTTTCCTCCATGTTCTCCTTGAAAATGCAGAGTTAAGGGTGAAGCTGAAGGAGTAAAGTAATGCAGCAAGACAGGTACTTTTGACAGAGACATCAAATATGCCTAATAACAAACTGAGTTGAAATCAGTTTTGCCTCTGTGCTCATCTTGAAAGGAGGAAGAGGTTTCTAATCTTAAAAATGACTGAAGGACCTCCTTTTTGCTTGCTCTACACTGAGAGACTTTGGCACTTTAACATGTATTTTGGGTGTAGACAGGGAGGCAGCCAACTAAGCCATGGGTAAGGAACATTAAGGGTGTGCAATCAGAGATACAGAGCTCACTCTCCTTACTAGCATGTAATTCAAAACAGTGGGCCACATCTGCAGCTGATAAAACTAATTTCACTGTAACCCGAGGACAACACTGCTCTGTTTGCTTACAGGATATGGAAAACCCTCTTTCCCACACATTCTTGAGTAAAGCACTAGAGAGTATCACAGACTACAACTTCTATTGCAGCTTTGACTTAACACTTGATAGTACGCCACATGTGTACCTTTCAAAATGACGAACAAAAAAGTCAATGCAGGAAAACTTCCGGTTAGTGAGTTTCAAATGCTCCACTTTTGGATATATTATCTAGAAAAACACTATCTGTAAAGCCCACTGAAGTGCTAAATTAGACCATTTTTCTTCTTGATTTGAGTTCAAAAATATTCATTAATTGTTTTTCTTAAAATACTGCCTTTGTTGAAGATTGTGTTACCTTGCAGAAATCCTTCTCTGTAGTTTTTTATGTAACATTGAGCTATAGCAGTCCCTCTACTGGAGAACTCTAAATGTTTAGTAAATGTACATAAACTGACCTCAGGTGTTACCCAAAGAACAGAAAAATCATGCTGCATTTTTGGTTTTACAGACAAGGAGGGGATCCTGAATGAACCAGAGTCAGTGGAAGGAGCAGCTCTGGCTGTGATTCCCGACTGCCTCCTTTCCCTCCAGAGGGCGGGTTCCTTACTATTCATCTTCCTGCGTGCTGCTGTGATCCCAGGGACATTTTGCATCAAATGAGGGATCACTTTCATGTCTAGGGTTTCACAGAGCAGAATGCCTGATCAGTTCAAATTTAGATCAACCTCAAATCATTAAAAAACTGGTGGTTTTTTTTTTTTTTTTCAATTAGAATGTTTCTACTGGAAACTACTTGTAATTTTCTGAAAACTGATCTAATTCGCCTCCAAGTAGAATTAATGGTTTAGCACTCAAAAGGGAAATTTGGACTCGAGCAAATACAAAGAGGCAAGTTCTTTTCTGGCCACTGCTGAGTAGTTCATGCATCTAATTTCTAAATTGATTTCTCGTAAATTACATACAGCTGAAGGAGTCAGAGAGCCAGAAAAATTTTGTTTTAAATCAAAAAGTCAGATTGGGATGAAACTGAGAAATCAAATATCAACGCCTCTGCACCCCCAAATTAGTTGATCCAAATTGTGCTTGCTTGAATTAAAGAAGGAAAATGTACTTCTAACATATTATTGAGTTTCTTAGAGGTTTTTTATCAATGAAAATATATACATTTATGTAGGGAACTACATGAAAGTAAACTCTTCTAGAGAATTCTGAGGGCAAATTTACTCTTGCTTGAAGATGATAACTCTTTTGTATCAGAGTTACAGTGGATGACACCTGTGAAGCAGAATCATTGGTTTTGAATGAACCTTTGGAGCAGCAAGGTGATTTTCAGCAATCCTAAGGAATAATGCTGCTTCATTCAAGCTAAAACCATTTGCAGGAACGTGTCAGTTCTGACATTTCTTTTTACCGTCAAAAATTTTCAAAGTGATTTAAAAAATTTCCACAAACTTATTTTTCTAATTACTGCATATTTCTCTTATGTTTAGAGAACTTCCCTCTATTGAAACCCCACCCATGGTTTGAGTAAGAGAATTGCAAAAGTTGGATGGAAATATTTCAAAGATTTTGAAACAAAAAGTGGACACAAATTAAATTTCTTTCTTAAATTTCTTTCTGCAAAACCCAGCAAATCCTGGATTTCACCTCTTGGTCTATAGAAAAATGAAGTTCTTTTGTTTGCTTGTTTTTTCCTAATAGAAGTGTAGGTGAATATATCTACATTTAGCACTGAAGTTAGTTTTAAGACTCTGACTAATATTTGCACTGTTTTGTTTTGTTTTTTTCAAAAGACTCTGGTTAAGTTGTGAAAGAAAGCAATGTCTTTAAGTTCAGCACCATGAAGAAATTACAGATGGTGAATCAAGCCCATGAGAGACTCACTAACAGTAGGGAATGGGTCTGTAGCTTATGAAAACACAGTAAAGGTCTAAAAATTCCAGTGTGAATTCTAAACCCTCTAGCAAAAATTAGCACCAGGGAAATTTCTGCAGTTGCAAGCTTCAAGACTAGCCTCAAGTTCCACTCCTAAATATTAACATCTGTGATTATAACATATAGTACCTCCTAAAGACCTCTCACTGAATAAATATGATCCATAAATAACAAGCTGGGTTTTTATGTTGATTCGCAGCCTCATCTTGGCAATTAGAAGATCAGTTTGTGTCATTCAACCATCTTCTGTTCCAAGGTAATATCAGGTCACTTCCACTCTCTCACGCACATTGCCACATTAAATCTGCCATGAAGTAGTTATCATAATTTGTGTCTGTCTTCTAGAAGCAAAGGGTGACCAGGGATATGTTCATCCATCACTCTTTATTGGGTTAGCATCTCTTGGTCCTGAGAAGGCTAACTTTTAAAATTCACACACATATATGACAAGCACAGATGACAGTGGCATGTATGTTCCTGCTAGGTTCTGCAAGGGAATACTCATGTCTATTGGCCTAAAAACTAATTTTAGTCACAACTGAGCAGCTCCACTAGCAGTGCAGAGGTAAGAAAGGCATAACCAAGACTGAATTAATGTTCATTTGTAATCACCCTTCTCACCCTGACACTTTATGGGACTAAATGTTGTGTTATGACTGTATTTGTATATTTGTATTCTCAGCCTCTTTTAACAAACAATGCCTGCACTCAACTGCTCGCCTTGTTAGAAACAGCAAGATGGCAAACAAGCAAAACATAAGACCATCCCTGCAGGTGAAAAGGACTTGCCTCTTCCCTAAGGGCCTTGATCTTTCCTGTTAAATGTATTGATTGACAAGCTGCCTCCTGGGTTTTGATATGATCAGATATGATCCTTGCAGGCTGTCCTTGTGCCAAGGCTTGAATTGGTTTCCTGAGGGTACAGGTATTTCCCCACCTCCCTGGACTGTCCTCAGCAAGACGGATGATCAGTGCTGGATCGCTGACAGTGCAGTGACAAAACGGCCTCTCAACTCCCTCACTTGCCTTTGTATAATTTGTTACTGTCCTTGTCTGTTTAGCAATGCATTTTACACTGGCAGCTGATTCATTCAAGCTTAATAACGCAGCCGAGCTGCTTTCTGACATTAGCCCAGCATAATCACTATAATTTCTTCTGCTTCCAATATAGGTCAAGTTCTGCCTGATTCAATAAAATACTATTTTAAGTAAGCATCATTCATCTTAGGGTGCATTAGTTTGTTTCATTTTGGTAATTGGTCTTTATAATTTTTTATTTGCTCTTTTAGATTTTTCCTGCTCTTTAATTCTCTAATGACACTATGGATTATTAAAAAGCTGAATCCCTGTTAAATAAGGTGACCATATAGAGAAATTTCTTCACAGCTCAATTTCCATTCTTTCAGGCTTCAGCTTTCATGGAGTTGAGCAAAAAAGTGAATTCTGATTTTCAGTTATGGGCATAGAAATGACTAGGGAAGAAAGGGTTTAGTTGCAGTCAAATTTGAAATTGAATAGAAGAGGAAGTAATTTTAAAAATAGCTGGACTAGCAGAGATAGTGTAGGGGATACAGGGACTGGAAATCTAATATTTTATTCTGTGGCATAACTCTTGGAATGTGGAAAACATCAGTTCTGGAGAGGGAAACAAACAGCTGTAGGTATATAGGACTGTGCATCTCTTTATTATTAGATGTGTCTGAACCCAGTCTCCAAAACAACAGATATACGAGTCAAAGAAATTTGTAATGAATATATTACAAAAAAATGCTAACAGCTTTTGTTACTGTAAGTGGCTTCAGCCTAAAAGGGGCCTCTCTGTCTCAGCAGATGAGGGTTTTAAATATAAAGACACAGTTCAGAAGAAGCAGTTTTTCAGCAAGTTCCCAATATCTATGGAAAGGATAAATGATAAAAACTTAGCCAGATCTTCAGTATCTTTCAGTGGGTAATAAAAAATTGCAAAAAAGGGTTGTATTTTGCATCAAAAAATTAAATTCACTTACTAAAAACATAAATTCTGAATTTAAATGAAATTAAATATTAAACACTTTATTCTGATTCTACTGAAACATTTAATAAAGTCTAAAGATAAAATAGAAATATATTTAGTACATGTACTGATAAATATAACATTCTATGTAGCATTGTATTAATATTTTAATATGAGTCAAAATTATGTGAATGAAAACAAATGCACTAAATTAAATTCTTGAAACAAGACAAACCCAAGCTATTTATGGCTGTTCCCTATTGAACATGGGAAAGAAATTGGCATATTTCTGTGAAATATGGAGAGGAAGAAATCACATTTTTGTGGGAAATGGGTTTATAGATAATTTGGCAGCTGTGTTTCCAGCAGGCATTTTAAAATAACACTCTGCTGTCTGATGGCAGTTGAAAGTTGAGCTTATCCCATGCAAACAGATGAATACTGAAGGTAATCACAAGTAATTATTATATATTATTTATTCTTACTTGTATGCCCGGTCCTCTTACAGCTCCACAGACCCGGAAGAAGGAGTGGTGCCTTCCCAAGAGATCAGCTGGAAGACTTTGATCTATGACAAGCTTTCTAGTCCTTTCAGTAAAATAAATATCGAGCAGAAGTCTACCTCTTTGTATTCTGCAGAGAACTGCCAAATAAAATTAATACAACCCTTGTCTGATTTGACATTTTTTCCTGGGTTGGTCTAGAAAAAACTTTTGCCACACTGAAGAGCAACTCAAGATGATGTGATTTCTTACACTGATTAAGTCTTTGACATGATTACTTGAGAAATCTACTCTTTTGAAGGTAATAACTCTTTTATGTAAGTGTGTTGTGGTTTTCAAGTGCATCCATGTGGAAAAGAAAGGCAAACTCCTCACTGCCAGGTACAGCAATTAGGGTTGTGAGTTTGAGCAGCCACTAGCTTTTAGTTGCCTTAGAAGATGACCGAAATCAGAATATGAGACAAGGTTGTTGAGCAAGAGCTGATTTCAAAAGTAGTCAAGGCATGATTAATATAACAAGTGAAGTGGAAACAGAACTGTCTTAAGAAAAAGAAGGCCTTGAACTTCAGATTTTCCCTAGCATTTTATTTTATGCGCTCCAGTACATGGAGGCCCAAGAGACTTCATAATTTCTCCAGGGTCTTGGTTCACACAGGGGGGGCTTCTGTAAGTGGTAACAGCCTCTTGGTCTGGATACAGACAGGGTCTGACCCCAGGCGCTGGAGGAGATGGAGGGAGACTTTTTCTGCTGTTTCACTGCCATTCATAGTACTGTGCATGCTATTAGTGCTCCAAGGTATCAGAAAATTTTGTCTACAACTTCAGTTAAATATGGAAGCTAGCTGGGTTACCAGATCAGACTCATCCAGCGTAGACATGTATATATATATATATGTATATTGGCCTGAAGATGTCCCATCTGGGAGGGTGACAGGGCACTGCAAATAGGAGGCAGAAATACCCAGGCTTGTTGGATGATTTTGCCTGTACCCAGCATCTCTTTCGGGCGGCCAGTGTGGCCTCAGGACTGTCAGAGCTGAGCACACACCAGCCATGTCCACCTGTCCTGCATGGAGCTCTGCTGAAGCATGAGGACAATCTCCTGCCCATGGCCAGCTGCATGGACTGCTACTCTGATGCAGACTAATAATGTTTCTCAATGCCTAGGGACAAGTTCCACTGAGCTGTCTTTGTTGCTCTCACCAGAGAGAAGAGGAAAATTGCCAGCAAGAAAAAAATATGTTTCTCTCTTCTAAGATTTTCAGTCTCTGGTGCCCAGGGGACAGCACCAGAGGACTGTAAGGGCCATTCATTACCTCTGTGTGAGACCTCTAGTGAAGCAGTGGGACAAGCCAGATACTCTTCAAACCCTGGGGAAACCTGCTGTAATTCTGCATTTTTTCTGGATGACAGTGTGGTGTTTGCTTTTGTTTGGAAGAAGCCTGCTCTTTCCGCTCTGACCTGTTTATATAAGGAGACAGAAAAAAACAGTTTCCAAAGATGCTATCATTTTCTTCACTGCTAGGCTCTTTCCCCCATTTAGATCTGCTTTTCATATACTTTTCAAGTTGGATAAAGAGTACATTTTTCACAGTTCTTGAATATTTCTTTTGTAATTCACTGACTTGACCATTCTGGAAATTACCACATTATGCGAAACAGTTATTTTAAAGCAAAGACAGCAGGGAAAAAAAAATATATATTTATTTCCATGAAACTGTTCATTTTTCTTCAAGCTTTCAAGGTTTTTTTTTTCCCCTTAGAGCTCAAAGTAACCAAGAGCAACTAACTGAAGCCAAATCATTTAGTCAATTAAAAATAAAAAATGAGGAAAAATCAGATTTATAGCTAAATAGGCAGAAACTGTCTAGCCTTCATCCCGTCTAGTAACAATTTTTATTAATCAGGATAAAACAGGTGAATTTAGACTTCCTTGGGGTGAACAGAGAAGTATAAAAATCACTTTGACCGATAGTCATCTCCTTGTAAGGGACTGAAACGATTAAACTATTCAGATAACATAAAGCAAACATGTGTGCCCCATAATCCCTTAAGTGCAATAAAGAGTAATAATGCTTGGAGCACATAAATTGTCACATGAAATATTCTAAGACAGCACTGCTGGAAGCCTCTTACAGCAATTATGGCTCTAAAATCATATGCAATTCATTAACAGAGATACTGTATTACATGTAAAGAACCTTACTGTCAATAAACAGGAATAACATGGAAAATTTTAATCCAAATAATTATTTTAATTTTTTCACAATTAAAAAAACAACAGAAAACAAACTCATCAAAAGGAGGCCGTTTATCCTACAGCTGCTGACATTCACCCCTTGCTTCCCCCCCTATTCCTAGGCTGCATCTGGGCCCCTCTGACAACTGGTCCCTGGTGCAGTTGCGTGCTGAATAGCCACATCATTTCTTCTCTCATCTTTTTCATCTCCTCCTGTCTCTACTGAAATGCCGTCATTTTTGCAGTTGTGGCATTTTGATTATTTTCTGTCCTCATCAAGAATTATGCTAAATGCTGTTATTCCTCGCTGATAATGTCTACTTCTTCCAATTGTGAAGAGAGGTTGTATGGTCCACATCTTGGTCATGTCTTACCTTCCACTGCAACTTGGTTCTCTGTAGCTTTCTCTCATCCAGCTACCTGTTCTTTCTGAAGATAAACTGAGGAAGCAGAAGTCTGGATTATTTATCTTCCTATGACTGTTTGCATCCTTGTTTCCTTTTCCGCACTTTTGTCTCTGTTTTTGCATTGGATTAAAACACCTCAGTTCTGAAGTACTGCACCTCATTATGTTTTAATCAGCAACTACTATCCGTGAAAGAGAAACTGGATTATTTTCTGACTAATTTCAGAAAACATCAGTACATTATTCAACATTCATGAAATAGGAAAATAGAAGGCTAAGAACTAGTAAGAAAGGAGTAGAAAATAGAAAATATCAATAAGGCATTGCCAAAGTGTGCAAGTCACACCTAGAAAAACTTCATGTAGTTTTGATTAATTGATGTTTAAAAGCATACAGTAAACTAGAAAAAGTACAAAATAATAAAAAATAACATTTAAAAAATCATATATATATATATCTATAAATTCATTAATGCCACAGAGGAAAATGAATGAGGAAAAATTGTTGACTGAATCTCACAATAAAAGAACTGGGGGACATCAAATGAAATGATCATGTGACAGGCTAAATACAAAGGAAATACTTCACAAGCTGTTCTTAAATTGTGGAATTCATTGCCACAGCATGCTGTGAAGGGTGTGAATGTTCCCAAGCATTATCATTCTTATTTTCTTTCCTTCCCTCTTTCTGGGACTGTTTTTCTTTTGCTCTTCCCCTCCTCAGCAACACTATTCCCACTGTAAACCTCCCACATCCTCCACCTCTTTCACAGGAATTTCTGGGTATTGATTTGTCCTGAAAACACATCATGGTAAGCCTTATACTTTTTGTGTATATGTCATAACCTGAACTGAAATATCAGCCGATTTTGCTAAATTGTCATCCTTTTTTAGCATTTGCAGATTGCTGTGAATGCCTTCAGGGATGAAGAAATGTCACTGGAACTTTCATCTTCATAATATCATACCTACATCTCACAGACTGTCTTGTGGTAGCAGAGATCAATATGAAAATGGAAAGAGGAGAAAGAAAGATGAGATGGATGGGTGCACTCTCCATTCAGCATTGATCAAGGGAATAAGTTTTGCTTCTGAGTAAATGCAGAAAAAGTAAGATAGTTATGGAGACATCTGAAATCCTGCCCAGGAAAGCCTCCATGGAAAGAAGGCTCCATGCTCATGCCAGAGAGGTATGGCTCTGATGGAGGGCACCACAGTGTGGCCCAACATCTGTCTTGCAACAGGATGTTCATGTGGCATCTGAGTATGGCATCTGGCACTCTCCATCAAGCAGCCTGACATACCCATCACCCAGTGACAGCACTGAGCTCTTAATTAATGTGATGGGCATACATCCAGTCACTGTGAGACGGCTGTCACTGCTAGAGCAACTCGTCCAGCCAGCAGCTGGCTCTCTGCTGTGTATGAAGTGTCTTTCTGAAAGAAAGCGGCAGAACCTTTGTGAAGGAAAAAGGGGCACAGATAAGGTGGATCTTGTCAGTGATCCAGGCTGTGAACCTGTGAGCCTTTTTGTTCTGCTTCCCATTCCATGCACAGGGTGGAGGAGGGGAAAAACTGCAAACTGACACAATCAGTATATATCTTATGGCCAGATAAGACTAATGGGGTTGAATATTACTGAATCACAGTTCCCACCTCAGATTTTCTGTCCCAGCCTATTGATTGATCTCAATACCTGCTGCAAACACATATCCTCATGACCAAGCAATCATACGTTGACATGGCAAATTATAAATATAAGATGTTCATGTGGTGAAGGAGTAGACAGACTTTCCTTAGTACATGAATACATTAGTTCCAGACTCTTTCCAGTGGTGCCCAGCAACAAGATGAGGAGCAATGGCCATAAATTAAAACACAGGAAGTTTCACTTCAACATGAGGAAGAACTTCTTCATGTTGAGGGTGGCAGAGCACTGGAACAGGCTGCCCAGGGAGACTGTGGAGTCTCCGTGTTTGGAGATGTGTTCTGGACACATTCCTTGTCATCTGTTCCAGGTGACCTTGCCTTGGCAGGGGCCTTGGACTACATGATCTCCAGACGTCCCTTCAGGTCTTAACAATTCTGTGGTTTTCCATAATTACAGAATTTCAGATATATGCCCTTATTCCTGAAGAAGTACAGATATACAGTCAGCTATTTTGTCAGTAGTCTGTACTTATTATTTTCTCTCTGTGGAATCAATGTCACTTTACTTAAACCACCAGACAAAAGGTGCCCAGTACTGAACACATCTGTTTAACAAGCTTTGCAAGATAAATCTTGAAGAATATATATTTGGAAGCATATTTCCAAGACAGCTAAATGCTCAGGTTTTTCTTTTAGCTTTCAGTGTGCTTTTGTGTATTTCAGGATCAAGGAGATTTATGGGATTTAAGCTCACTCAACTAGAACAAAGGGGACAGTGTTACAGCCAACAGCTGATGATTTGACCTCTGCTCATCTTTGTAGAATCTCAGCTTGGAAAAAAGGAGTTGAAATTAAACAAAGATGACTTAAAAATATAAATCCAGCTACTTTCATCATACAGTACATTTAAGGATATGAAACAGCTGAACATTCAAAAATAACCCTACTAAGTGTCCTTGGAAAATAATTGTATCAAATTATTAATCTACACTAAATAAATTGGTTTGACTTGTACTGCAGCTGCCTGCAGCAAATGCCTGCTTTACTAAGAAGTTCAAGACTCCAGAGAAATGCAATTTACATACCAGTCTTGAAGTACTGCTAAGACTAATTGTCTTGGCAAGGGGGTTATAATGCTGTCAATGTCTTCCTGAGGTACCATCTTGCCAATAGGTGGTGAAGCGGTTGAAGATACCTGGGATACAAAAGCAGTTGGAGAAGTTTTCCTGGAGCAGACAGAGGTCAGAGCAGACACCTAGGGGCAGTATTTGAGGATGGGAAGAAATCATGAGCTAGATTTTCCTTCTTTCTGGAAGGCAATGACATGGGTTATGTAGGAAAAAATAGGAACACAGAGCCCCAGGAATGGCAGGTACAGATTTACTCAGGGATGGAGGAAGGACAGAAGCTTTGGGGACTATTCAGTCCATGCCTGTGATAAGGGCAAGCTATTACACAGTACAGCTTGTGAAGGAAGGCTGAGTCTAGAAAGCAGCATGATTTTCCCTCTTTAATGGCTAAGGAATTGTAGTCAGAAGAGAATGTTCCCTCTGCAATTGCAGCAACCCACTAATAAGGATGACCAGGGGAGAAATCAAGCAGTGAAACTGTTTTTTAAGAGTAATTACTGTAAATCCAAAAAACCACAAGATATTTTTCTGTCAGATAAGTCAGTCAGTTCCTAATTCCTTGTTAATCCCCAAACAGATACCAGGGAGTGATAATAATTTTTAATTTCTTTTCTATACTTTGAGCATGGAGGAGAAGAGGATTTAAAAAAAACCAACAAAACAAACAACCCCAAACCAAACAGAAACAGCGAGTCACTGCAGGAGAAGACTCTTAAAATCAAATATGCTGATGAAATCAGTGACAAAAAGCCCTACTGGTCCTGATGAGACAGATGAGCAGAATGGGAGACAGACCAATTCAGGGCTGTGTGTAAGGGAAATGCAAGGAATCAGTGTGCCTACAGGCAACAAGGAAAGCTCTGATCTGTGACATCAGACTTCCCAAAGGAAAAAACAAGAGTTGAATAAAATGGAGAAGACAAAGAAAGATGAAGATGTTGTGTAAATCAGGAGAATAACACCATATTTCCTTATGTTCTTTGTGCAATCTCCTCCAAGGACTAATCTTACACATAGAGTGCTTTGAAAAGGCAGGTGGCCCAAGTGAGGAAAAGTTAAGTGGGCACTGCAGTGTTCAAATGAATGGTTTGGCATCAAGCAGCTAGAATATTTTGTATAATATCTATTTTAAGTTTCAATAACTAAACTAGCATTCAGAAGGTTTCCCTGCTTTTGCTTTCTTTTATACTAGACTCCGTATTACAGAGCAACTTTGAAGAAGTAATAATTAAGTATCTGACAAATATCAATGTCCCTCCAGAATTTAGCAAAGACACGGTGCCTTTACCCACTGTGCTTTTTCATTTCCTTCATGAAATTAAGCAGACTATGACACGACACAAGAAACACTGACAGATTTACAGAGGTAGCTGAATTTCCATAAACATTCTGCTGCTTTCAGCACACACAGCTTTGCCAAAATAACAATCTCAGCAAAACAGTGCACACCTAGCAGAACTTTTTTATATATTCGTATAAAAGAACATGGGAAAAGTTGTGTTTCCTTGTCCCTTTTTTGAGAAAGCACACAACAGGGAAGGCTGATACTCTGATGTAGGAACAAGTTCCTGTTCAAATCCAGGCCAATAAATGCTGCCCAATTTTTGTAGAGTTCTGGTAGCTGGATAATGCTCCAATGGAAAAACAGCAGTAAATCTCCACGAAAACTAAACCTTGAGTGTCTGACCAGTGACAGAATGAGTAGACAGGCAGAATTAATCTCTACAAGCAGCCTGTGATCATTTAAGAAGAGTGATCCCCAAGCAAAGCCACTAGGAAATGTTCCAAGGCCTGAGGAACAGACTGCCATGAAGTCCCAGTGAGCAACAAGAAGCTCCACACCACAGGACAATGTGCTGCAATAAACTGAAATACAACAAGAAACAGTGGCTTTACAGCTCATATGTTGGATTTAATCTCTAGACTGGTACTGTCAGGAGGAAGACAATGCAATAGCTGGGGCACTGCTGTCAGCTCTCTGCAATTCAGTGATCCATCAGGCAGCAAAGATATGGCATACATGGAAGAGCAGTGCTCTGGCTTGAGTTGCTGCATCTGGTCACCAGCATTGCTTTAATATCCCTCAGACCACATCATCTCCCTGAAAAAAAAAAAGGCTCAGAGTAGGATTCCATTACATGAAAATGTTCTTTCATTTTCTTAAATTAGTTGGAACAGGCTTTTTAAAGAAAATGTTAAGCTTCTCTTGAAATGTAATCAACACAGTGCACAACAAAGTCACAAAACAATGAAAAAACAAGGGAGTTTGTCAGGGCATGCCCATCTGAATGAAAGTAACAGCCCTTAACCAAACTATCTAAGCTACACAAAAACAAAAACACCAAAAGGAGAACATAAATCTGACATAAAAATTGATTTGTATTGTTTTTTCATTTTTGTAAAATTATTTTCAGCATTATGTAGAGGGAGCTTCCAAAAAGTCATTTCAGTTAATAATTTTCTCCATCTTGCAATACTAAGAAATCTGATTTTTGTCTTGACCAAGCTCTTCGGAAATGTTCCTCTTTCAAATCCTGACTGCATATTTGTAGAAAAACTGGCATGCAAATAAGCCATTTCTGACAGAAGTTCACAAACATTTTTTCCCAGATGTCTTTTAAATATCCTATTTCTAACAATATTACAAACTATTTAGAGACTTCATCTTCTGGAATTGGTAGCTTTCAGTGGTGCATCTCAGAATAGAAATTAAGTGTGCTGAGCCAGCAGCCAGTGACATGCCCTGAAAGGACCACTTGACGGGCCAGATCCTGAGAGCTGTGAAGGGTTTGTACAGTTCATTCACTGCTGCAGCTGTTCAATTATCCTCAAGAGCAAAGCCCGCTTATTTTGTGATGGCTGAACTTTCAGCCTTTGCTTGGAAAAAGGAATTATCTCCTAAGGGGTAGCAGATGTCAAACAAAACATATTTTTGAGATCACCAATTATTTTTGTTAATGCAAATAGTCTATGTCTATTCTTCCCTCTCCCCTCATATATTTTCAGTATTGTCCATTTTTGTGATCAGATTTTGACTTCTTAAAGACTTCTTTTGCTGCAGCTAATTGGGAACTGATCTCTCTCATGTTTATATTCATTGAAGAGAGTGGGTAAACTCTCCTAATTTAATGGTGACTAACAGACATCTGCCACACTGTATACTAACCTGTTTTTTTGAGAAGATGTGATTCCACTTCAGATCCTTAAGCAATTCAAATCACCCTATACAGAAGATATTTTGCCTTTTCAGCCTCCAAATTTTCCCCTCTGGAGAGAGGTCAAATCCCTTAAAAAATGTTATCAAGGGGGCTGCTTTTAACCAAAGCATAAATGAATCCATGTGGTGTCTGATGAACTGCACCACAGTGTGAGTTTAAACTTACTGTGCTAACCTATACTGATGTGCAAGGACTAGCCATTTCAATAGGATTAGCATAGAAAAAAAGGAAAGGATAATGTGTTATGAGAAGGCTTAGCATAGGTTATTGTTGGTTTGGAACCTATTTAGACAACACTAATCAATGAATCTTGGCAACTGCCAGATGGGGTACTGTATTTCCTGGTGGCTTCAAAGGGCATTTTAGGAAAAGATGCTAGAAACCAGAATGCATTTCCACATAGAAAATTACAGTAGACAACAAAGATAAACAATTCAAGGAACTGTTTTTGGGCAGTGTGACTCATCTTGTCTACTCATGGGTTGTGTTTTCTCTCTCCAAGAAGAGGTATTCATAATGTTAGTGTATATTTGGGGCCTCTTGTCAATAGCATCTTATATTAGTATATTATTATTCTAAAGTTTAATGCTCTAACAATAATATAAATATGGTAACTATTAACTAATCATTAATTATCAAACATGTATTATCAAATATTTGTGTCATATTTAACGATTTTACCCCTCTTGTGTTGGAAAGGTAAACTTCTAAGCTGATACACAGCAAGAATGAGCACATTCTGCAGCTGAAGAACTCTCCAGTTTGAGCCACAATGGGAAGATGCCAGTTTAGTCTATGGAGCAAATAGACAGAATGTGGCTGTACCCATGCACTCTGGAAGGCAGGCAGGAGGGAAGGCACCTGGCTTAGCAGCTGAAGAAACCTTGGAGAAAGATCTCAAGAAAGTGAACTTGGAAATCTGCAGACCAGTGGAGACAAAGCAAGGACAGCCATGGCAAAGCAAATGCTTTGCAAGGCAGGAAACTAATGGCCTGCCTGAATGGAATCCTGTTCTCTAGTCACTTCCTTCATGTGCTGCCACAACATGGCTTTTCATGAAAAAGTTATTATGTTTTTAATGAACTAATGAACAAATAGGGTGATCTGAAATTATAATTTTCAACAAACAAGGTTGTAGATGGTGGAAATACAAGTTATGTTTGCACGTGTGATTTGCATTATAAGGAATGATCATGTTCTCACAGACCTTATTGTGAGTTTCAGGTCTTGAGGAGCAAAGCTCCTCTCGCTAATTTTGGGCATCAGGCTCTGCAAACTTAATAATCCCGTAGTGTGTTTTAATAGAGTTAACTAGTTAAACAAAGAGCCTCCAGATTGTACCACACTCTCAGTCCCAAGGACGTTCTAGGTTCAACTCCCACGTTGATCAAAAGTTGAACATGACTTACACTGCAAGGTAAGTCATGTAGAGCATTGGCTAAAGGACTGCAGCCTTTAACAGTGCTCCCCTGAGGCTCTGCCTTACTGGATCACATCTTACTGTGAAGTGTGTACACGGGGTCAGCCCTTTAAAAAGCGCATTTCAAAACTGCGTGGTTTTCAATGTAAAGTAAGTGCAGCGTTAGAGCACTCTGATTTTTGAGTGACAGCACAGCTCTGTGCTTCTAGCCTGCTGCACACATAGTTTCTGCTTCATGCCCACACCAAAGAGCAAGGCAGGGCTTTTGCAGACTGTTGCAGCATACTTTATGGACCCGCCATAAATTATTGATGAAACAGCTGGTTTTCCATGCATGCATGAGCAACACACCTTATCTTTCCCTTTGGAGCTTAGGTGAGACTTGTTCATAATACAGCTTTTGCTAAAAATGCACTGTGCATGCACAAAATATGATTTCCAAAGATTCTTAAGGCAAAAATCAAGTGTTCATCACTGAAACATTGAAATTTTTCTGCTAAATTTTAAATTTCAGCTCAATCCTACTTCAGTATTAGAAGCATCAAAAATCACCTCTTTCTTTTAGACTATGAGAAATAAACTGTATTTATTCCCTTTCTCTCATGTGAAAACAGCTGCTTGCTTTTTACCTTGAGTTTTGGGTTAATGTCATATTTGGGAAATATTAAATACCAATCCAAGAAACACAGGCTTCAAACACTACAAAGCTGCTGGAAAACAGAAAGAAAAAAGGAAATACGTAGGCAAGCATTTTTATTGTTTCCAGCATTCCATATGCTGTAAATACTTGATGAGTTTAAAATAAAAACAAAAAAAATAAACTCATGTATTATCAATGTTATTTATCAAGTTGTAGGGAGGACAACAAAGAGCTCCACAACAACCTGTATGGAGCAGTGTATTATGCAGGGCAGTACAGTGGCAAATGAAGCCCTACAGAGCTGCTTTTCCTTGTGCCATGCAGCAAGGCACATAACAGAAGCCTTTATGGAAGAGTGTGGACAGCAATGTAACAGGGCTGCTTGTAGTCCCATAGGTTTATACCCTGTGATGTAAGGACATCACATGGGGATGTGTTTGAAAATTAGCCTGAACCATGAACTCTCCCAAGAACAGGACAGCTCCTCCTTGCCCTCTTCTCAGGGACTTCAGAGGGAACAGCCTGCTATCTTCAAATCATCGTTTTCAGTCTTGATGAAGCCTTTTTTCAAAGTTTTTCCATATTGCAGCGCAATAATGGACACAAAAACTGGAGCCTATTGGCCTCATGCTGGATGAATCTGACTCCTTTTAGAGGGGCATTGAGGTGGAAGGCAGTTTGAAATTCAGATTCTGGGCTGCACTTTCAAAACAGAGGATTAGAAAAGAATAATTTTGTAACCTGATTAAATATTATTCCATCTCAATGTATTTGTGCCGTGAAAGGACCAGGCACACACACCAGAGCTTAAGTCTACAAACTCTGTGAAATCAATAGGAAGTGAGGAAGCTTAGGTAGAGGACAGAAATGTCAATATTCTGTTGGACCTGGGCTAAGGTTTGATAGGGTAAAATATGGTGCAAGATGGCACAAGACCCTTCCTCAAAAATCTAACTATGAAGAATGAATTACTGAGGAGTAAGAAATATAGGACTTCCCACTGTCATAGTCTTAACCTTAAAGCTTGGCAGGGTCAGAAGGACTGTGCAGAAGGCACCTCTACTTTTGCAATGAAAACTTCAATGAAATAAAGCCCCAAACATTTTCTCTGTAGGTAAATTAAAAGTGGAGCCACATGTTTCCATGGCTACAAAAGTCCATTTACTCTAGCACTGTTTTCTAGCAGCTAAACACAAGTTTAAGTGATTAAAGAGAAAACACAAATCTGTTTATAATGTTCCATTAGGTTTACATAATTAGATCTTTCAACTGCAAATCACCACTGGTGACCATTTTCTTGTCTGTTCGTAAAAATCCAATGGCCTGATGAAACCATTTTTAGAACCACCACGTATCTCTGTGCCTCTGAAATCATTTGGGATCAAATGACTACTAGCATGTCATGCATTGCAATTTTCACAGTCCAGAACCCTCATTTTGGGTTATGGTAATCTAATCAGCAGTTTCTATGGCTGGTCTAAGGGGAACAAATGAAAAGCTATGTCTTAGACCATAAGGCTAAGTTGCTATAGTCCTGTCTCAGAAATGTGGTCTTATCTTCCCATGCATGCAGAGAGTTCCTCTCCTTGTGGGACAGGCAGAGAGGGACTTATCTTTGCATAGACTAAGCTGAAAGAGGGAAAAGTTCCACCAAGAATAATTGAATGAATAAGTATAGCAGGAGACTCCACCATTCAAATGTCATGTTGGATTGGTAGATGCAAGGGTCAATCCGGTCCCTCTGTCAGTACAGCAGTCCCCTTCCAGAGGTCTTGTGTCTGGAATTCTCTTTAAAAAATGAAAAATGTGCTTCTGACATCTGGCGTGCCATTAGGAGGGAAGGTCCTGGCAGTGTGCATCAGACAGCTGTGGCGGGAACCTGGTTTTGGCATAAAGCATGCAATAGTTGGGAGAAACTGTCTTTGCTGCAACCAGCAGCTGAAAAAGACTATGTGAGTTCTTTGGTCTCTGGACTGTTCCCATGACTACTTTTGGTGGGAGCCCATTCTGGGAAATCTTCTTTTTCTGTCTTGGATTTCAGAGCAGTCCTTCCAGCTCTTTTGTTTTACAGAAAAACCCTAGCAAATTTAAAGACATTTGAATGTTTATGGATACTTTCATAAAATCTGGATGCTGAGGTGAATTATACGTCACACCTCCATCCTTTCACAAATCAAAAGTTTGTTTCAATGTCTCTGGTACAAAGAATATGCCAACATAGTGAAAGTGGGGATTTTTTCAGTTTTAAAAACCATTGTGTGAGAAGGTCAACACAGGGCACCCACAGTCTTTTGTTTCATAGGAACTGCATACAAAACAGATAACATCTGTGAGGAATAGTCTGTGATTTTCTCATTGCCAGCCAAGCAAACTGGATTCAAGTTGGTCAATCTGGTCACTCATCATTACCAGCAAGAAAAGTTCTGCATATCCAGTCATGCCTTCCCATCAGGGTATTCTGAAGACACAGGGTGGTTAGGATTGATTAAAAGGATAGCTTGGCCTAAAGAGTCGTGATTTTGGGTGACTAGTGAGGTGAAACAAACCCAGTGCAATGCCCAAATGCTGGCTAAGTCAGCAGAGATTGTAATGAAATTTTAAAAATCCCATTTGTATATAAGCTTAGTAATGTTTTAATATAATCAATAAGACACTTTTGAGACTTTTCAAGGTAGAAATACAGCTTAAGTGTCACCCCTCAAATTATACTGGGCTTTTTGGTTTGCTTAAAGATGCACTGGAGATGGATTCTTTTGTCTGGATTTGGCTGTATGCACTATATAGAACTTTAAAGTTTTAATGAAGTCATTGCAATTTAAAAATACCTGAATAGAACATAAGATTGGTCTCTTAAATGCCTATGAAGTCCAGCTTTTATAATTTTCAATGTTGTGCTAGAGTCCTTGAGAACCATGAGAAGGACATTAACCTTTCTTTTTAGAAGACAGAAATATTTAGTGTTATAAAACTTGTAAAATTTGTAGCACTAACAGATCTTCAGACCAACCCACACTGAACATTTGCTTTGAAAAATGTGAACATGCCCCCCTGCCCCAGTTGCATATTATCAGTCCACAGAATCTGATTCCTGTTTATTTTGAAAGTGCTGCTGTGAAGGGGTGGGCTCGATGGCTGCTGTCGCTGTTGGCAAGAAGGGAGACAGGGACTGTGATCTTAATGAGTGTTTGTACAGTAACCAGCACAGCAGGATGCCCGATAGCAATAATAATAAACCTTGATCAGAGACTTCAAACATTCCTGTAACATACAGCTGCTGTGTGAAATCCTGAGATCACCCCAGACCTAGTTCTGAACCGTGTTTAACTAACCCAGGCAGGGCATGGGTCTTTTCACCCTGCACCGCCTCGGCGGGCGGCGGGAGCTGCCGGGGGACCGCTCAGCACCACGGCCAGCGCCACGGCCAGGGGTGCCGAGCGCGGCTGCAGCACCGCGGCAGCGGACAGCTCCGGGGGGCCCGACAGCTCCGGGGGCTCGGGGGACGCCGCCGGGGGACTCGGGGAGGCAGCTCCGGGGGCTCGGGGGACACCTCCGGGTGGCTCAGGGGACACCTCCGGGGGGCTCAGGGGACACCTCCGGGGTCTCGGCAGCTCCG
>VXBX01001528.1:222899-338326 GCA_013400415.1 Scytalopus superciliaris
CCCATGGAGGAGGAGGAGGAGGAGGAAGCAGAGAAGGGGGGCTGGACCCGGTCGCTGCGAGACGTCCCACCCCCTCCCTTCAAGGATGGCAGCGGTACGAGGAGGGCGGGGGGCGGCCGTGGGGACCGACACCCCGCGGGCCCTGCTGGCCCGGTGCCTTCCCGGGAGCGGCCGGAGCGGGTGCGGGGACAGCCCGGCCGAGGCGGGGAGCGGGAGGGCGAGGGGAGGCCGCGTGTGCTTAGTCACAGGCATCGCCTCCCGGCGGGGCTGCGGCGCTGCCCGGGGCCGGGCGGGGGTGCCCCGGCTGTCCGTGCCGGTGGCTCCTCGTCCCCGAGGGCGAAGCCGCTGGCCGGGGCGCTGCGGGTCACCTGCCGTGCAGAAGGGCTCGGGGAATGGGACTGGGGTTCCCCCCGGCTGTAAGGCTTTCTGTGCAGCCGTCCCTAGCCTTAGCCCTTCTGGCGTGGCTTTTGGGCAGAGCGAATACCAAGGGAGTGGTGAAATGGCACGGCCCGACGTACAGCAGAGAGATCTCCCTGGACTGGCTGGTGGGGCGAGTTGTACCACTGGTTTGCCGGGAGAGCCTTTAGAACATACCTGTCTGCGGGCCTCGGCAGCCAAGTTGACTGTGCAGTAGAGCAGCCAGGCATTGCTAAAAAAGGTTGATCGTTATGCAGAGCTGGGATGGGAAATCCAACATTCGCATCTCAGAATGCATGTGATGCCTTCTGAGCATCACATCAGGATGTGATGACTGCTGTCAATGGAGTTGACGGTTTGCCTGGCCTAGGGTTGCTTGTATTTGCTTTTTTTCTTTCCTTGTTTTCTTTATTTTTTTCTTCCAAGTAGTGTTTAATTCCTTCACTTTGCTGTTAAAAATAAATGAAGAGTAGTGTGCTGAAATTTGTGCAGTGGGTTAGGCAGAAACCTATCTGAGGAAGCGGCTTGGGATGAGGGAGGAAGGTGGAACTAGCACTGGGGCCCAAAGGAAGTTCAGTTGTGTTTCTGACAAATAAAAGCTGTGTCTGCCTCTAGAAATAGCTAGATCCTGTAAAATGTTCACTGTTAGGTATCTCCATAAAGAACTAGGTTTTATTGAAGGTTCTTATTCATAAGCATATCTAAGATGAGGTTCTGGACAATAAGCTTCCTGATGTGATGTTATTTCAGCATCATTTATCATTTAAGTTCTCTGCCTTTGATGGCTTATTTCTTCATATCATTACTTTACAGTAATATCCTTTTTAATACAGAAAGAACTGGGATTACTGTTTTAATACTGGTTTGGAAAACAATTGAGTTGATGACCCCTTAATTCAGGAATTCATGTTTCCTTTGAAATAGATTAGTCTGATTTATGGTTGACAGAAATAATGCAGATGTCTTTTGAGAAAGGTGTATGGGTATTACTGTGACTATTTCCTTCCAGTAATAATAGACGGAGAAGAGGTTGCTGCTCCTTTTCATTCTGTTGATTGTGATGATGATGATAGATGCTGCATGTTCTTCATAGCACAGTGATTTGGTTTGGCAGAAGTTCAGCTGGTGTCATGATTTGATATGTGTGAAACATGTACCCTCTGTGATATTTTTATTTTTGATTTCTCAAATTTTAAGCTATGAAAACTACTACATTTTATATAACTAAGCTCTTATAATTCCAGTTTGTAGATTGACTGGCTTTAGACTATGCAGATATCATCATCACTCATGCTAAATATACTTGTACTGGCACCCTTGTTGCTTCATTGTACACTGTTCTGACCCAAAAGTTTAGATCCATGCCTCCTGGGGAAAGGTCTCCACTGAGGTGAAGACAGCTCTCCTTTGCAGTGACAGCATGTCTTTCAGTCCCTAATTGAGTACAAACAAGAAATACAGGGTCAGACAGAGCACTGACAAATCCATATTCACAGTTCAAATGTGTTGGATGTAAGAATACTTTCTTTCTGGGTTCTCAGATTAAAAGGAAGAGGTTTACATGAGCCTGAGATAAAAATTATCTTTGGTTAATGCCAAAACATCAGAGTGTGGCTTTTTGGCCAAAATCTTAAGGTTTGCCTAGTGGCAAGTACTTGATGTCATCTGATGCCAGAAGACAAATGTCCACATCGATGCTGGAAATAAATCCTTGAATCAGACTAGGATCAAACCTAGTGTCAGTCTCTGGTTTGGGGGACTGCACCTTCACAGGAGGGAAGGTGTGGAGGAGGAAAAGGTTTAAATTAGTTAGTAAGAATGAACTAAAGATCCCATGAGAAAAAAAATAAAGACTCACTTATAAAACTCATGGTATTTTTAACTACAAGTAGAAAATACTATCACTTTCTTTTTACCTTTTGAATAACTTACTTAATATTACTTTTCCTTTCCCAGCCTCAATATTAAACCTGTGTCTTTAATGAAGACTGTATCCATCCCTACATTTAATCTTAAGCACAGACAGGCTAACTGATACTTCATTCCAAAAATATACTAGAGACCCAGATGTGCTGGGGGCTGCTGGCAGCATATTAGATGGTTCAGTATGTCCTCAGTCTGCAGTCAGTCACTGTGTGTATTCATGGTGATGCCTGCCTTGCTTGTGCTTGTGTGGCAGGTTCTGACAAACAGGGAAAGGTCTGGCTTAACTTCTGTGTGGGGAGATAAGTGACTGGTATTGGAATGCAACACAGTGCTGTTTGTGTCCCAGATTTGTTTCCTGTCCCTTTTTCAGGGATCTCCAGCTACTGTTGTTCCTGTTCCATTTGATAAAAATAGTGGGTGCTTAGACTCCACGGTGGGGGGGGGGGGGNNTCACCCCTGGGTGGGGGGGGGGGGGGAACCCAGCGTTAATGGCTGCAGCAGACTTCCTTTGTTGAAATCCAAAATAGCTGTTAACTTTAACACAGAGGTTAGAACAGATGGCTTGCTGGCACTTTGTGTTATTTCAAGTTAAGCTGTTCTGCGAAATCATTCTTTTAGTGCTGAGAAAGATCCCAACCATACTGTGGTGCCCTGATTTTTAAACTGGTAACTTGTGACACTGTGTAGTTCTAATTAAAACAGATTGAGGAAACAATTGCTTGTCACAAATATCAAAGCAGTAGTGTGAGTTCTGAGGTACTGGGATATGAGTAATAGAAAACAGATCTTGGAGGAAGTTGCTGAAATGCCTTTCTTTCACAAAGACCGGCTGGGTACAGCAGGTCCATGGGTAGGTCAGTGCGTGTGTGTTTGAAAGGCTAATGGCATCCATGATCTAATGGTGGATCCAAGCTTGTTGAGCTGGTTGCAGGAAGAATAAGATAACAAATTGCTGCTACAATAGGGAAAGTATAATTGAACTAGAGAGAGAGAGAGAGAGAGAGAGAGCAAACAACGACTTACAAGCTAGTACGTGCCAGCAACTAAAAGCAAACACTTCATTTGTGATCACTTCTGTCTCAGATTTAATTGATGTGCTCTTCCTTCAAGAGTGGGGTGTCTCTAGGTGGTACTTTCCCTTGTTGGCTCAGTAATCTGGCCAGGAACTGCTCAGTAGTAGATAGAGACACTATTGGTTCTGGTCTTTGATTGTAGAAGATCTTAGAAGGTGCAAATACCCTGGTATTGCTGCACCTTGATTTTCCTGATTTGGCCTAGCTAGTGTTTTCTTCCTAGGATTCAATGTTTCCTATATCCATGTAGTTCAGTGACCAGAAAACTTGACCTCAGATATAGGAGCACTTCTTACTGTTACGATGTTGTGTTATTGCTATGCTTTAGGGAGGCAACAATACCAAGAAGTTTAAGCAAAAGTTACTGTTGAAGTCCTCGAAGTTACAGGCAATTGGTGCTACTGTTTCATCCATTTTCTATGCCCTCCAAACCTTATTCTTAAGCCTATATCCGAGGACAAAATGTTAAGAATGTTCTGTGCTGAAATAGCATAGCAGCTTCTCTTTGAGTTGCATTTAGAGAGTGAAAGTAGCTTTTATGGATTTCCAGAGTATTTCTCTGAAACACTAAATGTGCCATAAGTTACCATCTTTGAAGAACATGCTCCAGTAGAACAGAATGCTCTCAGGAAGTTGCATACACCGTGTTTAGCAATCTTGTCACCTTGAAGAGGTTTAAGTGAATATTTAAAGTAGATTTTAGTATTTTCTTTTCCCAAGGGCATGGGAAGGCAGCGTAGCAAGGAACTTGGAGGAAGAGCTCTTGGGTCAGGCTGGGCCATAAAAGAGGCCCATATATATGCTAGGAGTGGTGGTGATCTTGGTTTAAGTCCTGAATAGAATCTGAAGGCTTGAGTCTTACTAGACTGATGTCAATACTTAAAGGTTCTAGAGGAAGAAAAGTATGAAAGCTACTTTGTCATTTATGGCAGATTCTGCTTCAGAAATATCTGGGCCAAATTCTCTGACTCTAAGTGGATAAAGTGACGCAAATGTGACTTGTTCTTGCTTATTTATGTCATGAGATAACGTAGCTGCTTCTGACTTGCATAACCTTGGAAAATACTGGGAAAAATGCATATCTATCTAATCTGTTCTTGCATTCTAATTAGAAATTACTTATAATGACAGTATCACAACACTTCCCAGAAGATATGATAAATATGTCAAAAAGATGTACACTATTACTTTGCAGAGTCTTTAAAGGATGACTTAAAGGCTGGAAGTTTTGCTAAATAGATGAAGCATGCAAAGGCTTAATATCTTACATGTCTTACAAAACCTAGATGTGCTTTTCAGGAGGCTTTACTGAGTTTAGTGCATATTTTCCTTCTTCCATCATGAGTGAAATGAACAAGGTACACATGACAGCCTTATTGATTCTAACATTTAGTGCAACTTAGCTCTCTGTGTTCTCTTCCTCTGCCATTAAACATGCATTTGGGGAATAACCTAGTGCCTAGAGAAACTTCACAGTAAAAAACCGTCTTCTGCTTTTATAGAGAGAATGTGTTTTGGTCACTACTTGAGACATGAAAGTCTGTAGCACTACAGATCAAGGTCTTCTCCATAGACACCATTTACAGAGAAAAAGCATTTTTACTCCTAGATCTGTTACTGCATAAAATGAGTCTTTTCTCCTTGCAGCTATTGATGGGGTCATGTAAAAGAAGTATATCAGTTCCTGCAGCTGCCCATGTCCTTTTGTCAACATCCCAGAAACAGTACATCAAAATTTCCTTGTCTGCATACCTTTAAGTCAACGTAGGGAGGAAATGAGCCTCTCTGGCTGAGTCTAATGAAGATGCTAATAGTGGAGTTGATTTGCTAACTCTATTTAGACTTCTAGGTCACAGGAAGTTGTCCTGGATGCCACAGACCTAAAAGAAGCTGGAAATGTCTCTTACATGTGCTTGTTCATATAGATGTTTTGTTTCTCTCCTGTGCTCAAGCTTCTAAAATTTTGGAGTAGATGGATTTAGCAGTTTGGAAAGACAAGGTACTTCCCAAAGGGAAGGTAATCATGGGTATAATTACACATCCTAAACTAGAGGTCAGTGGAGTATAATCACTGAAATACCTCATTCTTTCAAGTACTGCCAAGAATTGGGCATGTTATTAGAAAACATAACAGATGGACTCAAAAGGAATGTATGGCTAAGACAAATGCATGAGAATACTATTGTTTGACATCTCACTTCCTTGTGGCAAGGCATCCTTTTTAGGAGCTTATCCAAGGTCCCACTTCATATTCCTTAAGGAACAGGATGTAAATCAGTCACTGGCTCTGTCTGAAAATGAACGAACACATAGCTGAGTAGGACTTTTAAAAATTAAATCAGAGTTCCTTGATTGAGAGATTGCAGGGAAATGGGCTTGGAAAGCTTCTTAGCTTATTTTGGTTCTCTATAAATTGCTCCTGGATTATCTCCTTATTTTCTGTGAAAACAACTAGTATTAATGTCATGTGATAGAAAACATGCTCTTGATTCTGCTTTTTTTGGTTGACATGAGGGATTCACATGACATGGTTTGACAAACTATACTTGCTATTAGGAAGGACAAAGAATAAAACTGAGCAAATTCTATTCGGCAAGCAAGACAAAGCTATAACTATGCAGTTGCAAACTGGGCAAGTTGGAGTACAGTCAATGAGGAACACTGTAAGGATGCAAAAATCATGTCAGAGGGGGATAAACAGGAAATACAAAAGCCAAGAATATCAATTAGCTGTGTGTTGGACAGGAAGATTACTGGACTGACATAAAAGATACAGCAAGCCTGTCAGTGGGCACAAATGGAAGTGTTATTTCTAGTGAAGAAAAAGCAGGAAAAAGATTTAGAGCACTTGCTGTTATAACTGTGATTCATTTCTGATTACATATGGCAGGGAGGTGGGTGTGTATGAAAGATTAAATTGAAGCAAAAAATAAGAATATCTTTCTCTTCTTAAGTTACCTACAAAATTCGCTGTTGTGGAAAGTCTGACTATCCAGTGCATATAGTCATCTCTGCTTTTTTTGGAAAGGTAGATGCTGGCTAACTTTCAAGTGGGTAGCACTTGTAGGTGTGCAGTCTGGGGTAAGCATGCAGCTGTGAGCCTGTAACTGTTCCCACTGATGTCAGGGTGCTGTCTGCTCCTGGATGCACCCTGCTGATACAGGGCTTGGGAAATGGTAATCATGGCAGTTCATGCCCAGAAAAACTGCTTTGAAGAGGTTGTATGTATTGGAACTTGTACCTGTATGCACTTGGGCATATAGAATCGTAGAATTATAATGGGTAGAAAAGCCTTTTGAGATCATCAACCCAGTACCAGCAGTATGTTCACCATTAAACCATGCCTTTAAGTGCCATATTCACAAGTTTTTTGAACACTTCCAGAGATGGTGACTCCACCACTTCCTTGGGCAGTCTGTTCCAATGCTTTACAACATTTTCTGTGGAAAATATTTTCCTAATTTCTAACATAAACCTCCCCTGGTGCAACTTGAAGTCACTTCCTCTTGTTCTGTCACCAGTTACTTGGGAGAAGGGACTAACCTCCCCCTTGCCGCAACCTCCTTTCAGGTAGTTATAGAGACTGATGAGGTCCCCCCAAGCCTCCTTTACTCCAGGCTAAACAATTCCAACTCCCTCAGCTACTCCTCATAAGACTTGTGCTCCAGACCCTTCACCAACTTTGTTGCCCATTTCTGGGCATGCTTCAGCACCTAAATATCCTTCTCATAGTGAGGAGCATGAAACTGAACACAGGACTAGAGGTGTGGCCTCACCAGTGCCAAGTACAAGGGGACAATCATTGCCTCAGTCCTCTGGCCACACTATTGCTGATACAGGCCAGGATGCCAGTTGCCATCTTAGCCACCTGGGCACACTGCTGGCTCGTGTTCAACCAACTGTTGACTGGCACCCCCAGGGCCTTTTCCAACCACTCTGCCTCCAGCCTGGAGTTGTTGTGACTGAAGTGTAGGACCCATCACTTGGCCTTGTTGAACCTCCTACAGTTGGCCTCAACCTATTGATCCTGTCCAGTTCCCACTGCAGAGCCTTCCAACCCTCCAGTGAACTTGCTGAGGGTGTGCTTCATCCCTCGTCCAGGTTGCTGATGAAGATATAAAATAGGACTGACCCCAGTACTGAGTCCTGGGGGCCACTCATGACTTGCTGCCAGCGGGATGTAACTCCAGTCTGGGTCCAATTGTCCAGCCAGTTTTCTGCCCAGTGAAGAGTACACCCATCCACAGCACGGGAAACCAGTTTCTCCAAGAGAATGCTGTGGGGAATGGTTACAAAGGCTTTACTAAAGTCTAGCTAGATAATATCCACAGCCTTTCTCTGATCCACTAAGCAGGTCACCTTGTCATAGGAGGAGATCAAGTTGATCAAGCAGGACCTGCTTTTCATAAAGCCATATGACTTACAGTGTTTGGGATGGGGATCTAGTTTTACTTATTCTGCCCCAGTACAGAGTAAAGCAATCAATTGTCCTGCAAGGCAAGAGGAGGCCAGCCCTTCCCAGAAACAGGGTAGAGGTTCATAAGCCTTCTCTTACCACAGCAGATGAGTGAAAATGGACCACAGTTGGTTTGGGGTGATGGATTCCCAAGATGGTCTTGAAAAATGCAAGATGATCTTACATCTGTCTTGCTGGATATGTTGCATTATGGATATAAATACATATGTGGATATAAGTTCTTATTTAGCCTTTCAAAGGGCTTCTAGCTTGCTGGAATGTATTCCTGAACAGGTTCCACTAAAGGAGAAGACCGTCTTAAACTGGAGACTTTTTCTCATTTTTTGGCCATCATAGTTACTCCTTACTTCTAAACTTGCCCTTTTACGTAGTTATGGGTTGATTTGAGATGAAGCAAAATACTGTTTGAAGGTCTACACTTGTGAGAACTGCCTCAATTCCCTCTTGTAGCTGCCTTTGAGAGTAAAAGAAGTTAAGCACTAAGATTTGGGGTGCTTTTAAGTGATCTGTAGCTATTTTCATGGGGCTAACATTGTTGCAAATAGCTTCAGCCTTTCTTTTAAAGGTAAAGAAGGAGGGTGGCTTTAAGTGTATCACAAACCTCCCCGTTGGGAAAAGAATGATGGGTTTTGGAGTAAATGACATCCTACTCTTTCCACTTGATGGGCTTGTAGTTAATGAATAAGGAATGACCTCTCAAAAAAAGCTTCTCTTCATCTGCCTCTGTACTACTGGGTAATGACTCACACTTAAACTGACATCACAGATTGTCTAAAACAGCTTGTCAAACCTCTAGAGCAGCCCCTTGTCATTGTGCCCCCTGTGGGGTGTGGGAGCTCCCTGCAGGCAGGGTGCTATGGGGGCTCCCCTGGTGGGTGTGTCAGAGCTGGGCTTGGCAGTCAGGGCCCATCCTACCACCCTAACAGGGACAATTGCAGCCAAGGGCACTGAGGTGGCACCGGGCACCTCCTTGGGATCAGGCTGAGGCTGGGTCAGGATGTGGGCATGGGTGGGCCGGGCTTGGCTGGGCAGGGCTGTGCTCAACTGGAACCTGTACAACTGGAGAACAAGCTGGGAATTTCCAAGGTTCTTGGTAGCCTGGAATAACCTGGGGTGGGGGACACGAGGGCATGGTGCAAGAGGGAAATGCTCAGTGTCAAAGCAACAGTGACTAACAGCAGAAGTGGAAAATGGAGGCGAAGAACTGTCTAGGAGAGAAAGGAACTAAAGGTTGAAGCTGAACACCAGACAGATGTGACTCACTGTCATATGAAAAGGCAGGTGTTTAAATGGAGTGTACAATAGTTGAAATGAGACTGGTTTGCCATTTAGGAGAGTCTGGATCACCAGCCCAGGTGAGAAGCACATAGTTAAAAGTGAAGAGAAAGGAATTTGAAGCAGAAAATCTAACCTGACTGCCTTTTAGTATTCAGGTTTTAAGCTAAAGGGCTGTATGGATAAGTAAGGGTTATAATAGGTAAGGGAATTATCTGCCTTACCTGCTCTGAAAACTGAATATAGGGAATAGTGGGTATAAATTGGTGGATAATTAAATCAGACATGATAGAAACTCTGAGAGTGCAGTGCTGCAGAAAATGAGATGTGGTACTGAAAACCTAATAATAAGTGTCATTAACCTGTTGTATCTGTTGTAATAGACTGACACCCAGTATATGTGCTGGAAGGGAATAGAGGCCTTGGGCTGAAGAACTTCCTCAGGTCCCTGCCAGCACTTTTTGCCTTTGTTTTAGATTGGTTAAAATAAATGCAAACACTAAGGAAGCTGGTTTAGTAGCAAGTTGTATGCTCTGCTTGTGTTTTGAGCATATACTTGCTTCTAGTTCCATGTCTTGGTGAAAAATGAAATAATATCTTTCCCAAAGTCACCTACTTTTAACCAGAGAGCTCCTTTTGCAGTCAAGGATTTGGATAAACAGGAGACATTAATACTCTTACTTATCCCTGCTGCTCCAATTGACAAGTGTCTAGCTAGAACAGATAAATTCAACTTTGCTGTAAGTCATATCTCAGAAGCTTACCCACTAAAAATGATTTTAAGGTGACCTGTCTGTGCTACTGTGCATTTGTCTTTATGTCCTTGATTAGTCCTTCCTCCAAAATGTATTCAGTCTTTGAGGAGCAGTGGGATCAGAGTAGCAAGTTTAAGTCACCAAGGCTCTTATTTCTCTTCGAAAGTCTTTGTTTTCCCAGCTGAATATGTTACCTTGAATGTGGATTCATTTAAGTTCTTGGTATGGGGCTCCAAGTATTTGAGGATTAGAAACAGGAATATATGTACTAAACTCCAAGATTTGAGGTTTTTTATGCCTTTGTCTGTGCTATAGGTGTTTCAGCTTCTGCTGTCCTGTCCTCAGACTTGTGACACTCTTATGAACCTCATTAGTTTCTTTGAGAATGAAGCCAAAATCCTTACCCTAACAGCTGAAACACACCTAGGTTATCATGAATCTCTCTGTCATGAAAACTGCTCTGGTTTCACCTCCTCCTTCCTCCCTTCATCTCCCTTTTATTTGGTTAAAGAGCATTTTGGATTTTTGTGTACAAGGCATGGCTCTTTCTGGTCAAGAGAGGTGTGAGTACAGACAGAAGTACCTAGACCTACAATCCCACTAGACTTGGGTAAATTCAAAACACATTGAACTATGCTAAGTGCAAATAGTAGTGCCAGCACCTGCCTGCTTTCTGGCACAGATGGTGGGTGTCAAATATCCAGCTGTAGATATTTTTGAATTGGTACTCTCAAAGTTGATACTGAATATGAAATGGTTGTAGAAATATGAAATGGACTTGACAGTGTTAATGTTATTGAGATTGTACCAGGTTTAAACTCTTTTTTTCTTTTTTTTTTCTTTTTTTTTTTTTTTAGTGGGAGCCCCTGAATCAACAAAAATAAACTAAATGAGCATTAGCTTCTTTCTAAAAGCAGCCATTGGTATTGTATGCTGAAGCAGAAACATTTGATAGCATTCTATGGGCAGATATTACAGCTGAGTGAGATGTTAAAATAAAAACTGTGCCTTTTCTTCAGGTCTTTTGCTGAAAGGTTGACTCAGAAGGGGTCTGAGTATTGACCTGGAGCAGCTTGACATCGAGCAGTGCACTGCCAATTGTTCTAATGTCAGCTTTCTTTCAAAGATAAAAGGGAGATGGGATTTTTTTTCTTTTTAAGCTGAAATGGACAACTAACGGGAGAATCCCTCAGCACAATACTTTCATCAGAAAAGGAGCAAGAAATAAGTGCAACAAAAGCTGTTCAAAACTTTACTTCCAAGCTTTCAGTTTCTACTGAATCCTTTTAATCTGTACTATAACCTCTTTCTAACCTGCTCTTCCCTGCTACAGAATTTAGTTTCTTTAATTGTATTTTGCTTCCTAGAATCGTCTGCTGTCACAAAAATGAACATTTCTCTTATATCTTAAAATAGTTTCTACCAATGCTTCACACTTTAACAGCATATTCTCAGTCATTATGAAACTTTCTTTTTTTCATTCTTCTGGGCTCTGCTGGACACCATGTCTCCATTGTTCCTGTTAAAATTGCAGGCAGTCAGGGGCAGGGGTTCATCAAATTTTGCTGTTCAGTAAGCCAAGGTTTTTGCAGTTTTGCTCTGCCCCATGTGCCCAGGTCCATTCCTGTGGTAGAAAAACATAAAGGTCTTCCAGATATTAAGTTCTCACCTAGCTTATGCGAAAATAGCTGATAGGGGTGACAGCCTTTTGAACTGCCCTTGCTGAAAAATGGCTTGCTTGAGTTCAATCCTTATTAGACAGCACATCTGTAGTGAAAAGAGCCTGTAGGCTTCAACAGCATTGCCTGTGATGAAAAAGCTAGTTGATGTTGAGAAGCAAGGTCATGTGAAACCAAACTCTGCCTGTTCTTGACTTCATAGTGTCACATAAAGGTGACAGCTGGTACTTCTGACATACTGAAATTGTGGCCAGATGCCCCTGACCACATTGTGCACCCACTTCTGCTACAGATGATGTTCCAGATCTGCTTTTGTGGGAGATGTCATATGTGAACAACTGTCACACCCACTACAACATCAAACTTAGCACTGAAGAGCTGGAAGGAATGCAATATGCAGCCCAACAAAATTTGAGTGCAGATCTAAAAGTGGTGTTTATCTAGGGGTTTGGTTATCCCATGATTATTCAATCTTCTTTTTGGATGAAGACTGCGCTTCAGGGATGTCAGCTGCTGCTACTTAGAGTTTTGAGTTAGCATTTTATTGGGTCTGAGGTGTGAATGTTTCTGTGCTTCTGCTGCCTAGTAGAAGAGACCAGTGGAAGCTGAGAGGCTAATACACTGAGTAATGGGCCTAATTCTTTACAGCAAGCATTTAAGGAATATTCTCCCTTCTCCCTCACCCATGTTAGTGGGAGTGGGGATTGGGTCTCCTAAGTCTGGTTCTTCCCTTGCTTTGCTCAGTGTACCCTGGAGTCCCTTATTCCCCAACCATTGCTTATAGAGGCAGAGGAACATGGCCAAAATCAAGTGATAATTTCTCTGAAGAAAACAAAATCTTATGTTTGTTTAAGCAATTTTAGTATGGCTGTTGCTTTTCTTTTCTGCTTTGAGACTAGCTGAACTCACTGTTCTGCATACTGGTAGAGCTTGAATGCTTCCTTAAGAAAGGAGACACACAGATACATTTTAAGTTTTGCTTTCTCTGACTACTGATGTAGACAGCCATTGTAAGTTGCCTTGTCTGTAATTTAGTAGAGGGAAGAGAAGGTAAGCAAGAATTTAAATTGAAGTAAAAAGTTGGTTTTTTTCTAAGCAGAGTCTTTAAGCACATCTTTTGCTGTGCCTTCAAGGACTCTGTACTGTACTTGCCACTACTCAGTCTTTTGCAGTTATTTCTGTTTTTTCCTACAGACTGCATCACTTTGCATTATAGTACTTATACCACTAAGTCATTTGGTTGGAGCAACCCTTGGCCAGAAGAAATATGCTTAATCTCACTTTAAAAGCATGCTCTTCAGTGTAGTGTTGCACTGTAGATTAAGGTTAAATGTCTGCCTCAAATGCTTTCTACAGGGCTGGAGCTGAAAAGACCTTAGAAGAGATTACTGTTGTCAGTTCGCTCCCAAACTGTAGCCTCAAAAATTTCTTAAAAGAGATCCCTTTTGATGTTTATTGAAAGTACATCCTGTTTGCTTTATATCCTTACAACAGTAGAAAGTTTGGTATTGGATCTGAGTCATAGAAACTAACATTAAGTCCCATGATCAAAAGGAAAATCCATGTTTCCTGAAGAACATGAGTTTCAATTTGCTTGCCAAGGTTTCCGAAGAGTGACCAGATCTATAGAGTGGTAGTTGTAAGGCCCACAAGGGAGGACAATGGGGCTGCAGGATAGACTACAAAGCATTTCTGTAGTAAAAAGACATTCCCCTCTTTTCCTACCACTGTGCATATTGTAGCCTCAATCTTGCTTTTAAGATTAATAATTTGCATGGCTGACTGCGAAATGAGTGTGTGCTCTGGAAACCTGTTTCCACTAGAGAAAAACACAAGGCTGTTACACATCCTTTTGATTTGTGAGTGATGCAAATTAAAATTCTCAGGTGAGTGTTGAGGGATGTTAATATAGTACATTATTCTTTGAATCCAGACGAGCATATAAGCATGTCCTTAAGTAAATGCATATGTGGTGCTACTTTAGTGATATAGTGACATGAAAATTGTTATACCAACGCAGAAGTACCTCTGATTGATACCACCACTCCCCTGTTCTTACAAGATGTCAAGTTTCTAGTGTGACTCCTTTTTATACTGGTGTAAAACCTAAAGGTAGATCAGCTGAAGCTTATAGGATTTGAGCACACATTCAGCTCTCCGCTAAAGAGAGGGTCAACTCTATCTGCTAAGCTGCTTTAGTCCTGAATGCAATTACTAAAGAACTTTATGGCAGTGTTCTCCAAACATTTTTGTTCATTCACCTCTATCACCAGAAGTTTTTTCAGCAGGTACGCTCAATCTACATATATTTATTTATAGGTTATATACATGCACTACTGTTCTAATACACATTATAAAGCATTCACAAAACTGGAAATTAAACCAAGATGAGATAAAGTTGAAAAAAACACTATAATTTATTTTGTATTCATTAACAATACAGAAAAATGTTTTCTTCCAGCACCCCAGTAGATTGTCTTGTGCAACACCCCATGTTGGAAACCACTGTGTTAGGGCCTATGAAAGGATCTTGATACCAAGTTAGTGTGTGGCCAAGCAGACGGTGGCAAGCAGGACTGTGGTCACTTGTGTCCAGCTCTGCCAGACTGCTTCATTCCAGGCCCAGAAAGAGAATTTCTGTACAGTGTCTTGAATCTCTGTGCCAGGGGTGCGACCAGACACAAATGTAGCTATGACAAAAAGCAGTATGTTCATCTGCTTTCTCTGTCTTCTCTCTCCTCCACAAATAAATAACACTGATGAACACTGGCTAAGATATCATCTCAGTGAGGGCATGAAGGGACATCTCAGCTTCCTATAAAACACAGTGGTAAAGAGACAGAGATGCTTGGATGTCAGTAGCAATAAAAGGAAAAAGAATTTTGCCATGTGAGAACAGTGACTTGCTTAAATAACCCTCAATTGTTACGTAAGTGGAGACTGTGAGTGGAGACTCAGAACTGACTTTTCCTTGTAGAAAATGTGGTGCTGGATAAACACCAATGTGCTCCATGCAGATGCTGGGCACTTCCTTGCCTGCAGCAACTGGCCAAGGCAAGAAAGAGACTTGCAGGAGCAGCTCTATGTGAAATGTTTCACATCTGCTGTGTAATTAAATTAATTTTAGTGGCCTGGCTGACTGGGCTGTACAGAAGACTATATTTCTTCCTTTATTCACTTACAGAAATGATGATGTTTTGGTTCAAACCCATAAATTTGAATCCATACTGTAAGATTTTGAGTGCTTCTTCCAATATATTGAGAATTATTGAAGAGGGTGTACATGCTCATACCTGTAGATTGTAGGAAAAGAGGCAGGGAATACAAATTTCAACACTTTCACGTAACATATTCTTCGAAATGAGAGAAGAGCAGTAGACTTCCTTCCCCAGTAGTTATGACATTTGATCTGTGCTGACCTGCTAATTAGGTATTTCTTGACAGAAAGAGTGTAATGGAAAAATGGTTTATGAAAGTATGACTGTAGATGCCAATACTGCGTTAATTCACATGGGTCAGTGCTTGGTAGCAAGACAGATAGGTGGAACAGGAACCAGAGGGGTTTGGGACATCTAATATTTCTTTCTGAGCAGCCAGAGCAACCCAGTTGGTTTGGCACAGGTGCAGACCTTTATTCTGTGCCTTACACCTGAATATTATACAGATGGACACACTGCTAACCAATACTGGCCCACCTGTGCTATCTGACAGCTATTCCTTGTCTCAGAATGCGTGACCTTAGAAACAGCAGTTGTAGACTTGAAAAAATTCATACTAACATGAACCTCATCTCATCACTTCAGTGAAACACCAGTGGAATGGGAAACTTTGAGGTATGGCCTCAAAATCACAGGGTGGGGAAAGCAACAGGGAAGTGGAGCCTGGGGAAGGTCAGGGTCAGATAACAGAAAGCAGCTGCGAAGGCTGAGAATGTGCAGAATGGAGCAAAGGAAAGCAGGGCATGGGTCACAGTGCCAGCCTGAGACATGATAAGCCAGAAAAACAGATGGTATGATTAGCGAGAGATATTAGAGCATAACAATCACAGAGTAAAACATTAAGGGATGCTGATTTCCAGTTCCTGAACTCAGGAAATATTTTCTATAGCTTGATGGGCAGACAGCTTGGAAGGAAAAGCACAACTTCTGTCTGAGTGGCAGTCAAAATTCATAGGCCTTACTTAAATGAAACTTTTCCAAATTACTTGTCACTGAGTAAATAGACTTCATCATATAATGAAATCGTAAGCCACCCTGATACAAAGACACCAGCTTACATATTTTCACTTTAACAAAATTGATATTTAAGTACGTAAGAGCATGCAGGGCAGGACATGGGGCCAGGATTTACAGAGCAAAAAGCATAGTGTAAACTTACTTATTACTACGTTAGTAAAACTGTACCTTGAACATGCAATTGACTCTGTCTATGGCGTCTGATTGATCATTGGCTTTTGTTCCAGGCAGACCTTTTCAAATTGTGGAGGATCTAGCTCTGGTATAGTCATCTAATGATCTGTTCTGAACCTTACTGTGAAGACTGTGTGCTTTTTCTCTAAGAGAAAGACTATAGCTAGGAAATGTGAAGTTCCAGTCACTAAGGTCTCAAGCTATAAATGTCCTAATCTGTGGTTACAGGGTGGGAAGCTGTTATTTCTGTTGTGATAATGCCCAGAAGCCTCTGTAGGAATCTTTAACATAAAGTGCTTGGCACTTTGCAAACAGAAGAACACACTTTGCAGTAGTTATTCCCATGTTACTAATTTAAATTTACCTTGCAGGTGCATGCTCTATAATTATATCCACAGATTCAAAGAACTGGTGTTCAGTTCTGTTTTTTATATAGCAGAAAGATTTATTTGCTTTGTCTTCCACTCCACTGCTTAATATGACCCAGATTCCATCACCAACAACCTTTTTTTAAATTTTTTTTTATTGTGAGCATAGTATGAAGTTCTTTGAAAATCTCTGCTGTATGAAATCTCTTTTGCTGCTAGGTCTAAGATGAGAAATACAAGCTACATTCTCCTCTTATAAACTAAAGTATGTTCTTACAGAAATTAGTTCTTATGAGATCTTTCAGCTTTTATTGATTCATATGTTGACAGCCCCCAAGAAGCCTGAAAAAGATGACCTCCGAGTGTAGCTGTGGTCTGGGTTTCAGGATGACTACCAGTAAGCAATACCCATCTGGTGACCCCAAATCTTTTCCCTGCCTCATCTCAGAATACAGCATACTAAACCTGTGTTTGAAGAGGTAGACTTTGGCTCCAGAGTAACAAACCATCTCACCTGAAAGGCTGTGTGGGAAGGTACACAATGCTTTTCTTTGCCAACTTTAGTTCTGTGGTCTGGTTCCTGCCCCGCTTGCACCCCGGCAGCCACACAGCATGGGCTGTGGGGGGAGCTGGCTGCTGGTGCTGAGCAGTTCTGCAGGCTGCACACAGTAGCTGGGCAGAGGGGGCAGGAGCAGGGTTGTGTTGCTGAGGAACTGCTGAGGATGAGTGGTGTTGTGCCACTGAGGATACCGCTCTGACTTCATGCACTGTTTAGCTCTGAGTTGTGCTTCTGGCTCACTCTCTGCAGATACAACTCCCTGAAAGCCTTCCCTGAGGGAACAGTGGCTTGTAAACACGTTTGTGTCACTCTGAAGTTAACACAAGCAGTACAAGTGATAAATCTATCTTTTTTTCTGTCTTTTTCACAGGTGACAACCTTTTTTTTTTCAGTCTTCATTGTTGAAGAAATGACTGATTTTTTAAAACTGATGAATTGTGGGTTTTTAAGAGTTATTGGAAATTATTGGATTGCTGTGAAGTGTGTCATGTATCCTGCATGTGGTAAGAGGATTAGGGATGTTGATGTACTTGGTATATAGAAGTCATTTATTGAACTTTCCAGCTGCTTGCCTATTTTGAGTGGAGATGCTCAGACAGCCTGTAGCACTGGTCACTTCTAAGGGCAGGCAGAACAAGGATGGAAAAAGGCAGTCTAACAACAGGGGCAGGAGTAAAAGTGCAAAAACAAAACAGAAAGCACACAAAGTGAAAAGCACACAAAGGAGCCCTGACTCAAGCAAGGATTGCACATACGTGACCTTCACTTGCACCTTATGTGTCCTAAGAAAATATTTAGACTTTCATCTGCCCCTAAGCCTCATGCACCAGCAGAGAGACATGCAGCTTGTAACTGCTTGTCCCAAGGTTTTTGAAGGTGTTGCGGAGGAACATAAATATAAAGAATATAAAGTGAGAAAATTACAAGTTTAAAAGCAAGCGTGTAAATGCAGATGCAATGTGGAGTGATGAGAGCTTCTTTGCCTCCGAGTCTGGGGTGATTGCAGCAGAGAAACCGTATTTTACTGGGCAGTTCATGAATCACAGAATCACAAGATCAGTTAGGCTGCAAAAGACCTATGAGTCCAACCCATGAACACCACCAGGTCAGCTCGACCATGGCACTAAGTCTTTCAGTCTTTCCTTGAACACATCTGGGGACAATGACTCCTCCACCTCCTTGAACAGTCCGTTCCAATGTCTAATCCTTTCTATGAAGAAATTCTTCCTGATGTCCAGCCTAAACCTCCCCTGGCACAGCTTGAGGCTGTGTCCTCTTATCCTAATTGCTGTTTGTCTGTGAGAAAATGCAGATGCCCACCTGGCTACAACCTCCTTTCACAGAGTCATAGCTGAGCCTCCTCTTCTCTAGGCTAGCTCTAGATGAAGCTCACCTAGAAGTGCACGTACACACTTTGCTACAGAGAAGAGCAAAATTCAAAGGAGACTGGTGCCCAAAAGAAAGAGGTTTGGAAAAGAGCCTGAATATTATTCCCATGCAGCTCTTGTTGTCATTTCCTTGGCAGATTCTGGGTTTTGAGCATTTCTAGCAGGGCAGCAGCAAGAGCACCCTGGTCATCACCCTCTCCTAAGTGGATGTAGCGGTAGGTACTTAGTTCTGTTTGTGGGAAATAGCATCCAAGGCTTTGGGAACTGTGTGCTTACCCTAATAACTGCTCTCTGTCTTCTCCAGGAAGAACCTATTGCTGCTGGGAAGCAATCCCAGAGACCAGTCCTGTAGCTACCTTAGCTCATGTGGGATGGAAATGATCATTAGGAGGTTCTGTACTAAAATGACTGTTTTGCATGATAAGGTTGTCTCAAATGATTTACTGAATTGTCTGGATTTCTGGTTGATATATGTTATTTTTTTTTTAAATACTTAGTTTTTGAACAAAACAGAAAATCATTTTGTCATGAGACTTACTCAAAAACAGATTTCAGTGGTATATATGTCTATTTCATGTAAATGCAGGAGCTGATATGAAGGCTTTCAGTATCTCATTAGTTGGGTCATTTTGCTTATTGACTTTTATTTAGAAAAGGCAAATTAATGCTCTGATGATTTGCTTGGAAAACATACTAGGCTATTTTCCCCCCTTCAAACACAAAAGCCCCACCTTTCAAGGCAGGGTCCTGACATGAAATATTACTGGTGCTTATACAGGTGGATTTTTATATTAAATTTCTGGAAAGGAGAAAATTGCATGTGGGTGATGGTACTTGTGCACTGGAACAGACTTGGAGCCTGGGACAGAAAGATGTGATGGTGGATTGCATCTGCAAGAGTTGCCAGTACAGTGCGGGGCTCCCATAGGAACCCTCCAGAGCAGCCTTCTGGGATTTAGTTATGAAGGTCACCCTGCTGGTAATGGAAGTTGTGCTGACATAAAACTATCCATTCTGCTTCGTAGAGTTATTTCATAAATGTGCACAGCTGTGCCTACAGCCAGATGTGTAGCTGCTATGTGATCTACTAAAAACTGTATTAGAGATGATGTATGAAATCAGGACATTGATGGTTGTCTCTAATCTGCTAGATATGCTCAGTGTCAGCTGGGCTGCCAAGAGCAGTCAGTCTGCTCTGATGGCTGAGTGCAGTAAACTGTTAATAGAAAACTCCAGTGGCAAAAGAAAGTGTAATGATCTATTGCCATGGGAGCTGCTGCAGCAGGAGTTCCCCTGACAAACATATTCAGTCCCACAGCCAAATGAATAATGTGCAAAGGATTATATAAACTGGCACAATAAGGTACTGTTTGAGCATTGACTCTGCAGCTTAAAGGTGTTTGGCTTTTTGAAATTATTTTGGCTATAAGACCTTGTACCAGTGTTTTGGGAGGTTCTGTTGATAATGGTGATTGGTAGGTTGCAAGATCTCACTGCAGAAATTAAGTATATAATTAAAGGTGTCAACATTAGCTGCAGTGGGCTTTTTATTCTTTGTCCTTGTCAAGGTTTGAAAGCTTTGTAGCTTTAAAACATGATGGTAAGCACAAAGAAATACTTTCTTAATTAAATATTTTTTTACCATGGCTTAAATCTACAACAAGCCACGCTTCCATGGAAGACTGCCACAACATGCCTCACGTATTCTCGTTCTCAGACCAATGCTACTGGTGGTACAATACACATTTGGTCAGTGGGAAAAGTATAAGACCTGGCTGCTTGGTTCACTGAAAATGCTCATAGGTTGTTTTTCTACAGTGTCTTATCACACATGGTAATCTACTGAGTGACAGCCAAAAGTCTTTACCCTTGGCATCCCAGTCTTTTTGCTAGTGCCCCACTGAAGTTCTTCACCTTTTCCAGGCTGAACTATGAGCTGGCACCCAGCAGTATGGGGAAGGAGGAATGGGCAGGGTGCCTTGGTTATCACCTTGGGCCTTGGGAGGTCACCATCACATTGCGTGGGAAGGCTGACTGGTGTTGGGTGGAACAGCTACATTATTTGTCCATGATCTATGCCAGGTTGACCTGCCTAAACTTGACTCTCAGTGGTTTTGCTGTAACACTGAAGAAAGCTGGATGACAGTCTGGATCCTGTACACAGCAGGAAAAGAAGCTGAATTGCAGGAAGTCCTCAATTTGCTAAATACTTTGTTAAATTTTACCATTTAATTAAAATCTTACAGTTTGATTTACTAAATAATTTCTTTATTTAATTTGTTATTAAAGCAGCTCTGTCTGCTGTGGAGGCCAGGGACTCTTGACCAGAGTCAGCAGGGAGCCACTGTGTGCTGGTTTCCAGTCCTCTTTCATTTGTCCTTGGAGTGCTTCGAGACACAGCTCTTAATGCTCTCTATGGACAGAAGTCACACTGCAGTGTGTGGATGGCTTTATTGCTGATGTTGTGAGGAAAACAATCCTTTTTAATGCTGGGGAGGGAAGAGAAAGTGGCCTTTCACAGAAGCTGCTTGGAACAATTTTTTTTGACTACGGTTATTATGTGCAGATGAGGAGGCATTGTCAAAGGCTTACTTACAAGGTTGGAAGCATGCAGTCAAATGACACTTTGCTAAATAGCTTGGAATAAACTTAACTGAGCCCAAATGCACAGCCAAAGTGTGGCTACTGAGCACCACACAAAGGTGCAAAGGAAGTTTCTGGGGGAAGGTGACCTTGTAAAAACTTACCCAGAAGCATGGGCTGCTGAAAGAGAATCCTTATGGTCTAAGGAGAGAACCATTCTGGAAGAACTGTGTCCAGTTTGTTCTTTCTAAGCCAATATAGTGTCTGTTTGGGAGTTGTTGGCTTTTTTTATTGCATCCTCATAGGTTGGCTCTCAGCTCCAAGCAATGCCACAGTGTGGATCATGTTTTGATCATTTATATTGAATTTGTGTGCTAGGCAGTCCTAAAGGAAACTAAGATTTGTCTACCAAAATAACGGATGCAGACATCTACTTGCCCTAAAATACTGGTCAGAACCACAGCTGGTACAAATTAGAAAAAACTCTTTTGACTTAGCAAAGTAGGCCTGTCACTGAAGCTTTTGTAGCTTTTTCTGATGAAGTTGAACAAAGCACATGCAGCATAATATCCTGAATATCCTGGATCCTGCTCTCCTGTAGAAACTGGACAGCAAGTATCTGAAATAACTGGAATAAAACTCAGAAGAGAGCTGTTACGTGCGCTTAGTTCAAGCTGTCTTGACAGGCTTGTCATAAGGCCATCAAACTGGCTATTGTTTGGGGATGGTCTGATGTAGATTTCTTCCAGGCCATTAGGAATAGAGCTAATATAAAAACTGCTATTCTGGAAGCCAGATAAGCTCCAGTGCTTCCAAAGCTTACGTGAGGAAACTTACTGTGAAGAGAAATTCTGAACTCACTTGGGAAATATTAAAACATCATTTTTGATTTTGTTGCTAATTTTTTTTAGCTCATTGTGTTCCTCTTTACACATTGAAAAAGAGGATAAATTGTTTTAACTGCCTGTCATATTTCATCAATTGACACTTTCTATGAAGACGTCATAATTTTTTTTATGAGTGTGTATTTTCTGACAGAAGGCTTCAGTCAGCATTTTTTTGTGTTCTCTAAATAAGATCCAAAAATCCTGTTGTACTTTTGCAAAGGTAACTTCTCAGGAATATAAAACAATCTCTAATTGCTTGGACTTAGGAAGGAGGAATTCATTGGCTTTTCAAGCCCTGGTCTTTGAAAGCTGTGTCATATGTTGGAGGAGAAAGTACTTTCCAAAGGCCAAAAAATAACAGTTTCTGCACTGATTTTTCTTAGGTATGTGTCTGTGTATAATACACTTAAATGGGATATCCTCATGGGTGACTATAAAGTTTAAGATTTTTCCTCAAAGAACACAATAAAATTACTTCTAGATTCTTAAACTGATGCTTCTACCACTCCTGTGTCTCATTTGGGAGTATTGGGGTCTGCCAAGCTGCAAATGAAGTTACACTAATTTCAAAGTCAGCCACGATTAGCTCTGCACAAGGTTTGTTTCCAAACCATACAATTTGGATTATCATGCATAAGGTAATACCTGGGCCTATCAACGTAATGGGCTATTTTATCATGACCCTCCATTGCACTTTGAATAAGAACAGAACCTTTTGCACAGTAGAGCAAAAGGAGAATTTTCTTTCACTGTGTTTTCTTCTTACAGATCTGATTTATCTTGCCCAGAGTGACAATGCTTTTGACTTTAAGATTTGTAAGCTATGTTGTAAGCACTGGTAGGTTACAGTAGGTTTTGAAACCTTCCCTCTTGTATCCATCCTTTATTCTAAGCCTGTGAACTCTGAGCTACTAAATTACAGATTGATAATCAGAACAGAAAAAATAGGAAAGGATGCATGAACTTGTTAAAAATGCACTTAAATTACTTAGTTCTGCAAATCAGCTAAATAAGGAAAAAGCAGGGAATTCACTTGGAGTTCTTATTTTTTTCCTAACATGTTTCTCAGTGAGGAAGACTAGAAACACTGGTGGGATTGAAGCAGGAAGAAGAGTGTGACTGGTGGGGACCCATCCAAGAAAGAAGACCAGAGACTGTAGGAGGACACAGAGGGGCTGCCTGAAGGATGGTCACACAAAAGTCTCACCTGAACTTCTTAAATCTTTCTGGTTTTTCTGCAGTGTGTATGTTCACTGAGAAGTTGAGTGTGCAGCCCGCTCTCTTGCTGGGCATCAGACCCAGCGAGGCTGGTGCAGTTTGCCCTGAGCTGAGTGGAGCCAAAATGGGCTCTGCAATGCACACAGTCTGAGGGTGAAGTTTCCAGCCCCTGCTTCACAGCTGTATCTCCTATATGGAAACATCATCTTTAGTTTTTTGATTTATTTTGAGTCTGTTCTCACAATTTGAAATAGCTATGGCCCTGTGGGAGACATTCCGAATGCAAAATAGAAAATGGGACCAACTAGTCATGACAGCAGTGATGACTTGCAAGGTGGTTGCTGCAGATTGCATGTGAACTTGAGTTCGTACATTGTATTGTACACAGAAATTGTTTGTTATTTTCCATGTTCTGCAAGGTCACATAAAGCAAGCCCAAGGTGCTAGTGCTGTGCCTCATCAGAGGTTATTCAGTGGAGCTCTGATCCTGACCTGAGTGTGCACAGAATATTGGGTCTAGCTGTATGCTTGGACACTCCAAGAGTGCTTTTGCACTCCGACTGTCTAACTTGTATGGAAACCCTGACTGGGGTTTAGAGCAAAAAACCATATGTAAGTAAATATATTTTCTGTGCACACCCTGTGCAGAGGAGAGAAAAATTTGAATTGTACAATCATTCTGAGAAGAGACAACTAGGCAAAGCCACTCTTTCATTTGACTGAGTAAAGTGTTGAAAAGTAAACTGCATGTATGGAACACTGAACTCTTTTCATATAATTATTTTCTGGGTTAGTGTCATTTAAGTCAATGGAAAAATCCTTAAAAAATACAGATTTGCTATTTAAGTTTCTTATGCAGACAGTTGACTCTCTGTATGGGATATATTTGTGTACTTAGATAGAAAGTTATATTTAAATAATTTATTTTAGGCTGATCATTAACTATGCATAACCCAATTCATGTTAAAAATTCAGTTCTTTTCATACTGAAATTCAGTGTCACTCTTGTTATATTGCATATCAGTAAATTATGAATCAGTTGTGCTCACTTTGCCAATTAAGGCTGTTTTTTAAGACAATGAGATTATACAGGGGCTTTCATAATTTTATTTAACCAACAATTAGATTGATGTTTGAGTCAGAAAGTGATTCAACTTGCTTTTTTTAGAGCTGTGTTAGTTCTGCATGACCAAAGGGATACAAAGCTTGCATATTTATTTTAGGAAGAGGAGGAGGTAGCAGGTTCTGTGTGGCTGGAACAGGACTTCTGGGTAAGAAAGGATTGTCCTGTCCAATATACTTGGCAATTTTCCATAATCACTTATAAAGAAAAACTTGTGCAGCTACTGAAAATTTAATTACACCCAAACTGCTTTTTTATGCTTCTGACTGCTCTTTACTCCCTAAAGATGGAGTCCAGCATGTACTTATTGTCGATATCCATGTCTCAAGACCAACATATTTCACTCTATAAGACTTAATGCTTTATGAATTCCTGCTTGCTGTAGACAAGATGTAAAATGTTACCCCCGCTCCCAGCTTCTGCTTCTGAGGGCAGGAGTTTGAAAACTATCTCTGTGCTCTACCTGGAAGGTTGCCTGAGCACTGGAGTTGAATTCAATAGCTACTCAAGATTATATAACTAGGAATACACTCTGTGCTTTGTGTTGTTATCAGAAAGCCAGGACTACTGTAGAATATAAAAACCTGATTAAGTTGTGGGGAAGAAGAAAGTGAGATACTACTATAAGTCATTTATACAGAATAATTTGTAGAGCATTTTATGTCAGCTATAACAGTCAGGCAGGTGCTAACAGAATATAAATCTCCTGATCAGAAGAAGAGAGCATTTTGTTAAGAGGCTTTATTATTGCACTAGCAGTTAAATTAGTGTATCTATTCTAGCCCCATAATTTCCTCTCAATAATGAAAACCTTCTATCATTTAAACTGAAATTTTCTTCTCTGTCCTTACAGAAATGTGGTTTATGTGGGGCTCTTTACTCTTCAGCCAAAATGTTTCACTTCCGGTTTCTCAATCTCACAAATTAAAATTGGAAAGGAATCTTTAAATAAATGCTTTTTCCCCACTGTACTTGTAAAAAAATAAATGCACTTTTGTTTGCTTTCTTGGCATTGTTTGCAATCTGAAGGTTTACTGTTTCAATGTCTTGGTGCTGTCTTTTCTGTCCTTATAATACCTTGAGCTCACCAGAGTGCACCCTAAGGCTTAAGAGCAAGTCCAACCAGAGGATTTGTGTAGTTCCTCAGAGTACTGTTTCATGGGAAATTTCTGTAAGCTGTGGTTGTTGATGTAACTAAGAATGTGAGCTGAGATAAAGGGGTACTGGAGAATGAGACCTGACTGATGCGGTACTGGATCTTTGGAGAGCCAGATTGTAGAATGGCAAATCCCATGTGCTGATCCAGTGGGAGAGCTGGTGCTGAGAATCCAAGCAGCCATGTAGTGCAAGGAAGGCTCACTCTTCTTAGGCACAACTTCAAATGAGAAGCTGTGTGCCTCCTGTTTTTGATCAAGAAGAGTGTTTTTCATAGAGTCCCAAGGCTGAAGGCTGCTGGACTAAGGTGTGGTATTTATTGGATCCAACTCTTGATTTGGGATTATGCTCCTGACATATTTTTCACAGGGTTGTGGAACTGCTCTTAAGTGCTCCCCTGTCCATTGGGTTTGTTCATGCTGCTCTTCTGAGGTGTGTTGGTTTTCACTGCTTCTCTAGGAGAAAAGAGAATGTCCCTTGCTCTTACCTAGTGACTAAAACACTGCCATGAGGTGGAAGCATGAAAGCTACCACGTTTAAAATGGAGTTTAATTAGTTTGTGGAAGGGATTAGAGGAGAGAGGGCTGTAAGGACTGGTGTCTGCATCCCTGGTATTGCAGGCTCGATGTTCCTAAATTGACTTAATGTAATCTGGTGTCTGACTGGCTAATCTTCCAACCTTTAAAACTTCCCCTTTTTTTTATCCCTCCTCTTATGGAATAGTTGAAACTGGCAGAGAAGGCACAAGATCAGTGAAAAGTGACAGCATGGGACTTCAAGGCTTATTACATTATGGGAGGAAGAGGACCACTGTACATGTGCATTGTGCCCCTGAAAGTATTCCCTGTGATGTGGGAGAGTGACACTAACCACACAGTAGCTGTGACTTGTTCTGGTAATGTGCTCTCTTGGGTGTATCAGAGTGCAGGATAAGGTTCCAATGTGGTGACAGAGACACAAAACTCAAAAACACAAAGACATGACCTCTGTGTGACTCTCTGTGGAGCAAAGGCAGATTTGAGAGTCACAGAATTAATGGCAATGAACCGGGCAGGGATTAGAGATGCGAGAGAAAAGGTGGGATCAGGTTCTAGTGCCTAGGAATTGTGTCATCTGGGATGAGGGCAGCACTCTCTCTGGAGGACTCAGACACTGTCCTTCTGTGGTGTTTTGAGGAAGGCACTGCTTTGACAAGGGTTTGGACAAATAAAAGACTATCCAAAAAAAGACCAGAACAGCTGCTGAGGATAAAAGGCGCAGATAGTGTGTAAGCAGAGAAATTAAATGTGTGCTCCCTCACAGGCCTGCATGCTACAAACCAATGAGCATGCAGAACAAGGGAAGAAACTTTTCAGAGTGTGTTTTATCATATCGGAGGAAGGCACAGAACATGAGGGGGGAAGCTTCCTGATGAAGTCTTGTCAGACAGTGGGTATATGCCATCCCTTTGGCTGTGTTTTCCTGCTCTAACAAAGTTAATCATGCTTTAAATTTCTGGTGTTGGACATGCCTTGTGGTGATCAGGAGTGTGCCTATCTTCCCTTCTTGCTTTTATCCTAGGTCCAACACGAAAAATGCCCCTGACTGCCAGTGCCATGGACTTCTTTCAGCTTTTTGTCCCTGACAATGTACTAAAGAATATGGTGGTCCAAACCAACATGTATGCCAAGAAGTATCAGGAGAGGTTCGGTAGTGATGAAGCCTGGATTGACGTCACCTTGACAGAAATGAAGGCCTTCTTAGGCTACATGATATCAACCAGCATCCACCACTGTGAGTCTGTTCTCAGTATCTGGAGCAGCGGTTTCTACAGCAACAAGAGCATTGCACTTATCATGACACAATCACGGTTTGAGAAGATCCTGAAGTACTTCCACATTGTGGCCTTTCGCTCGAGCCAGACAACGCATGGCCTGTACAAAATCCAGCCTTTTCTGGACTCTCTGCAGAATGGCTTTGACTCTGCTTTTAGACCTTCACAAGCCCAGGTAAGAGTTTACATGTTCCCTGCCAACAGCTTAGTGATGTGCTCTTGGTTGTCTCACTATGATGGAAAGTGCAGAGCACAGCTGCCTGAAGAGGAGCTGGCTTCACAGTGTGAAGCCATGCTGTGGTGCCTCCACGAAACAGAAGAGAAAGCAGCACTGTCCTATGTTCAGCAGTGTCTAACTACAGCTCTGCAGCGCATGCACCAAGCACGTTTCAGTGGGAATAGTGCTCTCTGAGCCAGAGCTGTTTGCTTTAGTGGCCTGGAGACTTCTCAGTGAGGCTGGCACCACTAAGTTTTGCTGTCCTGAGGGTGAGAGGGTGCAGGCTTTGCCTGTCAGGGAGAGTGGAAAGGGCAGACCTGGTTCAGCTGGGCTGGAAGGAAAACTAGTAGCTGCTCCTGTTAGAGTCTGTGAGTTGGATGGAGGAGCTGAGTTTGCTAGGAGTGACTGTCCCTTACCTTAGCAGAAGATGCTGACTGTATGGTCCAGTAGCACAGCTACCTCCTCACAACTGGGCAAATGGAAGATAGGCGGGGGACAGTTGAAAATCTTTTCTTAATGTTCATCATACACTATTTAAACTTTGTTCCAGTATAAATGATCTGCTTTTGAAGCTGTTACTACTGGTCATGTTCAGAAGTCTGGAAAGGAAAAGGATACGTAAGATCTACATTACTGCTTGAAATAACTTTTCAATCAATTCTCTGTTTTCAGAATATAAATATTTCACTTAGACATTTGGAAAGGGTATTGTGCCCATAGTCCTCTTTTTCTTCCTGTTTCCCTTCTGAAGCATCACATTTTTGCCCACTGCACAAAATTAATGAAGCCATAGATGCATCACATCCATTGAAGTGTGCCTGAAATAAATGGGGAGTGATTCCAGTTTGTTTTATAGACAATGAAGATCATACCTGTATAACTTATGAGAACACAGCTGCCTAAAAAGCTGTTAAGGCAGAGAAGGGAGGACGAGTGTTCTCACTAAGCCATGCCATCAAGGTACACTTCCATTAAGACAAAACAGACAGTGAGATGCACAGTATTGTTGGGACTGAGCTCTCATTGAGGTATGAAATCTAATCTTTATGGCCGCTGACTTCAATGGGCAGAAGATAAAGGCTTCAGAAATGTGATCACTATGTCTAATGTAAATGCTTATAATGGTGTGCTGTGTTAGTGAAAATCCATTAAAGGGTAAGATTTGATTTGCATGTATATCCCTTCCCCCATTCCCAGTCCTGAGCAAGGTTCAAGAACTAAATTGACAAAATCACAGCATCCTGCTTGCAGTGGCAAAACATCTAAATCACAGGCAGAATGTGTGCTTGTCCAGAGTTTGGTGGAAATGCTGCTTTAAAAATAAAGGGGGGAAGAAGTAGAGACAGCCCAATTCTCTTCCTTCCCCCTCGACTTCTCTGCTCCCTTGTCAGTGTTTACGTCAGTAATTTCTATGCAGCATGTTTCACTGGTATTGAGTGGAACAAAAAGCACTAAAATACAGCTTCAAAAATAACCCTCTGAGAAAGAATAAGGTTTTGAATCTGTTGTTAAAAATACCCTAGTGTACCTCCAGTAGCCTACTCCTGAAAGGAGCCTTGTGCGTAACATTCTCCTGGGTGCCATCAGTCAGGGCTGCACACTACCTGTCTCAAGAGATGAGGACCCCATCTGCTCAAACAGCAGGAAAGACCTCTCCCTGCAAATTGTCTTGAGTGCAGATTAGCAGACTGCAGTATACATCAAACCCAAAATGTCAGGTCCAGTGAGAAATATTAGAAATAATTAAAAATAATAGCCCAGTTGCACAGAAGCAAATGGAAAAGATGAGGGGAAAGAGCCATTTAGATGGGCTTTTGGATGTGCTGACTCTAAAAGCAGTTTGTAAAGAGGGGCCCAGGTTTCTGCAGTCTGTGATAGCTGATATCCCAAGTTCAAAATAGGTTTGTTGTTCAAGGTACATCAGCATCTTAAATATGAGACTTGTTGCACCTGGGTGGCTTGTATTCAAGCTTTATGCTACCATCTTGTAAGAAGCATCAAGCAGTGGAGTGACTTGGGCTCCTTGCTGTTGAATGCAGCAGGGCTTTTGGGGCTTGTAGGTAGACTTGTTACTGACTTTCTTCCTCTGGCAGTGTAGACTCACAGAACAAGAATTAGGAAGATGCCATGTTTAATGCATTCAGCAGGCAGTGCAACATCTGCCTTCATGGTTGTTTATTTTATAGAATAGATACTTTCTTTTTGGGGAGCTAGAAAAAATTCTTCAAGTGGAATTTCTGTCAGAAAATACTTAGGTTTTTTCTCATCTGTGACCCCTCCCTCCCACCAAAATGTGCCTGTAAAAATAACACTACTGTTGCTATGAAAAGAAACAGGGAGAGGCAGAACTACGCCAATATTCTGGAACAAAAAAAACCAATCTAGTGAATTATAATTATTTCGCTAAATATACTAAGCAAACAAAAGGAAATAATTACTCTCCAGCTTATGAAGGGATTGAAAGCCCAGAACATTATAATTGTGTATCAGAAGTGCTAGCTTCAAAGTTAAAAAATGGTGTTCTGACCTAGATTGGGCAAAAAATGACAGGAATATTCTCTGCATTTTATCCCTTCTGAACATCTTCTGTATAAATAACTGCTGCGTCTACCTGAGCAACAAGAGGTGGAGTTTTGGGTCTGTTCCTGTAATCAGTACTGCTTCTTCACTGCTTAGCTTGGTAGCTGTGCTCCTGTCTGCAAGCCTGAAGGCAGGGAGGATACCCTGCCGGCACTCAGGAGGTATACTGCACCAAATTCAAGGGTACTCACCTGCCAAGGATATACACTGAATTCCAGAAACCAGAAGAGTTCAGGGAAAATAACATCACTGCTCAAATATCCTTCTGTGCCTGCTGAGTATTTATATGCTTGTCAGCAGGATGTGACTAGACAGGATTACTGTCTTCGGCTGCCCCTGACTGGTGTGGGAGAGGTCAGGAGCACAACTCTAGGTACTTTCTGCTTCTCTCTCCCTCCAAAGTATCTTTACTTTGGTGTCTTTGAACCAAACAGTTTTGCATCTGCCCTGTGAAATGTCAGCTGGGGACAGTGGGATTAAGTTCTTTTCTCCAGCGGGAGTGAACTCCCTGGCAAAAAGAGAGATGTAACTCCAACCTCTTTCTCCAAGGGTGTGGTGCTAAACTTTGGCCAATTACTAGGCAGCTTGTTTGTGTTTTACTCTTGGTGGTATCATAGTGTACAGCTAAGCAGTTTCAACATATTTCTTCCAAAACAGCTCACAGATTAGATGACAGCTTCTTTGAAAACACAGAGGGGCAAAACCAGGTGATCAACTTCCTTTTGTGTCTCCATTCGGTATTGGGTGTTTCCAAATCATGACATCTTGCTCATGTCCTACCTCCTGTTTTCTAAATGATTATTTAGGAGTTAAGGGTGCTGAATCCAAACTAGGACTGTTCTGTCTTAGGGCTTTTGTGAGTGTGACACAGATACATAAATAGTCAGAGAATGCTGGCTGGGTATAAGATGTGATGCAACAGAAAGACAGAGAGAGGACCAATAAGACTATTGACCAGCAAGGTAAGTTTGATGTTCTGTGGCTCTTGGCCAGTTGATCCTTTGATGAAGCCAGATTTTCAGAGAGTTTGGCTATGGAGAATTATGAAACTTCATTGCTATTTTTAAATTACCTAATGGGTAATGGAGTTCTGTAAGAACTTTTCGGTTTTTAAGAGGATTGATTGAAGCCTGAACAGATGGGCAGAGGAGCATGAAATCATGGCTCCACTGGAGGTGGGAGTTAACCTTTGAATGATGGCAAAGAGAATCCATAAAATGTGGATAAGTGTAGCAGGACTCTGAAAGTGAGAAGAAAAAGAATCTGTCTGATATATTGGAGGAAAACTACCAGAGAGAAATAAAAAAAAGTGATGTGGTCAGTGATGGACTAGGAAAATGGTTTTCCAGCAGCTTCTGTAGGGCAGGATCGTGTTGCGTTGAGGCCAAAAGTAAAACTGTTACAAGGTGGTTGTGGGCTTGGATGTAAACATGTCTGGGTGGGTGTGTTGTTACTCTAAAATGAGTAATGTTTTAGAGCTCTTACTCAGAAAGCATGGCAAATACAGGCATTGCCTGGCTGAGAAGGCTTTGCAAGGAGTAGGAGGTAAAGAGTGACATTCAGATTCACTGGCCAGTGATATCTGCAGCAGGAAGAGAGGGATGTCAGCAATGACCAAAAAAGGATATAGTAAGGCTCTTAAGGGAAGGGAGATGCTCTCAAATGCAGCATAATAAAATCAGAACTGACAGCTATATATGCAAGCAGAGGTGCCAGATACCAGCAAGAGAATTTAGTTTAGACAGGAGGAGCTTTGGAGCAAAGAAGCAGGAGCACAAGCTACTATTGCAGAAGCAGTGACTGACTGTGCATACACGTACAATTACCAAACTGGATGGTACCCACTGCAAGCCAGAGACAAGGGAACCTGAGGCCATTTCTCTGGGAGACAGGCTGAAGAGACAGCCCGTGTTGTAGATGGCCATGGAGCTAAGGAGAAGATGAGCTATCTCAAGGACATGTTGGTTCGTTATCTAAGGAAATAGAGTCCAGGGATTCCAAACATAATGGTTCTGGGGGTTTGTCTTAAAGCCTGTTTGGGCTGTGGTGAGAACAAGATGAGTGGAACTTTGGCATGGAAAGAACATTGGAAATGACCTAAAATGGAGAAGAAAGGAAGGCAGTTCTGACTGTGGCGACCTGTTTTGTTCCATGACTGAAAGATACTGTGAGGTGGAGCAATTGCTGGAGTCCCATCTTGAAGTCTTGCCTCTCCAACACTTGGAGTGCATGTGCATATTGAGGGGAAAACAAAGAATGAAAGTTTGGAAAGTAGATCTAGCAGGTATGAGGATGACTATAAAGAGGACGAAAAAAAAAAAAACACACCAGTTGATAGCTGTGGGGAATCAAAGTAAACACATGAGAGCGTTTTAGACCTGAACAAAATTGGAGATTTGAGGGAAGAAAATGGGGATATTTCTGTGAAAAAATCCTGCATCAAAAGAAGTCAGAAAGAGGGGAGGGCTTGGGGAATGAGTCAAAGATAGTGAAGAGGCGGCCAGGAATACGTGTAGGAGTCAATTAAACCTGAAAGTAGATTTTTATCAAGATGAGAAGCAGGAAAGAATATGCCATGGGGGCAGTAAGCTCACTCCTGTAAGCAAGAGTGGAGAATGGGGAAGGAGCAAATACCATTTTGCATGAGGATTTGGCAAATAGCTGGATTTGAGATTAGAGGAGGTGCAAGGAGACTGAGAATGCAGGAAGGTGAACAACCTTATAGGACTGGCCAGTGGTAACAGGGCTAACTTTTGCCATAATAAAACCATGTCAGTGCCAGAAACAACAAATTGCTTCCTTTGAAAACAAGATGGAGATCAGCTGTTCCCCCAGCAGGCACAGCCCATACAGTGCCTGGTTGCATAGTTCTTTACAGCTGTTGAAGCAGTGGTTGCATATGGAGGGGTGACAACACTTGTCTCTCCACCCTCTCTAAAGGAAGCAGAAGGAGCAAGCTAAGCTCCAGCGTTTTCATTTAATTTTCCTTGCCTGTCCACATTCCTTCTTTGCAGCAACTGCAAATCCCGCCCTACTGTTTTGACATTTTTGTTCCCTCTTTGCAGCCATTCAGTAGGGACTTTGCTGGAGCATTAGTCTTCTTACGGAGAAATTACTTAAATGTTCAGTACAGGGAAATAAAGGAGGGGAAGCTCTGGGTCCTTGAGGAAGGCAGGGCTGAGCATGGGCAGGGAGAAGAGGAAGATGGTGAGAGATTTTAGAAATTCAGATTTGTTTTCTAAATTTAAGGCTGACAAGCCTTACTGTGTCATAGAAGGCATAAAGAGTGTGAAGGGTAAGCAGGATGCAGCAGAGTTGCTGTGAGGAGAGTTGATGCTGTGGTGCAGTGGAGGAGAGGAGTTAATGACAGAGGGTAAAAGATGTCCTAAAGTTATGCTTAAACAGCTGTTTCTTTCTGCTGCTTTCCATCCTACAGCAGGGGAGTTTGTAACAGTGGAACTACATCACTCAGTGAGACCCAGCCTTTCCAGAAGTGAGAAATTCTTAACAGTGTATCCGACCCAATCCCAAGGGATGTGCTCCTTCTCTCTGCATTGAAGAGGCAGGAAGGCAAAAGCAAATGAGGGCACCTTTAATATTTGCAAAATGCTGTCAGAATTCTCTGAGGTAGAAGTGGAAAATGCCCCAGATGACCCATAGAGGGGAAGGGCTGTGTTCTGCAGGGACCTTGAGAGAGGAAGATTTGGCTCCAGTGGGGAAACAGGGCAGCTGCAGCTATAAGAACAAATAACTTTGTGTGCAGCTCTCGTTGCTCACATCTGCGTTTTGGTGTATAATTTGAGCATTTCACAAAAGTACTTTCAGATGGTCCTGTGAATGTTTTATGAGTCGTTAAGAAGTGGAGTGTGTATAAATGACAGTGTGCAGCCATCACTTTGTGGGGAGGGCACGGGTGCCTATTTTGGGCTGACAGTGATGTTCAACAAACATCTTGTATTCAGGAGGCCAGCAGCTGCTCATTGCTGGTGCTTAACTGCTTACCCACCACATTGCTCATACAAGCATCTCCCAGGTTTAATGCAGCTTTGTCCTCATTTCTGCCACTGACTGTGCACAGATGTGCACAAAAGCAGCACATGCAGGTGTGGAAAGGCTTGGTTCGGGGGTGAAAGCCTCTCTATTCCTTTATCTGAGCCTGTCTCCTAGAGGGATGGTCACTAGAAAAGAACAGGCTCTGTTAGATTATAACCCTTCTGATTTACTTTACACATCTTTACAAGAGTATGAACTATGACCTGCTGGGATTGCTTTCTGCTCATGTATTAGGAGAGGAACCTACAGTGACTTGCTCTGATTTAGATGTAGATGTCTGAATTTGGTCGGCATTCATCAGCTGAGATCTTTCAACAGTTTGCAAGCCTTTGTCTTTTCGCAAGTGACTTGCTAGACAATTCACACACTGTGCAGTCAGGTATGTGTATGATGTGAACAGCTACCTGTGAGCTGTGAGGAGGTACTGGCACTTTTCTGTAGGTGACTTCCACAGAGTAAAACCTGACAGTTTTGTTACTGAGTTAGAGAAGTGTAATAAAACAGTTATAAGGAACAGGGAACTATTTACATCATCTGCATGCAAAATGTGGAAATTGCTTTACTTTCACAGATTTTTGTTACTTGCTTGAGTCTGTCTTTTTCTGTTCTTGCCTCTGGTGCTTTATCTTTGTCTCCTTTTGTCAAATTTTTCAGCTCCTGAGGCAAGAGAGACTTCCCTGAAGCTGCTGCCACTAGGAAAAATATTTTTTGTCTCTTTACCACCTCCTTAAGTGACATCAGAAAATATCTTTTTCTCTCTTTGATGTGTGTCTTCCTTTGCTGTAACCAAGGAATGTACTTTACAACATATTGTAAGGGATATTTGAGTGGAAGACATTCTGCCAAACAAGATGAAGCTTATGATGAAGCTTGGAGAAGGATGCTGCAAACAATTCACTCTCACTGCCCCATCCCCTGCATCATTTTGGAGGGATGTTGAACTGTAGTTGATAGGGAGAAGTGAGAGCCATGCCTTGCTGAGTTTGCAAACCACGTAGAGCAGGTCTCCACTATGGAATGTGGTTGACCAGGCTTTGGTTTTTGTTGGATGGTAGCATTGAACAAAAATGGTTTGCTGCTTTGCATGGGGTGATGTGCACAAGCACAGTGCAAGGGTTGTATTTCCTTGAAATAAGTTAGAGCACCTTTTTCTGTTTCATTGCCCAGCTCTTTTCTTGTCAATTGCAGGTACTACATGAGCCCCTCATTGATGAGGATCCTGTTTTCATTGCTACGTGCACAGAGAGGGAGCTACGGAAGAGGAAAAAGAGGAAATTCAGTCTCTGGGTTCGGCAGTGCTCATCCACTGGTTTCATCTGCCAGGTGGGTTCTACCTCTGCAGGTATCTTGATTCAGTTCCAGCAGGCCCTTAAATATATTGCAGGACCAAAGGTAACAGTCACTTCTCTTCATTACCTTGCCAAGGGGCTACAAGCTGAATGGGGCCAGCCTCTGGCTCCTGCAGATAGTGGAACCAGCGGACAGTGATGACAAGTTCCTGATGCTCTGTTTGCTGTATGATTTAAATGAGAGTGTCTGTCTCTAATACTGTCCATCTGGCTGCCAGCCCTAATCTAATTAAATTGAAATGCAGCTAAAAGGTCTGTTTGTTTGTACATCCCAAGTTTATCTAAATGTCTAGGTACTGTGACTTCTGTCACTTTTAATGAGTCAGCTTCTCTCTCTCTCTCAGTATAATGCTGCATCTGTGATAGCCAGTGGTGTCCAATAGCCTAAATCAATATCATATCAAGATGTCAATTTTTCTGGGAGAAACATATTAGTGGGGATTCCTATTACATATCTTTTCACACATCTACTTCTCTATCAAAGAAATAAAATCTGATGTGACTTCCAGGTGAAATGTGAGCTGCAGTGGGAGACACGTTAAAAGGTTTGTTTTTAGTGTTGTGAAGCAATGGGAGCATCTTTTCAATTTCTCAGATTGCCCAGTTGCTGATTTATTTTCAGAGCTCTTGAAAAATCTGGTCATTTATTTTTGATACCAAGAAGTCAGGGCCCAGATGTTTTCTGATACTTCTTTTTCCCAAGAGCTTCTGTGAAAGCGCATCCTGCATGTTTCAGAGCGGTGGTTCAGAGGTGCAGGTAGGATGTGCACATTGCTTGCTCAGGCTGAACTTCAGGGCCTATGGATTTGCTACAGTTGAACATTTGCTGAGAGTAAAATTCAGCTGGTGGATCATTACAACCATTTGATTAGCTGTGCAAGAAAAGAGGGAACTCACTGTGAACAGGGATTTGCATTTTCAGCAATGCTGTTCACTCTGAGAAGAAACTTAGGATCATACATCTTCCATCCAGGTTTTAAAGCAGCTGTTTTGTCTGGTACAAAATGGACTCACCTTGCAAAGCACTCTTGAAAGTTTCTGCTCTCAAGGCTCTGGAAAAGTCATTTGCTATATAGAGGCAGAGTCTTTGATCTCCAAGGAGAGCTCCCCAAGTCCCACACAGAGTTTATTACTGAAGTGTACTGGATACAGTGAGCACAGAGTTTGCTCGTCTCTCTTGCCATGTTCCCACAGCCAACTGCCACCAAACTAATAAGTCTTCAGACATGCCAGACATTTCAGATTCCGAGCTGTAATTATGTTGCCCCTCCTGTCCTGTCCATTGAGAGAGTAAATTAATGGAAAGTCAAATTAAACAGAATAGATGCTTGGCACCACCCTAATCCTCCTGCTCCCTTAATGAATTAGATATGCATGCTTCACTTGCATCCGGATGACGTCCAGGATTATCTTACCAGCTGCCTTCTGTTTTCATTCCATGACTTGGCTGTCATTATCAGCATGCTAAAATGATGGGGTGAAAGGGACCTTAGAGAAGGGTGTGGGAACATGAACATTCATGCTAAAATGGATAAACCTAATCTGGGGAAGATGAGCATCTTCAACTTGATATGGTGGAAATGGTATGTTCATTTACGTGTTACACTTATGAGGGATCTTGCAGAATTCAAAGCACTTGTTTGATGGTTGTTTGGTTTATTTACGGTATTGAAACAGAGGGTTTTCCCCTCTGTGTTTAATATATGGAGAGAATTGATCTAACCAGTAGAAAATCCAAAGCTTTTCCCTTTAATGTGCACACCCTCTCCTCCCTCTCTTGTGAAGCTGCCATCATGAAAGAAAGATTAGTAGACTGATAGTTAAGGACTGACTGGTCTAGCACCTGTCTGCTGTTAGAAAAACTTGACAGCGCCCACTTGGAAATATGCAGAAATTCTGTAATATTTTCTGGATTAATTTCTTCCCTCATTGTTTCTAAATGAAGACATTGAGGTCCTTTTATTCAAGATAAAATAGGACTATCAGTCCTTCAGAAATCAGGCTAATTCAGTTTCAAAAATCTGAATAATATATATCTGTAAGAAAGTGAGACAGCCCAAGCAGGAGAGAGAAGTGAGCTACATATGAGTGGTTCCCAGGAATGGAAGGAACCTCAAGAGGTCTGTGATGCTGCTGGCCAAAAACAAGGTCGTGTGAGTCTGAATGATAAACTGATGTTAAAAAAAAATTCCATTCGAGGAGACATCCTAGTTTTCCCAGTGTTCTGCTTTTCCTACAATGAAGAGGTTTGGTTGGTTTGTTTTCCTAATGTAAAATGGATATCTGTTTTGAAGCCACATGCTGAGCTATTCTGTGAACTCTGGTTGGCAGCTCACAGGTTGGTTATTAATGTCAGGAGTTTCAGCTGTTTTATTCCCCAAATTCTTCTTTCGGCTAGTTCTCATGAAACTGAATCATGTTTTTGGGTGCGAGTAAATACTTCTGTTTGATGACTCATCATCTACTTTTTTAAGAAAATGTTGTTTGGTTAAAAATCCAGCCCAATAAGCCATTCATGGAACAGAAGTGGCATAAAACCCAGATGGTGCTTGTGGATGTAAGGAAGGTGCATAGGCTTATATATGCATAAGGTAAATATAGTATACATATTAGACTACTTTTCTGTAGTAGAGGTAACTTTATTCCACCCTTACAGTTAAGTCTCTGTTTTAAGATCGATGTACAGTTTCAGATTGCTTTGGAATTTCTCAAGCAAAGCATCTTGTTGCAGTGAATAGCTTTGTTGCTGAGTATCTTTTCACGGTCAGCTGGCCAAGTGGGAGCATGCAGGAAGGACACATCATTCAAACAATGTAAATATACGTCTACCACAGCTAGGAACATGGACAAAACCTTTCTGAGAGTTCAGAAGGGCTCCAGGAGAGCTGACTTTGGAAAAAGTGGCAAAACTGCCCTGATAGTGTTGCTGTTTTCATCTGCCCTTGACACTGAACATCAAGGTTGCAGCAGCTGCTGCTGCTGCTGGAGAGGGATTGAGCCTTCTTATTTCTTTCCTTCTAATTCAACGAGAACAACAAACTCAGTTTGCAGGACCTCAGGTGTCCCTCTCTGCCATATTCTCTTGCTTTCCTTGTTTGTCTCCAATCTATTTCCCTATATACTGCTTAGCACTTTTATTTGCCTACTTACCACCAAGCCACTTTTTAAAGCAATATTTTTATGTCTCGATTGCAGTTAAAATGGTTGCAGTAGCTAAGAATTTTTTCTTTCTTAGAGTATTTGCTGACTAAGTCATCCTATTTAAATCAAAACTCCAGTTGTGTAAATTTTTTTTGTCAGTTTTTATTTCTCTCTTTCTCTCGAAATCTGTAACTTTTGCTTGTAAGAGGTGTTCATAAATATGATTGGTAGGACTCCTTTTCATTTTAGATATAGCAATATTTCTCATAAAAAAATGATGAGGAGAGTTCCCAAATATCTGGTCAGGGCTAGTTACTTTGCCCTGGTAAGACATATCATGCTCTCTCTTTGCATTTCTTGTGTGGCTCAAAAGGAATGAGCATGATTATGTGTAACTGTTACTAAGTGATGCCTAGTCCTTGCATAGCTCGTCCTGCACAAGAAGGTTTTCTGATCCTTCTGCAAGAGAAGGAAGCACAGGATGCTGGTGAACCCTAGCACTGAACCCCATGGAGAGTCAGGCAGAACGAGCTATCCCCATAGTGCTTCATCCTGAACCACAGACACTTAGCACAAATGTAACCCTAAGACAGTCCCTGACCCAAAGAGCCATCGATCACCAAAATGGAAAGAGTATGTAGGTGGTAGAAAGCACTGCAAAGCGACAGTCAGGCAATATTAATCACTGCGATAGGTAGTAATGGAATTAGCTCATCAATGTAATTATTCACCTAAAAAACCTGATATCATGGTGAGGAAGAAATTGCTTTAGGGATGTGTATATCCTTTCCTATTCATTGAGATGGATTAGGTTCTCTGAGGCTATGCTGTACACTTTTCCCTTCCCACACCTCCTTCCCTGCCCCCAAATATATGGGCTCTGCACTTGCTTTTATTCCCTGGCAGAAAATTCGTGCAATAATGCATTTAATTTTCATTGATATCGTTGTGAAATATGTTGCTCAGATTTATGAAGTCCTTCAGGTCCTTGTGCTGGGAGTTGCCACATTCCACTGCTTACCCTGAAGAAGTGATGAGTCAGAACAAATTAAGGAAAAGTACTGAGTATCTGCAGCTTGAGTCTTTCCATGTTCCTGAAGAATCAGTGATTTTCATGATAGCCATGTTTAAAGAGTGAAACCTGGATCAGGAGGGTGCCTGCCAAAGAGAGTAAGAAAGGGCTCTCTTCACCAAAGAGCAGCAGTCTCAGTGAAGGGAGATGTTTGAGGTCACTCCACAGATTAGTGATAGAGCTCAGTTGCAGCAAAAAAACCCACAACCAAGCAATGAAAATACTGTGCTTTTATAATAGATTTTGTGGTTCAGTCTATAGTTTGACAGGGTAAGTACAGTCAGCTTGAATACTTCATAACTCTGTTGATTTTACAGAGTAAGAATTTACTTCCAGAATTCAGAGAAACTGAGAATGTGCCCCAAAGAATTTATAATTTCACAACACACCACATAAGTGCTTTCAGTGAATGGAAAAGCGAGGGATAAATAAACCTGGAGTGAGTTTTGTTCTCAAGGTCAGAGTTGCAGGAGAGTTAACCATCTGTGCATTTTTTAAATAAAGCTGCTGTGAAATGCTGGTGTTTCAGCCTATTTAAGTTCTGTTTAGAGATTAGTCTGAGCCCTTGCGTTTCTTTAAACAGTGCACTGATAATTCCTCTATTGCTGAAACAGTTGCATCTGGAACACACAGATGTAGCAGCTACTTTGAGGAGGTTCTCAAGGGCAGGCTTTGGCTGGAAGGGGATCCCAGGAAATCTGATCACCTTCATTAGTCAGTCACTGTTGGCTGGAAAATCCTATCTGCTTTCTTCCTCTGGCACTCACCAGGCTCTGGTTTTTTAATGCATACGGTTCTGTATCGTCAGCATCTGAGAATTCCAGATCCCAGTTAAAAGTCAATTATCCTCTTGCTCACCGGTATTAAGTGGGAAGGTAGTTTTGCAGATGTGTGATGGGCCAGCTCTATTCATTTTTTTGGAGTTTACAATCTTACCATGTTTCTAGATGAACGTGAAACCCAAACATCTAAATGTGATCATGCAAAGGTCTCTCACGGAGTTTACATGCAGTCCTAGTGTCTGTTTTCAGGTGGGAATGAAGGTTGTTTTTCAGTTCCCATCTGAGTGCTTGGAGTTTATGGCAAGGCTGTGTCCTTTCTGCAGCTGTTCTCACTCAGTGCAACTCTGCCTGGGGAAGGAGGCTAAAAGCAGGAGAGCCTCCTCCCTTCTGTACTTAATAGGTTTGCCATAGGAATGCCCTTCATGGATCACATCCCTTTGTGCTGGGTGCTGTAGGCAGAACAAAAGGATAACCTCTGCCCTAGTAAATTTGGCATCTAAGTGCAAGATGGAAGCTTAAGCAAATCACTTTGGTTCAGACACATTTTGGCTGCCCAGAGAACTCTGCAAACAGGCTGAGTGCGGCAGTATTTCTTGGCTAACACACAGGGCAGAGAGCTGGGACTAACACACTGCTAGGCACCAGTACATCTCTTACTCTCAGTGAGTCTGCACAGGCCAGATAGTCATCAGCTTTGTTTCTACTCTTTGGAAATGAGCTGGATCCTTGATGTTACTGATTTGTCATCTACTGGTTGATTTTATGCCCTTTTATGTAAGTATATTTCTCCTTGAGCTACTATGTCATCCTCTCAACAGTTACAGCATTTCTCATAGTTTTTACTTTTCTTACATTGCACCACTTACATTCCTTCTCACATCTCCTCACTCACACACCTCACAGCTCAACAGTAATTTTCTTAGAAAAACTCAGCCAATTTTGTGCAATTGTGTGGCACTGGAGTGAAGCCTCAATCATGGACCTGAGCTGGGCTGCCAGAGGGAGCCTGGAAAAGCAGCATGAAGAAGTAGCAGCACCAATGCACTGATTAGCAATTGCCTTGTAAAGATTGCATCCTTTCTAGGAAAGGGTTTGAAGAGCAAAAGGAAAGAGCTCTGCCAAGGTTAGTGGTGATTTCCATCCAGGCAGGAGAAGGGCAGCACGGAAAGAGGCAAAGGTGGACTTCTTTGACATTAGTGGTTGGATGCATGGCTTCACAGGGCAAATGCAGGCAGGAATCAGTAAACTGCCAAGGTACGGGGAGGAGATCAATAGGGAAGCCTAAACCATAAAGGCCTCCATTTTCCAGCCCTGTTTCCATTTGATGCTGCAAAGAAGAGGGAACTGGCAGAAGTCTGATGTGGTCAAAGCAAAGAGTTAGGCAAGTGATCTGAGGAGCAGAGCACTGTTTGGATGTCAAGATACATTTCAGCCAGGCCAAAGGAAAGAAGGATGATTGCAGTAGTTGAGAGGAGAGCCAGTCAGTTCTTAGGTATTTGGAAGAACAGGAAATTACTTATATTCATAATAATGAATCTGCCTGACCTAAATGTGGCTGCCGGGGAGAAGTTACACAAAGAAATCTGCATTTGGTGATCCATGGGTTGTTGGTCTGCCATACAGGTAGGATGTTGTTGTGCCCTCAGTGATAGCAGCATGGAAGAGGAACAAAGATATTTAAGCCATACTGGACTTGCATTGTCAACTCTACCAGCATGTTTCTGCCAGTCTCCTTAAAATCTTTTCAAAAACTTTTAAGAATATGTGCAGGCAAAACAGACATTTGTTAGTCCTCAGCACAAAGATGTTAGCTGGATCTGTATGCTAATGCAGGTTGAAATTCAAAATAGGACATAATTCAAAATAGGACACAGACGGAGGAAAGAAGGGGACCAAGGAAAGAACTTTGTAAGGAACACTAAGAGCTAGCTGGGAACAGACTGGGAAAACTGTGTGTCTCTTGCATACTATTTTGAAAGTAGCCTTTAGAGTAGCAGGAAGAGAATGAAGAGAGGCTCAATCAAATGAAAAGATCTGGTCTCAGTAGAGCACCATCACTGGTGCCAACAGCTGCTAGACCTAGGAGCTGTCTGGGTAGAGATCATTAAAGAAGGGGGAAATATTAACTGCAGCAGATTTAAGGTGAGACTGGAAGGGAGAATCTTCTAACAGTGTTGGCAATGGCAACAGTTGGAGATGAGGTTTAGGATGAGGGGAAGATGGAGTGAGGCAGGATCTAGAAAGCAGGAATGAGCAGTTGTATAGTTGGCTGTGAAGTCTATAGAAAAAAATAAAGTTATGTTTCTCACAGCTATTTAGGATCCACAAAGTATGATTGCTTTTCTTTGTTCTCTTGCTTTCATAACTGTGTCATCTTTCTGTTTTGTGGTTGTTTAGGATCTGTCCTTTGTGAGGTATTTTTGCACAACGTAGCTTTCAAAATCTTCTTTCTGTTTATTACTACCTCCACTCTGGTTTTTTCTTCCAAATGTCATCTATTTCATTTGAGAATTATACTCTGGGGTGCTTCAATTATGTATGAAGGTGGAGTATTTGGGATGTGCTATTCACAAGTGCTTTCAGTATGCCATCTGAGCTTTGAATATGAGCAGAATCACCAATATTTTAGTTTCTAGGGCACATTCTCTTAAATATGCAGTCAAGATGCAGCTTTTGTTCCTAGGTGTTCAGTTTTTTACTCAGTTTCTATGAGACCTTATGAACCTTCCACGTGAGCATAATGAAAATATGTTGATTGAATGTGTCTGGTGCAGTAGGACTGCCATAGATAGAGAGGTGGCAGAATTGACCACATTGCTGTTCTGATAAGAAACAAATAATTGAGGGATGACTAGATAAAGCTCCATTTCTGTCCCAGTTCTGCAGGTTAAAGATCTTCAGCCTATACTTGCCTCCTAAGACATACAATGTCACATCTATAGAAGTTATCCCACTTGGTGCTGTAGATCAAATGCATCGCTAGCTCACCAGAAAAAGATACACAGTGAAAGAGATCTCTGCAGATATTCCAGAAGCATTGCTTTGACTGTCACCCACAGAAGCAGAGGATATTGGCTGCCAGCATCTCCATCTGTTATCCAACAACAGTTGTTGAGCCTGTACTTCTGAAGATATTTTGCTGGTGGTGCACATGGAAAGGGCACAAAGCTCTAACACTGTCCCAGGGCAAACCAGAAGGTCTAGTGAACAGTTTAACAAACATTTTTGGGGAGCAGCTTCCGGCTGTGCCTGTGAAGGTCTTGCAGCCAATTTCTGGCAATTTGTGCTTTTTCTGCAGACTGCTGACTCTTAAATACCACTTCTAACGCACTACAGAAAAGGGGGGAATGCTGTGAGCTTCAGTAGGCAGGATCTTAATGATTTGAGGTAGAACGAAATAAGTTGCATGTGGGGACAGGGAGAGGGGAAAGTAAAGGCCAGATGGGATCTTGCATTTACAAATAAATTTGAAGCTATGCCTTTACCAGTCGTCTTTACCCAGCCACTGTTTCACAGCAGCCTTTATTCCTTCCAACACTGTGCTGCTGTCACCCGTCTTCCCAATAGAGCTGGACATGATAAAGCTTTGAATAATGCTTCTCCAAAACAAGAAATACCACACCAAGAGCAAAGGCTGTTGTTGGATAGGTGAGGAAGTGCCCAAGGAGAAAAATAGGGAGTATATTTAACATTGAAGAAGGAGGGAAGGTTTAGCAGTGGGTATGGATGTTTGAGTAAAGTACACTGAGGAGGTGAACAGAGGAAAGGGGGATAAGAATCACAGCCAGGTGCATGGGGAATTCTGCTAACAAAGCCTATGGAGTGTGTAGCATCCCACTGTGAAAACAGGGGTACCTCAGTGGACAGTTACATGGTGGGCATGCTCTTTGAAGTAGCTGCTGGCAGACACGAACCAGCCCACAGTGAGGGACCAGTTGCCACACCAGCAGTGTCAAAAGACTGTCTCATCCCTTAGAGGGACAGCACACTACAAGGAATGTGAAGTGAGCATGGAGCAGGAGAGACTCCTGATTGGCTAAGATTTACTGGATTTGGGGAAGTAAAGTGTAGGAATACTTTTATAGACTTAGAGAGATTCCTGCTTTGTTTTCAGCTGAACTGCTAAACCGGGGTCAGAACTAATCTGTCTACATCTTCTGCCTCCACTGCCTTATCTGTAGATTTTAAGGATTTGGGGTGTGATCTCTGTGCTGGTGTACTAGTAACTTAATCTTAATTTTGTTGCAAATAATCATGAAATACCTTTGCTGTAAACTTGGAACAATTTGCCCTTCGAATGCATTCCACTGTTAAGCTGCTCTCTGGAGCCCTGATTAATAACCTAAATGACTTATCATAATTAGCTAGTCCTCAGCTTTAGAACTGGGGAAAGCACAAATTTGACGGCTTTCAAAAGTAAGTGGAGCATGATCAGGGAGCCTCTACTTCTTTCTACTGGAATTAGTGTTCATTTATCATTGCACCAACTCTGTTTTTAGCATGTCAGTTCCTTCAAAATGTAAGTTATGTCTCATTTCTCAGAGATTTTGTACATAACACACTGTTAAAGTTCCACAATGCATGAATTGCTAGGGAATATTACAGAAAATAAATGTAGAATACAGTGCTGGGAGGAGGCACTATCTAAAACAGGGAGAAGCTGTTTAGCTGGTTTTGTATTCTTCTCTAAGTGTTACAAATTCCTGGGACCACTACTGTGAACATGGGCATTTTTGTTCTCTGAGTATTGCAATGGACTTTCATTTGTAACAGGGTGCGTGTAAGAGAAATATGCTATAGAGGAAAGCAGTGTTGCATACTTTGCACAGTGGAAGTCTCAAACAAATTTAACAAAGTTGTGGGTACATCACTCCAAAAAAAGGCAGAATTCCTTTTTCTTGCCCCTGAATACTGGACGAGTTCCAGTTTTCTCTCTGACAGGTAACATTTTCTGGAATTCATAAAAGTTTTGAGTATTTCAGAGCCAAAGTCACAAAGGCAGGTCTGGGCAATTTTTTCAGACAATTTGCATTTTTGTGTGGTTTTAAGTCTTTCCAAGTTTCATGGTGTTAGTGTACTGTTTGAGTGACTGAGCAGTGTCTGCTTCTTCTCATTTCTCATTCCAGCAAGTTATTTCTGCAGACTCATAGAACACAGTGAAGATTGGATGCCTAATTGGCTTTATTAGATGTTGAACTTTGGTGAACGTTGTGCTTGTTACACATTTTCTGCCTCTGCATGGCAACACAGGAGACTCCTCCTGGAGGGGTCACTGGTAGCAGTGTAGCAATATCTTGTCTTCAGTGCTCTTCCAGTTGGTGGGACAGCACTTGGTTAGTTATAGACACATTACTAAGGGATTAGTGTCCTTGCATTCCAGCATAAATACATGTGTCCACCCACAGATGATGGTGACAGCTCCTTTGAAATGCACAGCCTTGTGGACTGACTGTAGCAGGATATTCACTAAAGCTACTGCAGCGTCTTGTGCTGTACCCAGCTTCTGGTTCAGTCTGTTTTGGTGGGTTATCTCCAAATCATGATCTAAGAACTAGCACTGTGCCTGGAGAGTTTGATGAGGATGTTCTGGTTGGTTGGGTATGCATTTTGCTGGCTCCTCTCGTTTATGGGAGTACACACACACACACACACACACTTTCATCACAGCCTGATGGTTGCTGCCAGTGGGAAATAAATCTGAATATTAATGCGGTGAAGGTAATGGGCCATTTCTTTCTGGTCATCTTGTACTGCTCTCTCTTGAAACTGAAGTTCCCATGCTCTCCATTTGCTGGCAGCAGTGAAGCCTACGCAGATTCAGTACAACACATAAGCTCAGTTATGACTGGAGTCTTTTGCTGCCAAGCAAACAATCTTCAAACTGTGCAACAGTGAGAGGAGCCTCAGCAAGTCCTTAAGATGAGGTGAAGGATGCTGTATTTATTGATAACTGTACAAGCTAACCTGGAGTGGTTTTAAAGCAACAGCCTTGTGAAAGGAACTTTAATTAGCATTTTATAAAAAGTATCTGTTATCTTGATTTTCAGCTTGTCTCACATACAGCTGTGTAAGTATGTTGGGAATTGCATCTGCTCTCGCTGAGTTCCTTTTAACCTTCTGACTTTTCTTACCATTTCTTATTTAAGATTTACGTCCATCTCAAAGAAGGGAGTGGTGCTGATGGGCTGGATGCTTTGAAGAACAAACCACAGCTTCACAGTATGGTGGCCAAAAGCCTTTGTCAGAATGCCTCTGGGAAGAACTACATCATCTTCACAGGCCCAAGCATTACTAGCCTGAATCTCTTTGAAGAATTTGAGAAGCAAGGTGTGTATCGTGTGACTTGCTGGGTTTTAATGCTGACAGACCTAGGTACCTCCTGTCACTGAATTAAAAAAAGCTTCCGAAACTTCACTGATATTTCAATTCCTTAGTTGTTCATCTCAAAGAAAAGTTCTCATTCATGAAAAGGTACTATACAGAGAACTTTCTAAGTTGCTTGCTAAGTCTTCCTCTTTAAATCTTCAAAATGAGGATGTAAAAACATTTTAAATAAGGTTATTTAAAGCCCCTGGTTTTATTCTTTGCCTTAGAAATGTGAGGTCAAATCTATATGGCCTGAGGGACTTTTCAGGGGATTTCCTACTTGCTTGAGATTTTTCTGTTCCCGTTATGAAAGACTAGGGATGGGATGAATCCTTAGAGATGTACCTTAGAAGTCCTTGTTGGTTTAATATCTGTTAAAGAAGTGACTTCTCTAGATAATACTCTGTGCCTCTGCAATAGCCCTAGAAAAGTTTGCTTTGTTGTTTGGGTTTGGGGTTTTTTTTCTGATATCAACATACCTCAGTAGGACAGTTTTTTGTTTTGAAGGCATAATAAACTCTACGTCAGCAAAAGCAGACTTGCCAGCAGAGTGACAGCTCTCACAACAAGTTTCTTGCTAGTGCAGAGCGTAATCCCAGGTCATCCTTTCTGTCAAGTCCCCCCTCATCTTGGGTGTGGGAAAGCCACGTGTTGCTTTGCTTTCAGCAATGCTGAGGACTTGTGACTCCCCTAAAATTACAGGATCCTGCACTCTTGCCAATCAAATATAAGCTGTTCCATGTAACTCTCAGCTCATTCTTTGGTCAGCACGGCCTCAGAGCTGGTGTGATGTGTAGAACAGATCCTTCATAGCAGTAAGGCTGGAGGCTGCCTTTATGCATCACAGCGAGGCTGTTTCCTGTTTCAACACACCACTGATGTTCAACTTTTGCTTTTGGCAATGCATAAGATTAAACCCTCATAAACCATTATATTAATGAAACATGGCCCAAAGCAGGGGGAGAGTTTTGGGAATTGAGACGACATGTTGATTTTCATTTAAAATGAGAACACCAGTGAGCCACACCAGTGCTGTAGCTGAGCACTTCAGACTGTGCTGGCACTGAGGGCTCTCTGTTGAGCTCCACGAAGCACTTAGCTCCTGCATTGTTCTGGGTAAACTGGAAGCTCACTGAGTACAGTGGAAAATTCTCACAAAAAAGCCATGGTTTCCCAAAGGCTGTGAACAGCCAAATGGGAAAGAAGGCAAGCATATTTGCAGTGCACTGGAGTTTTTCCTCTAAGCAGAGACTGATCTTTAGTAAATAGTTTTTCACAGCTGATTATAAGCATTGCATTTTTAAGACTACTAAGTTAATGATGCAAAATGTGGGTTTAAAAAAATGGAGAGGATAACACACATACTCCTAGTACCTGAGATTAAATGTTAAGGTTTAAATATAAAGACTGACAGACAAAAACTTGACTGTTGAATTGCCCCCTTTATGCTCAAATAGGGAAGGATAAAGACAATCTAGTGTGATCCAGCTGATCCGTAACCCTGGTAAAAAAGATGCATGGCTACTAAACCAGCTGAGTGTTTATTACTTGAAGATAATTCAAATTGTTCACAGGCTTGAATTATTCATGGACTTTACACTGCACAGATCATTCAAATTAATGGTTTCTAGCAGGTAACAAATTCAGTAGTATCTTTTTAAAGCATGTAATTTTGACTTACTATCTGATCAAATATGCTAATGCAATACTGAGATTTCAGTTTGGTTCATGGTTTGTTATATAGCTTCATGAGACTTTATGGTCTCTGACAGCTGCCTCCAAAATTAAATTTCAGATCTGGTACAGGCTATCACCTTCCTAGGGGTAAAGCTAAGAGATGGGGGGGCGGGGAGTGGACAGTAAGATAGCAGGTTTATTGACTTTGCAAAATAGCTTGGTACTTGTATATAAAGAAGATTATGGGGAACAAAACATTTCTGTTTCATAAGGCAATGGGATTGTGTGCATTTGCCACAAGTTACTAGAGGCTAGCTCAGAGGTTTTACAGGGGGATGTTCAGCTGGAAGCATTTTGAGACACTGGGAGAGGTGAGATGCTTGAGATGTCAAGCTGCGGTGAAATCAGTAAGAGCCTTGGAGGAGATGATGTTTACTGACTACTGCAAAGCAGATAACATATTGCGAGCACATGCTGGGATCCCACTGCATTGGCAGGACATTTGGGAAGAGGCAAGCAAAGAAGCCTGGACTTAACAGAGAGATCTCTCCTGATCTATCAGAGTCTCCCTCAACAGTAAAGTCAGTGTTGGGTTTTTCTGATAGGTGGCTTAGCCAGCTAAATCTGAACAGGACCACACTGTGACCAAGATGTGTCATGAGAGCCTGTTGAAAAGCAGCTATGTTCAGGTGCTCATGACAGTTCAAGACCCATTCTTAAACTGATGAATTTATTTTTTTTGTTTGAGAAAATATAGTTTCTGGGCTAGAGCAGAATCAGCAGTAGAAAGATCTCATTGGGAATTGAAAGCAAAAAGAAATTGGTATTATCTTAAGTACTTTATGTTATTTGGCATTTTTGTGGCTTTTTTTAGTGACTATCAACAGAGAAATAGGAGAAGATTTAAATAAGCTCATGCTTGAAAGCCATAAACTTTCTGGGAACATAAAAGTGACATTTAAGGGAACTAAAGGGAATTCTGGAAAATCTAGAAAGAATCACCCACTAAAACTCTACTAGTTCCTTTCAAAATTCTTGAGGAAAAGGACCTGGGGTCTCAGTAGCCAGTGAGCTGAACATGAGTCACCAGCATGCCCTGGCAGAAAAGTTGGTCAACACTGTTCTCACTGGTGTTAACAGGAGTGCAGCCTGTCGATTATTGCCTCCTACAGTTTTGGATAACATGCTCCCCAGTAAAACAAAAGCATTGATAAACTGGAGTAAGTTCAACATGGGGCCACCAACCTGACCAGGGGCTGGACCACAGGCTGTGCTATGGGGAGGGACCTGTTCTTGTTCAGGTTGAGAAGAGGCTTTGTGGGGATGCAACAGCAGCCTTACACTATTCTATTAAGAGAAGAGCTGGCTCTTTACAGTAGTGCCTTGTGGAAGGACAGAAACCAACAAACATAGGCTGAAGCAAAAGATGTTCAGGCTAGATGCAAGGTTTTTCCTGAGGGCAGTGAGTCAGAATGCCCAGACTGGTTGTGCAGTGTCTGTCCTTTGAGGTTTTCAAGCCCAGACAACATAAAGCCCTGAGCAGTGTTGTCTGACCTCAGAGCTGACTCTGCTCTGGGAGGGGTTGGGACTAGAGACCTCCCAAGTTGCTTTTCAACCTGAATTATGCTTTAGTCCACAGGATCCTGTGAGCCTATGAACACTTTTGTGGAATCTTAACTATCATTCACTTTTTCTAACCCTAGCCCACACATGCTAAAAACACAATGTTCTTTATTGAAGCCTGCTGTGTAGCACTTTCACTGTAGCACACTAGACAATAATGTGCCTAATAATATAAGGGGATGTCAGTGAACATTTTTCTAAAATCTAGGAAGATACCAAGAACTGAGAAAACTTCAAAAAATAAGACAGAACACTTTGATCTTTTTCAAAATCAAAAACCCGAATAGACTTCTTTTTCATTTTTCAGGAAACATACCAAGAATTTCTTTCTCTGGCCTCTGAATAGAACTGGAAACCTGCACTGAAATGCCCCAGATTCTCTGTCCTGTGAGCAGTCAGCTGTCACTGCTATTTGCTGTGACATTCATTCATAGAGGATGTCCCTTTTTCCCTCTCTAAGCATTAGTGTTGTCCTTTATAGAGGACAGAACCTCCTAAAGTCCTGTGTCCCGTGCTTGCCTTAGACACAGAATCCCCAGAAGTCCCTTTTGCACATTCTGAACCAGGAGGAATAGCTGGCTCTGTCCTGCAGAGGGGCTGGTGTTGGCAAAGCTGCAAGAGCTGCCAGCATGGGTGACCATGGCATTCCCACAGGCTGCAGGATCCTGCAACTTCAGCATATGGAGTAAAGCAAGCTCACTTCTCCTGCCCACATCAGGCCCCCAGTTTCTGTTCTGACCCAGTGTTGCATGCAGAATAAATGACTGCAGAATGTGTATTTTTGCCTGAACTAGCTTGAGGTGATGGCCTTTGCAAATGGTACTAGGGAAGATGTGGTGAAACAGGCTTCAGCACAAGCTCTCTGGGGACTGCATACTCTGGGAATGAGTTTTGGGTGACTACATCTGCAGTTCTTCTTCTTTGCTAAACTATTTGAGGTGTATTCATTCATATTGCACTTCCAGTTTAGGAAGACCAGAGGAGGACAACCTGTCTCCACTGACTCCCATGTGTGTGACAAACACCTGTTGTGATTCTGATTTAATTACACACAAAATCTTCATTAAGCCAGATGGGCGTAATTTTCACTGCTTCTATTGCTATAGTAACTGAGTGGTTTTAAAAAACTCCACAGATTAAGGGTGTCATCCATGATGAGAGATGCCAGTAAATATGCAGAAGTGCTGCACTTCTGTAGGCTCTACAGCAGGAAGGTTACACGGCGTGTTCTTGACAGAGAAAGGCATTCCCATTATTCTGTATGGGGAGTGAAACATCTGCTGGAAGGTTTCTGTAGGCTTATTGCTGCAATAAAAGGAAAGGCTACAATTATTATGGGCTTTCAGACATAGCTGTTGCTCTTTTGAAACTCTAGCACAATATTGTAGTTACTAGCTTGGGTTTATACCCTTGCAGTCTGCTGAAGAAAGTATCACATATCAGTGAATCATAAACTTTAGGCAGCTAAAGAAATTCTCGGACTCACTTGTTATGAGAGCAGGAAGATCTTAACATTGGCTTGAAGAAAGCTTTCTAAAAGTTTGCCATGCTAATGGCAAAGTTTGCAGGTACGTGACCTACACTGTTCGGTACCTCTTAGCAACAGAAGACATTAAAAAATAAAAAAGCCTCTATATTGATCGCAAGCCTGTTGTCATCAGGCTTTTCTCACTGTCTTCTGTGGAAGGAACTTACTGATTTCTAGGGACTGATTAATTCATTAGAAATAAACAATGGAGTGCAGGTTTCCCCCTTGAGAATGAAGTTTCCCCATTGCTGTGTTGGTTGATCTTCTTCTGACATCAGTGGCTTAAATTTCTGATGGAAGCAACATAGCTCCTTCTAGATCTGCCCACAGCAACTGGACTAATTAATGAGTATTTTCAATTATTTTATTAGCATTCCTGTAGTATCTGTGAGCCGTTGAGGGATGCTCAGCATGCCAGTCACTATATGAACCAAGGACAGAGGCTGCACCTGCACTCACGGGCTTAGGTCATTCCAGAAAGACAGAGGCAGAAGAGTCACATAAATGAAAACCTAAGAACTGAGGTAAAATGCTTAGGGGAAGCCAAACTCTGTATTCTGACTTTGAGTTTCCTCTCTAAGGATACCATGCAAAATTTGTCACGATGGAAAATTTGATCCAGCAGACTTAGCTGACAGATGAGCTTTAAATCACCACAAGATGTGCACAGATGTCACCTGTTTCCATGCCCATTGTTTTTTTCCACTCAAGTGGGTTAACACAAAACTGAGGGAGACCATGGAAATTTCCATTCAAGATTTCCTTGGAAAATTTTGATCAAGAAGGTCTGCTTCTTTTGGACTAACAGAAACAGGCTGTTATTATTTCACAGCCTAATGACAAATTCAATCATTGTTATTAATGTTGTTTCCAAATCTTGTTTGTGTCCACCTGGCTGCACTGAGGTATGTTTTGTGGTGTTAGATTTTATTCATTGCTTCTCTCACAGGTCAAGAAGCTGTGAGTGGCAGACTGTCGCCTGCGGAGTCTCTGATGTCTGTGCAGGACAAGATCAGTGCTCGCTCAGCTAGGGCACTGTGTGGTTTATCTCCTTTCCCTAAAATTAGTTTTCACTGAACTTATATTTCCATCTTCTCCATCCTTCTGGAATATGCACTTTTTAAATCAACCAGTGGTTTCCGTGGGTTTTAACTGCTTAAGAAGCATTTCCTTAGCAAACCAGATGATGCAGGTGCAAGGAGTAGTGAGCTGAAAATCAAGAACTTGGCAGCACAGTGAAAATGGCAGATTAAACCAGTTTGTCACCTATGTAAAATTGTGATTAAAAGCATCACAGGAGTCAGGTAGGAGAATGTATTTCAGTTAACATCTAAGATACTATACCTTTCCCTACCTCTCTGCTCCTTTCACAATTTATTCTCTTACTTAAACATCAAAGACTCTCTTGGATAATAAATTCTGATTTGTACCATAACGTGTATCACCATTGGGGTTTTTTTTCAGGCCAACTTTAAACATGTTGTGAAGACTATTACACAGATTGTAGATGTTATTGCTAGGAAGATACCCTGAATTATTTTTCTTGTTATCTCATCATGACTGTGCAGGTGATGTCAATACATTAAATCAAGAGAACAGACTTTCTACACTTGTCTCTGTTTCCAGAGGCATAATATAGGACTAAAATCTTTGTATTACAGAAGAAAACGAGTTGGCTGACATATCTATTGGACTAGAAGGTTGTAGGGCAAGTTCTTTCTCTACTAAGGTCACTCAGACTTGCTCTGCTGTTTTTACTCCCGGGGTCCATGCAATGGCTTGCTGATAGGGAATATGTTTGTTCACATGCAGAGATTTACTGCTGTGGGTTGCTGAGCACCAGGAAGAGTGACTGCACAGGCCTACCTCCATCCATGCTGAACAATTCCGAAACTCCACAGTCCAGAGGGCAGTACAGAATAAGAATGAAGGGAAACATGTCCTTGATCTGCTGGTACAATAAAGGGCACTTTCGTTTTCTGACCAACGCCTATTCACCGGTTCAACAAGGTAAGCAACAATCCTACTTCTCATCTCAAAAGTGCACATGCTTTATGTCACGAGGCAAACTGAATCACTGAGTTTGATAATAAGCCTGAACAAAGAGCTTGATGGTAATTGATCATAACATCCTAGATACACAGCAGTAGTAGTGATTACGTCCCTTTCATGTGTTCCTGCAGCTATTCTTTTTTCCATACAGCTGGTGGAGGCAGTGTCCTTTTAGGTATAAAGATTATACCTTTGCTGATGGTCAGAGAAAGGAAAATATGATTATTGTATAAGACTATGCCAGCCCCATTTGCAAAGCATCTTGTAGGATTGCTGCTACAGAAAAATTAATAAATATCACGATGTATTTAGAACTCCAAACAGATCCTACAATTAATTTATCTTACCCAGTAAAAATTTAATCACAAAGAAACATCTTTTTGCCAGAAGTAAATATGATTAAGGTTTCCTGTTGTATGTTAAATTGATTTTAGCAGTTGATGAAAAGAAACCAAAACAGATAATTTGGATGGTTCAAATAATGGCAAGAGAGCTTTTTGCTGTGGAAATCTTTCCCTTTTGAAAGTATACAGATGGTATTCAGAACATTTGAAAACTTCTGTTAAGTGCAACATGACTAGCTAACTCCTTGAAATTAGCTTCAGTTTCTTATAATTTTTATTATTCAGATCTATGTATGGAGACAAATAAGAATAACTTAAACCTTTAAATGTAAAGCCACCAATTCAAAGGCATCTTCTACACTCATTTTCTGAATCCCAAATGACTCTCACATGTGTGTATAGGCTACAGAAGCAGAGTTACTGTATGGTAAGCTGAGAAGCTGACTAGTGTGTTGTTCAATGCCTTGCCAGAAGGCTTATTACCTTAGCAAAGTGTGGCTCATTCCAAGGAATTCTGCTGGGTGCTCCAGTGGAGTGAGGACTTGGTGACTCAGATGGACTGATGTCTGGGCATAAATGCTGAAAATATGTATGTGAAGGAAACATGACACTTTGGAAATTCTGCTAAAGCCAGTCCCTGAAACAGTGTTGTTCTCCATGAGGGGCATTCACCACCAGGATTTGTGCTGTTTTCCTTGGGCACTTTGCTGGATTTATTCAGCTGCACTAACTGGACAAAAGCTGTCACTGCATGTCCCTTGTTTTTTATAGACAACCATGGAACATTTGGTTATAATTCATAAATATTATTAGAAAAACATTCTGTGTGTAAACATCAGTGTGAACTGCCCCATTAAAAGGGGGAGCAAAAGCAGACTGTGCTGGCAGCATCCTTTACAAGGAGCACATGGAGATGTTACCTGCTGTGCTTGTGATTGACTTTGGGTCTGTTTTGGCATAGATGGGGTTGTAGGTTGTATGTGTGTGAGGTAGTTTAACATCCACTGATTAGGACCTCTGTGTGTGATGGACAAGACCTGTCCAACACATTGCTCACCAAATGCTGGCTGGGACAGTTGACATAGTTCATGGTGAATCAGAGCAGAAAACAGAGACTGACTTTTTAAAGGGTGATGCTGGGGAAAGAGAGTCTCTAGCAAAGAACTGGGAACAGATGGAGACTCAGTGGGAAGGCAAGAGACCAGATTGCCTGCCTCTGATTTGGCATCTCTAAAGTCAGTGCAGCAAAGCTAGTTTAAGCCAACTTGAAGCTGGACCACCAAAGTCTCCTCTAAAGCATGTAAATATAGAGGAGGAAGAAGAGGAATCTATGCTCCTTGAGGCAAGCCTGTAGCGTGGACCTGCTGAGCACATGTGTTAGATGGGAGAGGAGGCAGGGACAAAGAGAATTAGAACTTATGCAGGGTAGCTGAACAGAGACTGGTGCCAGTGAGGCTGTCTGATGGTGCACGGTGTGTGTTTGCACTTGGTTGAGCGTAAATGTTTACGGGCTGGAGGAGGCCGTGAGGAGAAAACCTTAAAAACAGAAGGCAAAAGATGGCCAACAGAATGCTTAGGGTCAGGAAATAGGTGGATGTAGCTAAAAATTAGCTATTTATTGCAATTTAGAGGAAAGTCAAGAAGGTAAATCCTGCCTGTACTCAGAGTGCAAATCCCACCTTAGCCAGAGGTATCAGGAGGACAGTGCACTTGTCAGAGCTGATCTATGAATACTATTCTTAGATGCAGCAGGTTATTTATTATGGATGTTTTAAACCAACATGTCATAATACATCATCTCAGATACTAAAGGACAAGTCTCATTCCCTTAGTCTTGCAAAAATGTCCTGCTTTCTCTGCTATCAGGTATGTAGTTTCTGCCTAGGACAAAATCCAGTTGAGTTTTCAATTTTCCTTGAGCTTTAACTTGAGTTTAATTTTGACTCGGGCCTGTATTGCAGAAGAACTGAGAAGTCAAAAGATACTGGGACCCCCAGAGAGTAAAAATTTACCCTGATTCTAAAGCAGATGATCTATGTGTTGGCCCAAACTTCCCCATCTGGGGGACAAGGCTGCATTTTTGCTTCTCCCCTTTAGATCTGGTGCCTGCTTCACTAGCATCTCCATCAGTATGTTCTAGAAATGTTTACAATATTTTCTATTTTTCTTATGGAGCAGGCAGCAGCCTCGCTTGCTGCACAGCAGGATGACCAGAATAATATCTTTAGCAAAAAACTTTTGAACCTGAGATCTTCTTAAGAAGTATCTTCTTTCTGAAAACTTTCACAGGTACTCTTCACCAACTAGCTCTACTTACAAGCTAAACAGAACAATAACTAAGGGTAGAAAAGAAAGCTTGGGTCACATATGCAGGACTAAAGAGCTGCAGGTGGATTGTTGGCATCTCACAAGTGACTTGTGAGAAGATGGGAGATGTGGAGCCATCATAATTGTATGAAGCAGTTGTTTAAATCCCTATGTGATCCTTAGCCCAGGAGAAATTGGAGTGAGGGGTGTCTGGTTAACAGCCTAGTTCCCTGAAAAAATCAGCTTGTGAGATTGGCCCAGAAATGGAAAGTCTGGGGAAATAAGTGTAATGTTAAAAAGTATGTTTCAGGATGGATGAGCTTAGGATTTCAACTTTACATGTGTCCTGTGTGAGCCTGCAGTCATGAGGTTGTGTGCAAGTACGCTGTAAGTGGGGATGGGGCTGGAGGACCCCAATAGGAAGACCTTGAACATCAGATATTGTACAATGCTAACTGCCTGCAATCCTGATCAGGAACTGTAACAAATCAAAGTCCTGATAAAAAGCTGTATAGCACTTGGATCATGCAGTGTCCCCTCTGTTATATTGTTATGAAATCTCAGTGTTTGCCAAGACAGATGCAAGTCCTAGTATTAATGAGACTCACATTTTTAAAACCCCCATGATTCTAGCTTGTAAAGTCATGGATAGGCTTAGAATAAGTGTTTTGAGGAAACAAACATACGTCTCAACAAACCTTTGTCTTTCTGCTTGTTTCATTTGGGGTGGTATTTCCCAAGTCTGCCTTGATGAGCATACAGTTTAAAAATTTAAATTAAAAGGAAAGAAGGTTTAAAAAACCACCAAAAGCTGATGCCTTCCTATGGTGACAGCATGGAAGCCGGCAGCCCTTCCAGCACGGAGGCAAAGGCAGGCTGTAGCTGCAGCGCAGGCGGTGTGTTCCCGGGAGTGCTGCCAGGGATGGGAACACAGCGAGGCTGGGGGAGGACCAGGAGGGGAAACAGCTCATCGGATGTGCCAGTGAGTCAGCTGGCTTGGGGCTGCCTTGGGACCGATTGCCACAGAGACCTGCAGCTAGGAATGACCCAGCTCTGATAGTTGTCTTCCCTGGGGAGGTGGCCTGTGGCTATGAAACAAGGCTAGGAAAGGCTAAAAAGTAGTGTGCCTATAAAACTATTTATATTCTCAAAACAGAAGAATGTTACATGGAGTGTAACAGAGAGGGAGAGGGAATATGTGGTACCCATAGAGCTGCTACTGCAATGAATTCTTTTAAGGATTATGAATTCAAAGCAAATTGCAAAGAAAATACAAATTTTCAAAGGAAGAGAAGGGGAAGAAAGAGAGGAGAGCAAGAGAAGAATGAAGGGGACTTTTTCTTTTTTATGAAACACTGGTACCAGGAACATACTTACCCTTTCTTGACCTGCCCTGGTGGGATGCCAAGTGAATTTGCAGCAGTGATGCAGCAGGCTAGTGATGAATCAGTCCTCTTTACCTCATGCTGGTCAGATTTTTGTAGTACTCATTAAAAGGATAAAAAACACACTATTATAATTACATGAATGTAATGAAGTATTTATTTATTTGATTGGTTTTCCCACCACCACCATCCCTTGGGCTACATTTACACTTAGCTCATTTACCTCAGAGGTGAAAGGAGCATGTATTGAACAATTTAGAGGTGATATCATTCTGCACTCTTGAAAAATCAGACCTTAAAGACCCAAATAAATTGCTGCATGGCTCAGCTGTAACATGACATTTAGTATGTGTCGCAAGTCTTGCTTCAAAATAGAGTCTGCCAGCTAGGACAGCACGGGGGGCTTGGCAGAGATAATGGATGGAATGAGACTTCCAGCTGAAGGAATGAAATGGTCAAGTCTATAATCAGAACGTGAGTAGCATGTTAGGGATGACTGTAAAAGAGTTGGCAGAAGGAAGGCAATGAAAGCTTTTTTGAAGGCTTGAGAAATGAGAAACTCCAGAATTGTATCTGTACTGAAATGATACTGAGAAAGGATGCAACCAAGCCTGTGCTTCTCTAGACCTGGAGAACAGTGTTGTGCCAGGGAAAGAGTAGGGATCCTCACTAGACAGTGTGCCATAGACAGGTGGTTGCTTGTACCCTGGAGGGCTGGCCGTTAAACCTTGTGGGGACATAAAGTCAAAAGTTAGGGAACAGACTCCTGTACTGTAAGTTTGTTTTACTCACACTTCCTCCCTACAAGGAGCCTGCCTCAGGAGGGAGGGAAGGAGGACAGGAGCAACAAATCAGAAAAGACCTAGAAGAATTTCTTAGGAGAGTATTTGACTTACAAATACTGTGTAGTGTTGGATAAGGCCAGGTCAAAGACAATGTGAGGAAATGGGGCCTGTTTCTGGAGTAACCTGTTCTAGGCACCACGTCTTTGTCAATGCAGAGAGTGGTTCATAGGTGGCCACAGGTGACCTCTTGCCTCACCACAGACTTCTGCAGTAGGCAGGATAATTATCCCCCATGATGAGCTGAATTACCAAGGCAGCTGACCAGGCAGGGCAGGGAGCATCACTCACAGGCAGAGAAATGTATGCTTAGCTCCAGCAGGCAACCTAACTGTGTATCTGAGCTCTGGCTCCCCACAACAGGAATCAGGCTGCTTTTCATTTCAAAGACACTGTGTGGCTCCTTCAGCTCACCCATCAGTATCACCTCTGTCTTGACTGAGTTTATCCAGTTGCCTCCTTCTTACTGTATTTTCTTCTCTGTGTTAATTAGCACCCAGTGAAGTGGAGGAAATGTTGCTCTTGGCCCCCATGGGTGGAGATAAGCAAAGGATTTAATTTCAAGGGACTCATTTGGGACTTCAGAATTCAAAGCATGTAACAGCAAGTCACCACTCTAGAGGTGACCACAACTTACTGGGAACCAAAAGAGAAGAGACTAATAACAGTCTGTAATGGGCTACTGTGGGACTACAGCAATGTGTGGTTTCTTTCTGAATGTATGGCAAAGATGTTTGTGTCTAACATCTCTTAATTTCAATCTGAAAAATGATGCCTCCTCTTCCCCTTCCACTTGCTCAATATACTGCCCATGGGAAGAACATCAAATGAGTATCTCTGTTACAGATAACTTTCCAGTTTTAGGGCAAAAATTGTCAGTAAGTTTTATTTTATAAAATACTGTATATAGAAACCATATCTGTTAATTGCTGGACTTATGATGTTAATTTAAGACTTATGTTTCTAATTAATGCAGGAGTTATAATTAAGAGAAAAAGTGGAGAAATTCCATGCCCCTTGGCAGTGGAAGCCTTTGCTGCTCACCTTAGCTATATCTGCAAATATGACGACAAATACAGCAAGTAAGTAAGAATATGCATGTGCATGCATGTGTGTATTCCTTTCACACCTCCTCTGTTGCTGCAGGGTTTGAGTTCTCCGTGTTGAGCTGCAGCTGAGGGCCCAATCCTGCTTTCACTGAGTCTCTGACAAAACTTGTGTTTGTCAAAGATCAGAAGGTGGATCTGCACAAGGGCAGGAGCTGCACTGCTAGTGTTGCTCTACCTACACATCCACCAGTCAGAAAGAGATGTTGAGACATAGGTCCTTAGTGTCTTGCCAGTGACTTTTGAGACATTTGAGTTTCGAGGATGAGTCAGCAGGCTGATGCTGATGCTCTTGGCAACAAGGGTCTACTAGCCCTGCAAATCTCTCAGGCTAACTCAGCTCTCCACCCCTAGCAGTAGGTGGTGTTCACTTTATTATCTGTCTGGGTGATATTCCTGTCATCCAGAGCCAGAAAGAAAAAGACATCCAGTTGTGCATGTAAACCTCATCTACATGATCTGAGAGGGCACAATGTAGAACTTTTGGCTTCTGAATTCCCGTTGGGGTCCTCAGTGTCAGCTGTTAATGTAGCAGGGAGAAACAGAAATGAGTAAGAATACCAGTGGTGAAGCTTGGTTATGGGAATAGCAATGAAGTGCAGAAGGTGTTAAGAACTAAAAATCGAGGAGAGAGAAAAAGCAGCATGGAGTTTTAAAGGCAGTTCTGGGCAAAGTAGCAAGAATTCAGTAGAATATATGAAAGAGGAGGAGGTGATCGCTGGAGACCGATGTTGGGATCTGATTTGAGGAAATCAATATGGAAAAGAGCTGATCTACTAAGATTTAAATGGTTACTAAAAAAAAGGAAAGTAGAAAAGTGGGAAATCTTATGACTGAAGAGCGAATATTCTGGCAGTCTTAGAATTAGTCAGAACCTAAATATAAGGATGTCATCCTTTCTAGTTCTGCCTTATGGAGCAGTGTGCTCCACATACCGGCACTGTACGCTCTGGCTCTACCCCCACATCCTCCCACCTACTGTTGACAGCAGCAGAAATCATTCTTTGCTCACAATAAACATGATGAGAAGCATCAGCAAGCTTCCCAAATCTGTAATGTAATGTGCTTTTTTTTTTAAGTTATAAATTGAAGGGATTCAGACCCACAGATCCCATCACATGGATGTTTGTCATAGGTAAGCTCAAGGAATATTTATCAGTAGTGGAGTCATACAGAGGTGAGAGTGTTGCTGAAGCAAGCAGCTTCTTGCAACTTTTTCAAGCTCAGAAGAGCTTCTGAGAGCAAGGAAGTCTGTTCTTTTAGATACTACTAGAAATTTCCAAAATTGTGCAAATTAGCTGTAAATGACAGTCGAGTACATTGTATGAAATTTCTTAATATGATACTTGAACTAGATATTGAGTCCCAGCTCTGCTTCTCGTTTGTGACTGCCGGATCTTTGTTTTGGGTTATTTCTTGCATCCCAGCTGCAATTGTTTGGCTGAACAGTGCTTTTCCCTCCTCTCTTGGCTTTTTAGGTATTTCATTTCTCACAAACCAAACAAGACCTGGCAACAAGTATTCTGGTTTGCCATCAGCATCGCTATAAATAATGCCTACATCCTCTACAAAATGTCAGAGGCCTACCACGTGACAAGGTACAGCCGTGCACAGTTTGGTGAGAGACTTGTAAAGGAGCTTCTGGGCTTGGAAGACACCTCACCCTCCCATTGATGCATTGTTCTTGGTGGCTTAGGCAGGGGCTGGAGGGTAAGCAGAAGATACCACACCTGGAGCGGCAAAGCAAGGAACTTGTGACACCACCACTGCTGTCACCCAAAAATGCCAAGTGATGCCACTAGAGAGGTGGAAACTTTGTTCCTAGTAGCAGCTGGATGCAAACATGTTGTGCAGAAAGTGCCACTGGAAAAGCTGACACAGAATTGCATATGTGAATGCCCTGTGGGAATCTGTACACCCAAAAGAGACTTAAATTAGTTGTCATCTCAATACTATTTGTTGAACAGGGTCATCTTGCAAAGTTCCTCTTGGGCCAAGAGCTTGTCATAAACTGGCATAGCTCAGCAGTCCTAGACGGGTACTACAGAAAACTCTATACCTTGCTTGGAGTTCTTGAATTCTGGGACAAGCAACTTAAGTCTGCACCACGGGCTGTGGCTGAGAGTGCCTGCCATCCCGTAGGGCATCACTGCTGTCCTCCCAGTGTCAGAAACGGAGCAGTTCAGATACATCAACACTGAAGCAAGCATGTTGACAAACTAAACCTCCACAGGCAGGCAGCCAGAAACTGAGAACCAGTCAAGATTCTTTCTTTCTGTGGTTTTTTTTCATTTTTCCTGTTTTTATTAATGTAATGTAAAGCAATTTGATCCCAGTTAGTACACAGAAAAATTAGGAGAAACCAAATGCATTAGTGAATTTAAAATGAAAACACATTACATTGATTTTCTTTTTTAACCAGGACAAAACATTTTATACACAAACAAACAGTGATTAATACTGTAAGTATTAACAGTGAGTAAACCATTATGTAATACTGCCTCACATCTTAACTGCCACGGTCAGTGTACAGGTGAGAAATCAGAGTACAACAACTATATTTTTTTCTTGACTTCAACTGTATCTTAAATGTTGCTTAAAAAGCTAATGTAATGGACTGTTAAGGTTTCAGGAACAACAGTTTCTTGCTTTTTCTTTTGTAATTGTCAAGACTTTTTTGGTCCACTTTAGAACTTCATTTGACACACAGTTGGCAGGAAAAAAAGAAGTCACAAATAGCCGTGTGTTTCCCATTATCACTGTGGGGTGTTCTGTAGGAATTCTTTTCGTTAGAATTCAGGGCTTGTCACAGTAGTTGTAATTAAGCAGATCACATGTTTAGCAAAATAACATAGCATTGTGTTTTACAAAAAGTCCAGTTGCAACCAGACCTTAACCCTCGCTAAAACAGAGCAAGCCCAAAGAGTTCTTCTGTTCTCAGTAACACTGTAGAGGACAAGCATTGTTGTGAGCTGGTGGCCAATGCTGAAATGCCACGTTTTGGTGCTGGTGGAATCTGAAGGCCACTGGAGCTTCATAAAATGATACTGAGAGAGAGAGAGAGGTATGATTGAAATAGGGGAGAATTGATACTGAGGTGACATAGTACCCTATCCTCAAGTCTACAACTCAATCAGCAAAAACCTGTTTAAGGGTTAGCAGTGATAAACACAAACAGAACATTAACTTATGGGGTAGAAACCATGTTGCTTAGAGGACCAGCTGGTTTAAGGTCCCCAAGCCTGAAAAGTTTTACTGAAGAATGGCTTGAATCAAGAGGAATGATGTGATTGATTGATTGACTGATTTATCATTGTAAATCTCACCAGGTTATATGTATCTATCTGGAAAGAGGCAATAGAGGGTAACCAACATGAATTTGATAACTCCTCAGATTTCATCATTATGCAATGTGCAAATGCATCGCATGTAGATAATAACAGAGAAAGAATCCAGCAGGGGTTAGTAAATTAGTGACTAGCCCTTAGAGTATCCTTGCACTGACAGCTTTCTGTTGCCACCAAAGTCTTATTTTTTGGAGTATTCTTAGAGGCAGATTTCACCTGGTCACTAGGAGACTAAAGGAACAGCCAACTCCATGGCAGCTCTACTGGTGATACAGCCTGGAGCCTTCCCACACCTGCCAGCTGCAGAATGTGCAAGAGCGGGATTCCTAAGCACCCCTTTTCACTTCTCAGTCCACAAGATCTGCACCCAGGGAACATGGGACAAAGGACAAAACCTTTTGCACTGAGGCATCCTAGCCTCAAAAGGAGGGAGAGGGTTTGTACCACTCTAGTCCTTGGCAATGCCAAGCTGCATAGGAACCCAAAGATGAGTTCTAAACTTCCTAGCCCTGCAGAGAATGGAGACCATCCCTCTTCAGACTGTGTGTGATAGCTGGTTCTTGTCAGTATTCAAACAAAGAGAGGAGCTAGCCTGAAGCACGAGAAACAAATGTTCAGCAATATAAGCCAGTTTCCCTTTTCCAGGAAATTTCCAAGAGGTACCAAGAGGCAAATGGTGTTTTTATTGCTCCCTGCTTCAGACAGTGCTACCCCATATTGGATCAGGAAGAGTAACTGCTAGTTCATTATATCCCATAAATTTATATGGTAGTCAAAATCGGGGCAGTAAGGAAAGGTCTGGCAGGAACTTGGCTGATGGGATGGCTTGAATGAACAGTAAGTGCTTCCTTGCATTCCCCTGCCATGCTGGAGCATTTTGCAGGGTACCCACACCCCCAGTGGAGATGGAGTGGTTTGCAAGACCACCTCAGAGCCACTTGGCATTTCTGAAGAGTAGGCTGAGCCCTCTCCTGCTATATTGTGGGGCCCTGGGATAAATCTGGAGCCCTTGGCCAACTGTTACATTACTATGTATGCTTAAAGGGCAGAATCTAGGCCATCCCATACAGGAAATGCCTTTTCTTTTTCAGGTGTAAGTAGGTCTGAGGCCTTGGAATATTTTGTTTTTCTCTAATGTATGCTGTTAATTATGTGGATTATTTACTTGAGCTCAAATCATGAGGTCCTAGCTTTTTGCCTCAGGGACTGGGTCCTGAGTAGTTTTCCCTAGAATTGGTGTTGATGGGGGATTACACAGTGGCTGACTATTACAGGGAAGATGCTTTAGTCTCCTTTTTAAAGGAGAAAAATGAAGACAAAATTATAGCTTTGCAATGAATTTCATTTTCTTAGCCTTAACCATCCCTCCTCATTATGAGCTGGTGTCCTAAACATGCACAACATTCCATAAGTAAGCAAAAATATTTATATATATTTATATGTACAAAATGCCTGAATGTTGGCTCTTGAAGCCAACAAGCAGAAGCCACCAAAGCATAGTCTAGATCTACAGCTGACTCTTCCCCCTCATCTTTTCCTTTTATTGACTGGAAGTGGATAGGGTTGGGGAAAGTTAAGATTTCTCCTTGTTGAAAAAGCATCTTGCACTTTCTCTGTTACTACAACCCAGGCAAAATAACTAAGGAAGAAATTGAATTGTTTTTAAAAGGCTAAAGTTTGTTAACTGCAGCTCAGCCTCTGTAGCATTTCCTTTACTGCAAACTGGTTTACTCAGATTTGGTTCCCCACCTGCTCGGAACATTAAAATCTCTCCCTAGTTAAAGTTGGAGCTAGGGAGGGCAAGTTAGTCTCAAAGTAGTGCAAGGATGCTAGTTATAGTGTGTGTGTGTGTCTAATTGTGCAATGGCTTGTGAAATGATAGTTTGGGTTGTTTGGGGGGCTTTTTTGTAGCCTTAAGACAATCTGGGTAAGAGATCATAAAATTCAGCAGTAGATAAAATGCAGTGGAAATCCCAGCCAGGGCATATAAGCATGTCCCTAAACTTTCTCAGAAAAAAAACACCCAAAACCAAAAAAGAGTTTGACACTGAAGTAGCCAAGGGACCTCAGCATAGCTCGTTTCTCTCCTGCTGAATTGAACTTTCATTCACATGTACTTCTGAAAAGTGACAATTACTTATTTATGGTATGAAAACTTTGTTTCAAAGAACTGAGACCATCAGTAAGACATACTGACCACCTTCTATGCACAGTAATTTCAAGAAATGTCTGTCGTGCCATGATCCATTCTTGGAAAACATTTCTTTTCCCAGTATGTGATACAACATGTGCTAGAGCTTAGAAGCCACTGTGAAGTGGTTTCCACTGTTGTCTCAGCTGAAAAATGCTTCAAGGGCTTGCAGAAACTCTGCTACTTTTTACTTCAGCCCATCTGTGCACTTGACACTAGGGCACGATATAAGGAAATCTCATCTCCATTTTCCATTTCTATTCCCTATCCCCAACCCTTCTACATTTACAAATAGTCCAAGAATCCTAATTTATAGAAGTACAACTTTGTTTTCTTCAGGTAATTCCTAGAGAAAAATTAGTTTAGCTGTTTCCAGGCTAACATTAAGGACAGCAACTCAAAAACAGCATTCTCATTCTTTACCCCCAGCTATATTTCTGTGGCCTTTTTTTCCCTCTTTTTTCCTTCTGGAGGGGTTATTTTCCTTCTAACATTTATTTGGTAGTCTGCTTTGAGCTGGTGAGTAGAGAAAGAAGCCTCCAATATCTCATCCTTACATGCCTTAGTCCCCTAGTCCTAGAGCTGATTTTAAGGATTGTGCTGCACTGATAATTCTGCACAGCTGTGGTACTTTCTGAGCAAGGATTGCAAAGTGCTGTAACAACTTCAGCACTCAGGAGACATCATTAGCTTCTGAAATAGGAGCTTCCCCTTTCCTAATCAGACACCAAGGCACAGCACAGATAAGGTGAAGTGACAAAACTGTAGAGTTTGCACTTCTGTGATTAAGGCCATTTTCTGTGTGTTCATTGACTTGGTTCTTGTTCAAAATGCACTTTTCCATATTAGAGATGAAAGCATGCCAAATATCATTCCCACCCTGAAGTATACAGGCCATCATGAGTCAAAACCAAGTTGCACTGAAGGTAAGAAAAGAACATGGTAAAACACAGGAGCCCACCCGGTCTACGGGAACTTAGAGGAGATAAACAGAAAAACTGAACCTCTACAATAGTCCAGCAATCAGTGTGAAATTGAGACAAAGGATTACTGAGTTGAGAAAACTCACTGAGGCTTAGAAGGAAGATGAAGCCTTCCATCCATTTCTGTTGTGGAGTTTGCCACGACGCTTTCTTCTTGCTAGGATTGATGTAAGATTGGTTGGTTGTAAAACAAGAGCTCGTCTCAATCTGGTTGAGAAAAACAGTCAAGTGTAGAAGGACTGTTAGCCATGTTTCACAAAGGCAAGGAACTCTAAGCTCAAAACAGGTATATATTTGGCCTGCTATTAACTAGGATATTTGCACCGACATCTGCTCAAATACAAGCCTGTCACCAGCGCTACTTGATATGTATTCATTCTTGTAACAATTCTTCCCTAAGCTACCTTTGTTTCCAGAAGCATTATAAACTGGAGGCACCCCTGTGTCATCCTCTCACTGTTGGGAAACAGCTAAGAACAGCTGTGCTTTGTACAAAAAGGGTCTCCTCTTCTTTTGAGTGACAGCTCTGTCTCTTCAGAAATCTAGCCCTGGACAAGTTTCCTGCCCTATGCTTTCCTTTGCTTCCCTCATTCCATGCATTTAAAGCACATCCAAATCATCCCACAGGTTCTGGGCCAGTCTGGAAGAGTTGACAACAGAGTTGGCCCTTCAGTTTACTTTTATAGCATAGCTTTGCCAGTCCTTTCTGCTATTTTGCAATTCTCAGATGAAACAGGGTATTGTTTTTGAAGCATGTACTGATTGCAATCACTGTGAGGGTGTTGCCTGCTTTGCCCCATTCGTGCTGCCAGGTTCATGTGGACACAAAACAGGTATCAGCACCACCACACCTGCTGCTTCAGCTGGAATGGCTGTAACAGTCCTCACTTCTGGATCAGTGTCAGAGAGGGGCCTTTGACAGGGTCGGGGAGTTTTTTGTGGTTTTTTTTGGTTTTGTTTTTTAAACCCTTCCACTCTAATGGGTATGGTGAACAGCTTTTAGGTATCACAAAAAGGCCTTAAGTGGTAAACCCCTTTTGTATGACTTTTCTGAAGTAATAATTGCTTGTATGAGATGTCAAGGTGGTCCACGTGATATGTAGTGCAAAAATCTTACCCATGAAAGCATCATTTGCAGTAACTGAACAACCCTTGAATGGCTGGGGGACCTGGATGAAGAACCTAGTGGGAGAGGACCAGCACACCATGCTGCAGGACCACAATGTGCAAGACCTGACTGGATAAACAAATGGGGGAGAGATAAGTGTAATTTGGGATCCAAGCTCCTTAGACAAACAGACTTCATAGTCAATTAGTCTCAGAAGTTTTTCTAAGGAAGGGAAAATGCCAGGCTTATGCAATTTGCTCCCAACCCTGGCAACTTTGTTTCTAAAATAAAGAAACTGACAAATCCTTTCACGCTTCAAGTATTTACAGTGTGCTCTGCACTTCAGAGCATTTTGACCTGTTTGCAGGAGTTCCCCAAAAAAGCCTAGAGACTGAAAAGCAAAGCACAGTACACTAGGTTCAGCTGTCCAGAACCTCAACCCACTGCTGTCAAAGTCAATTTATGGTCATGTTCTCAATCCATGTCAAGGTGTATGCCAAAAGTGACTGCTGAACAAAGTGCATGTCTATGAAATGGAGTTACTCATTTGATGGAAAACAGTTTGCAGGTGTCTTGGACTCACTTTTGCAGCCTGGATTTTTCTTCTAGTTTTGAGCCAAATCTTTGCCTGGCATTTCAGTCCTGAAATAAAAAAAAAGAAATAGCTTGATGCAATGATCCGGGGGGGGGAGATTAGAGATAACAAAACTCAGGTTTATGCCAGAGATCAATCTGATCGTGTAAAGGTGAGGCTAATCAGCATGGTCTGACACAAGGAAGAGCTCAAGGGGAACAGCGGGTTTGAGGAGGCAGAGGAAAGTTCAGAGGCTGGGCACATGGAGAGAGAGGAGCCAGATGATCCCTTCTAACTCTCATCATTCCAGCATGTGCATCCCCCTTCCCTGCTGCCTTTGAACTGAAAAGAAAAGGCTGATGTTTAACAGAACCAGTCCTGCACAGCTGCTTTAGCAAATAAACCCTGCTTTAGCTACATCCCTGGCCTCACTCCATGCCTTTCGTTATACTATACATGTTCAGTAGTCATCAGCCTTGGAGTCACAGCGCTGCTGCATGTCAGCACAGCATGGAAGCAACAGACTGTGGAAACACCACAGTAGAAACAGGAACAATGGGGATTCTGGAAAAGGAATCTCCCCCTCAACATTTTGTTTTCATTTATTTTCAACGTTTGCAACTTACATTCCATCAAATGCAGTGACGGTACCAAACGCGAGGATGGGCCTTGGCTGGTCAAGGGCTTTCAAGACCACTGGGCTGTGCTCACACCATCAACAACTGCAGTTCTGTTGCAAAGTTTCATATTCTTTATAATTCTAAAGATTACTGTTGAAAGCATTAATTCCAGAGGTAAACCATACACTGCAAACCCCTTTTTATTTTCTTTTTGAAAACCTTCTCAGAGCAATTTTGTAACAGCCAAGTCTTTCAGGAAATGCAGGTGTGTGACCTCTTCACAGTAAGAGATACACAACTGTATTTCTGCATAGGACAGGGAACTACTTTTGTGACACCGGTTTTGTTCTACACAAAGGCACGCTTGCAATAAATTTTTACAAGTTTTGTACATCATGAGCTAAATTCTGAGTTCCAAAAATGTGAAGTGTGGCAACAATAACAAAATGGATTTATAGTATCACTCTGATATCTTGTCATGTGATTTTATTTCTTCAACAAAGTTTGTTTACAATCAACAACTTTGAAATACAGTCAGATATATTACCGGTTGCTCTTCTGTCTCATTCTTTTCTGAAATAGATGGGGAAGATGTTTGGTTGTGATCTGTGTGTGTAGGTGAAGGGATGTAGAGAATATACTGCAAGATAAGTTACAGGTTCACACTAGAAGATCATCAGAGGCAAAAGCCTAGGAACTTTATCCAGCCATTGAGCACAAAGGCTTTTTTTCAGAAAGAACTGAATTTAAAAAGGCTTTCAATGTAGTCTGCACACAGGCATAGGAACGAGGACTACTGTACCCACCTTGCCCCCTGACACCCACAAGCAATGCTTGCCGGCCCCCTCAGGGCAGGGTGGACACAAGGACACAGGCGGCTGTCCCAGCTCTCAAGTATCTGCTGATCAGTACCAGCCCTTTGCCCTTACTGCTCTGGCTCTTCCTGGCAAGGTTTGTCTGTACCACCAATGGTACCCCCGAAACCATGACCTGCACACCAAGGAAGTGGCATTTGCAGGCAAACCCAGATGTGCATGACCTGTGGATGGCCACTGTTTCACAGGTCCAAGTCAACAAGTTACTAGGACCTGGTTTAAACCTTAATCTATTTGAGGAGCAAAAGTCTCATGGGAGAACATGTAAGTGGGGTACAGTGGGTCTCTGCCAACAACCACAATAAAGATGTCCCCCACACCTTGGGCCTGTGTCCCTCATTTCCCTGTGGCCACAAAGCCTCCACCCAGCACCCTCCAGGTGTGTGCAAGTGTGGCTCAACACTGACCTCTTGCCGTGATCTGCTGGGTCACTGCCATGTTCGATTTGCTCTGTTTCTTCATATCATCTTGTGTTTTCCACATGGAGAAATTTAACCTAAGTTGTCCTGAGAGAAAGCCAGATTTTCAGGGAAAGCAAAACATTAACAGAAGCAACCAGCAGCAAGCCCCTTGACCTGTTTGATATCTCTATGGACCCAGTCCCCAGGAGAGGACTATTGGTTTGAAGTTGTTTAGTATCAAAAAGGGGAGGGGCAAGCTGTTCAACACAGCCAAGATCTCAGAATATAACACATAAGTACCTGAATTAATAACACTTAATGTGCTGGTCTGAAAGACAGTCTGGACCCTTCACACAATCAGCTCTTCCAAGAAACAGGCTCCTTTTCTTCTTCATGGATATGCATGAACATGCCCTGAGGGGTGTCCGGGCTCCCCCAGACATGAAGAGCCATGCACACCACAACACCTGCACTGCATCACTCCATAGGCAGGCACAGCAGGAGGGACCTGAGGAGATGATTACAAGCCCCTGCAGTGAGACGAACCACACACCAGTTGGGATGTTCAGTTGTGCCATAAACCAGATGAGAATTTGTCTGAGTTCTCTGTCCCGGCCGGAGAGCCGCCAGCAGCAGCACCGCGCTTCGCTCCTGGGTGTGCCGTGACCAGAGCTAATGCTGGGTGTAATCAGGCCAGATGATCAGAGCTGCAATAAGCAAGGCAAATCATCTCTAACACACTAATTGAATACAAGAAGGAATTTAATTTGTGAAATTATGAAATCCAGGATCTGATTGACACAGAGACACACAGTCACACACATATATAACCCCAGTGCTGCCATTTAAAACATTGCTGTCCATTCAGATCAGGACAGGGTCTGCAGTAACTTAATCTCCCCTGAAATGATTCCCGAGAGAATTTGCAGTTAATAATTCCAACAATGTGGTCTTTCTTAATTAAGCCAAACTCAACATTCCCTTTAGCAGCGTTTTCTAATATCCTGTTCCACTTGCCCCTCCATCCCTAGAGAGGAACAGAGAGGGAAAAAATTGCCAAGCTGCTGACACTGCAGAGAAGGATATCCCCAGCCGTCACTAAGTCAAAGCACAGGCTCTCAAGGCACCCTCACTTGAGACTTGAAAAAGCACTTCACATGCAGTAATGAATGGCATCTCATCAGACCCCTGCAAAGCAAAGCCATCTCCACTCTCTTCAGAGACTGTCTCCATGCTCCCATTTCCTTAAATTACAGCACAGTGTTGTCTTTAGTAATGAAGGTTTAAGAAATCAAAATGGAAGAAGTGATGAGAACTGAGGAACCAGAAATCTTTCTCCCTCCTCTGATGCTCCCCCTTCCCCAGCTGAGGGCTTGGGCAGGATCCTTCAAGAACACCTGCACTAGAGATACTGGCATGGGATTAATGTATTTTACCAGGGCTTTTTTGCAGAATGTTTCGTTTTGCCTGGGAACCTGCAGTCCTTCCTTCATCCAAGAAGCAAGAGCTGCAGCAAAGCAGGTTCTTGGACTCGTGGGAGTTGGTGATCCACAGACTTGGTCAGAAATCACCTCCCCTGAGCAGAGACTCACCTCCTGCAGCACAGCCCTTGTCCTGCACAGGCCAGACAGCAGCTGGTACCAACTGTGACATGAACACATCAAAGTGCAACAAGCCAAACTATGGTCCTTTTTTAAATTCCATTACTCAGGGCTAGATTGCAACCTTAGTCTGAGATGAGCTGAACTGGTTAAAATTTGGTGCTAATAATGCCAAGGTCACAGGTTCAGTCCCCTGTACGGGCCATTCATTTCAGAGCTGCCCTTGACAATCCTTGCGAGTCCTTTCCAGCTCAGAATATTCTGTGATTCTGTAAAAGAAGGGTTAGATACTCCTCCTGCCAGATTCAGACTGCCCAAGAATAACAAGGCAGGATTTAAGATGGCCGCATTGTATCACAACCCTTAGGGAAACGGCAAAGAAAACCTCTTCAATCTCTTCTGAACAAACACAAGATTTAAAAATAGCCAGGTACAACTATGCCAAATAGTAATGCCCCAAAATGCAAAGTTATGAGGAGAGGGTGGAGGAGAGATTTATTTGCTGTGAATAAGATTCTCTTCTGCAAGCAGCCACAGCAGAATAAATTGCAAATCACTCTCAGGAATTGGAAAAGTTCATTGCGTACTAGTCTGTCTGTATTCCAAAGCCTTTTAACATTGAAACTGTTGGAGATAAAGACAAGCACATGAATTAAAGAACACAGTTATCTCAAACACTTGGACTGAAAAAGCTGGTCTCCAAACATATGCAACTGTATCTCCGTGCAGCCACAGAAGAAAATCCCCATCCGACACTCACAAATTAAAAATGGAATTCTGTACCTGTCAGTACCCCTTCAGTGTGTGTGTGCTGTTCTTCTTCACACTGACTCTCCAGTTCATTTTTTTCAGTGCTGTTACTGTGCCCAAGAACCCACTACCACCTGGCACAGAGCTACATCTGAGATTGGCTGGAAGAGAGACATCTCAACATCAATATAGCATTTTTGTGTTCAGATAGTCACTTTTTTTTTTTTTCCCCCTCCTATCTCATGATTAATAATGAGCAGGTAGAGCACTGCTCTGTTCAGAAAAGCAATTTCAGAAGTGCCACTGCAGAGTTTCACAGTTTGTCTTTTTAGACACCAGATAATTTCGAGTATTTACTAAACTGAACACGGATGATCACCCACAGTTTGCAGCCAGACTGAGCAATCAATGCTATTAAATACAGCAAGTCAGGTTCAATAAACTTACTAAAATAGGAGAAATACTTGCACTTTCAGTGAAGAAAACCTGCTACTGCAGCCAGGGGCTTGGTGTGTGTGACCCTGGACTAGAGAAGCTCTCAGGTATCTGAAAGGTACTTCAATAGGACTCAGACCAGCTGCTAAACATCTGTAGCCCTTACAGGGGTCTTGGCCAGTGCAATAAACAGACTGTAATAGATAGGTTAAACAAATCATCCATGTCCAGCAGCATTCTCTTGCCTGGGATGACAGCAGCCAATTTCAAGGCATGGTGAACTACAGTGATTTTAGAAGCTGGTTTTACATTGAATAAAATATAGCTGGCCTGGGGAGGGAGGGAAATACACACACACCAAGCATGGAAACTCAAGTGGACTCAGTGGGTGCCAGCAAGAGCTTTCTATCGCTCATGTGATAAGCAAAAGAAACTCAGGAACTTTTTCCCCACAGGCCACCACATGTGATCTGTTTCTCATGATTTGTCCAATAACGTCACCACCAAATTTCAATGGAAACATCTATAGAGTGGTGGGGTGGTTCAGCAGGCCAGTGGTAAATCACATATCACAAACAGCTTGCATGGCACTGGGATGGAGCCTTCCCTGACTGCTTCCCAAAAGAGCAGCCTGCAGTGATGACCAGGTACCCACTGCGCAAGGGAGACCAGGTGCTGAACAAAACTGGGCTGCAAAGGAGCTGTCCTGCTATAGCCCAAACCCTGGTGGTGCTGGAAATCCTGTCCTGTGCTATGTAGGTGGGGACCCAGCCTCATGCCTGTGCATCAGGTTTAACCACTAGACATGCCAGATCACCAGACCTTACTCTTCTCTCCAATGTGCTCTCCCTACCTGTTGTCTCCTTGGTTTTATGGCTACTGGGCCAAATCAGCTCTGCTTTTCTGCTGCCAATGACCAAATTGCTTTTATGCTACCCAAAAGAGAGAAAACTGGAAAAGAGTCAAAGAAAAAATGCGCTCTTACTATTTCTTTTTGAACAACGAGTTGCTATTTATAACATGGTTCAGTTCATTGTTGTGCGACAGCAGTGCCCTTTCCTGGCTGACAGAGTTTCTCTAGCAGTGACAGCTTCACAGTAGCCTGCAGAATTTTATTGCCTGAGGTAGCTTAACCCAGTTTCTCATGTGGATAATGAAAATCAGCAGTGGATGAGATTTAATGTGGCTGCTGTTCTTCAGGATCCTATGCAGAACTGAATCACCCGGGAACACACGAGCACCTCTATCTGCTTAGGACAGATTCACATTTAAATGGGTGGTTGCAAAGCTCTCTTCCCTCATTGAAAACAAAGCATAACACCTTATCTGCAGTCTGGGGGATTTACAATTACGTTCAAAAGTTGCTGTTCCCTCCTGTCAGCACCTCAGGGCTGTGTGATAGAGGCAGTCAGCAGAGAAACTGCTCCCAAGGCAGGTGACCTAAATCCTGCTTTGCCCAATGATGCTGCAGGGCACTGAGGGGATTTGTGTGCTGCCTCCCCTCCCGTCCCTATCAGTTAGGTGGCTCCAGAATGCTTTCACTCCCAGGCAGGCCATCCTCTCAATTTGAAGTAATGCAACTGGCTCCACAGTTCCCAGGGCTGAGGGGAAGTCTCCCCCGGAGAGGGACAGCCTTCAGAGGCACTGTGTCACATGTGCAGGCCCATATCCACATGGGTGCACATCCACACAGTATGGCTGAAGGGCCCAACCCTGCCCTTCTCGGCTTCCCTGGATGTGGGGGTCCTGGCTGATGGCAAGTTGAATGTGAGCCAGCAGTGCCCTGGCAGCCAGGAGGGCCATCCCTGTCCTGGGGGGCATCAGGCACAGCATCACCAGCCGGGCAAGGGAGGGGATTGTCCTGCTCTGCTCTGCACTGGGGCGGCCTCACCTTGGGTATTGTGGGCAGTTTGGGGCACCACAATGTAAGAAAGATATTAAGCTGTTAAGAGTGTCCAAAGGAGATGGTGCAGGGCCTTGAGGGGAAGCCATATGAGGAGCAGCTGAGGGCACTTGGTCTGTTCACCCTGGAGGAGACTGAGGGGAGACCTCACTGCAGTTACAACTTCCTTGTGAGGGGAAGGGGAGGGGTAGGCACTGATCTCTTCTCTGTGGTGACCACAGGACGTGAGAGGATGGCCTGGAGTTGTGTCAGGGGAGGTTTAGGTTGGATATTAGAAAAGGATTCTTCTCCCAGAGGGTGGTTGGGCACTGACACAGGCTATCCAGGGAAGTGGTCACAGCACCAAGGCTGGCAGAGTTCAGGAAGTGTTTGGATGATACTCTTGGGCACATGGTGTGACTCTTGGGGATGGTCCTGTGCAGGGCTAAGGGTTGGACTCAAATGATCCTCATGGATCCCTTCCAACTCAGCATATTCTGTGATGCTGAGCGTCCTGAAGAAGTGGCAAGAACAACAGATCTGTAGGTCTCTGAGCTGCTCAAAGTAGTGGTGAGAAGATGGAGCAGGAGTGTTTTAGGAAAGATGACATTATTGCTTTAGATGTTTTAGACCCTTGGCACCTTCACACAGGCCTTGAGTTTCACAGGATGCTCCTTGGAGGGACCCAAGCCTCCCAAGTCAAGCTATTGCCAAAGAACTTTGTTCTAACATTGCAGCAGTGGTTGGGAAAAGATGCAGGAGTTGTGTTTGGCATAGCTGCCAAAAGTTAATTAAAACAACAAAAACAAACTGAGGAGAGGGCTGTACATACGACAGGGTTCATCAGTCAAATCAGGTAGAGCTGTGCCTATTACATGCGTCAGACCAAGCTCCTGCAGCGAGCTTCCTCTACCTTTCCACCTCCTCAGGGCTAATTTAAGAGCTGTTCTTTTCAGTCCATAATAATAGCAAGAAAGGAAATCAAATTCTGTTCTGCCACAAGGAGGAAACTGGAACAAGGGAACTGGCAGGAAACTTGTCTTGCTGCCATCTCTGACTTTCGTAAGGAAACTTGTGCTCCAGGGCACCCAGTCACAGCAAACAGAGCTGCCAACAGGATGCACGACACTGATCCTCCCCACAAGAGAAGCCAAGCTCATCTGCTGGAAAAAGGAAGGACATTTCCCACAGATAAAAAAGCAGTGGGCTGGCATGTTTGGGTGAACACAGAAATAACCATACTGTACAGATAAACATTTTCTCTGGGAATACCTTACACTCAGACAGCCTCTTTTGTATGTACAATCCCACCCAAATCATTCCCGCGAGGGGCAGGTAACCTCTCTGCCCTAAAAGGCTGCCCCTGACAAACCTGAAAGCATCACACACTAACAGAGCTCTTCACACATGCCAACCCCAGCTCAACAACACACATAACACACGGTTGTGGCTACCCTTGCTCCAGCCTGTGTGGGCACAGGGAGCGAGGCTGACATGAGTGCCACCCCCAGCACAAACCTTCGGGTAAAGCCAGAGTGGAGCAAGCAGGCTAAAAGGGGACCTGAACTGAACTCACAGGAACTGGGGCCCACCCTTTGTTTCCCCCATGAAGCGACCTTTTATTTGGCCAGATCTAAATAACTGAATGCTTTTCCTTCTTTTAAATCTTTCTGGAAAGCCATTTGATGGACCTTGCTACAGTATTGCTCATTTCTGCCAGGCTCAGCCCTGCTCACACAGGCTGGGCACGTCTTCAACCTCATTACCAGAAAATGTTTTTGAACAATATGAAATGGATCACACAAGTACTATAGGAACGGCACTGTCAAAACAACAGTGCTGGCTGCCACCAATCCCACAGGACAGGGGTTCTTGGGGCAAAAGTCACTCACCCTTTTTGTCATAATGTCTCTAGAAATGGAACCCAGGGTGCCCCATTTCAAACCAAGATCTCCTTTGTGCCAGGTGAGGATATTCAGAGGCTCACACAAGCCATTCTCCAGGCACTGCTAACAAAGGTCAAAATTCATATGCAGCACAAAGATCTTTACATCCAGGCTAATTGCAAACCCCATGGCATGCTTTCAGAACTCTATATAGCTTGTTTTCTTCAGAAGCTCTCCAAGACTGTCCTTAGGGACTTGTACAATGAAGAGACACCAGAATGTCAGAGATGCCATCTTCTACCTAAGAGGCTATTAAGAATGTCAGTACTCATGGGTTTATATCTCTGGCAGTTCTGCAGAGGAATAAAATTCTTAAAATGGCATAAGGAAATTGAACACCTATTCATAACAAAATACAAAATTATTTTTCTAATCACTTCTAGACTCATTTTTTTTCTCTTATTTTCTCTTTCTATGTGAAAGCCTGAAATCTAAAACCTTTCTGCAGCCATTTTCCATTATAGCATAAAAATTAACCAGACACCTTTTCACATTTTATGCAAGAGGCTAAAGGACACCACCACGTAAGTAAGCTGTAGCAAGAAAGGCATTTTGAAATGACAGCTGGAGATGGGACTCCCCACTTAGCATATTAAGTATCAGCAGCTTGGCCATTACTTCTGGGTGTGCTGACCTGGGAACATGCACTGTTGTTCCCATAGCCTGCTGTGCTCCGAGGTGCTCCGTGCATCCGAAGGTTTGTCCAGCCTCCAGTATGGGCTGCCCAGGACATTTCAGCTGGAAACCCTAAGCCAGCATGGGCCAAAGCATGAGATTAACCCTGTAAGCAAGACCAAAGGAATGGGATCAAGACCGAGTAATATTTTCTCAAGCTTCTATCAGTCTCTGATCTAGAGACTTGTGGTGCATGTTGGCATATTTGAGTGTTTTAAGAGTCCTGCTTTCCACTGAAAGGGCTGTCACATCCATGGTGTAATTTTCAACAATATGAAGTACGTTCGTCTTCAACCTGGTACCTGAAAACTTCTTTTTTCACCTTCTCATTTGCTATTTGCAAGGAACAGCCACAAGTTAACTCCGTATCCCTATACTCTTTACTGTTCATGATCTAACCTCTTCTTGTCAATCACCATGCCTTTCCAGCTCAAGTCAGATGTAGCAAGACATTTCCTGCTACTGGCTGATAAAGAACTTCAAATTAACAGGGAAAGAAAGTGGGCCATGGCATCCACCCTGTGCCACCTGGCTTGTATGTCTGCCTCCCTTATTCCATTTTCTCTCTCTCTCTTGAAACTTACCAGCATGCTGTGCAAATACTTCAATCTATTCTGGCATATAAACCTGCTCTGAAAAACGAGAACCACAACAGAGATTCCCAGGTGGACAGCTAATTTTTGGGATGTTCCCTGAGCAAACTGACACATCCTCAAGAGCATCAATTCAGACCAGCAGCCTGCAAGCACCGCTTGTGGACGTCTAGCAGTGTTTTGTGTATTGATTTCACGCAGGAAAACCCAAACCCTATAGGCCCAGCACTGATTGACCTTGCTGGAAGCTGAGGAAGATGCACCCCCCTCAGGATCACTGACTCAGAGCACTGCCTGGCTGCCTCTGCCAGAAAGCCCCAAGCACAACACGAGTGGCAAGCAACAGAGGTAATTTTACACAAGTAACAGCCACAAGGGCCTCATTCTATTTTTACTGGACTGGAGAGGAGGACCTTCTGTACTCACCATCCCTCCATCTGCCTTGAGGACAGAGCTCAGGGAACAGCTGTAGCAATGCATGGTTTGAAAAGCCTGCTTCTCACCTAGCTTGAGAGGCTCAGTCTGTACAGGGAAAAGCAAAGAAATGACAATCATTCCAGAAGCTCCAATTCTATGAAGACTATTATAAGGAATTAAACATAATCAGCAGACAAAATGGCTGGGAGTCGAAGCTAGACATTAAGCCTGGAACCAATTATTCATTAAAGCAAAGCTGTATTGGAAGAGCTGACAAAAGAATTAGATCAGCTGAAGAGTAAGACTTCCTAATTCTCAAATTCATCCGTTTCTCAAGATGTTCAACTGCCTAAATTTTTTTTTTTTTTGAAAACTAAATGCCCTAAAAACTTCTAAAAATTGTATCCAGCCTTACATCTGAGCTCTTGCCAGAGATCACATCCAAACAGAAGTTGAGGACTTGGCACAGATATCGCTGTTGAAGACGTTTTAACAGCTTATGCTGTAGAGCACAGGACAGCTAGATCTCATTTTTTTATCTTAAACTATGAATTTACTGACTTTGAAATACATTCCAAGCTGCAGCTGTGCAGGTGCTTCTCCACACCCTCTCAACTTTGCACCTATTTCTCTTTCACTTCATTTCCCCCCCCATCTTTTACCCCCAGACATCAAGATACCAGTAAGTGTGTCATTTTCTTTTGTATCTCCTACCACAGCAGGGGCCTTGACCCTCACCAGTGACCTAAAGATGCCACCCTCTCTCAAATAACTCGTTCAACAGGAAAAGTAAAAGCAGTGCTTTCACACAATTCTGAAACCAGCTGGCAGAGAGCACACTGCAGTGGTGTGCTCCATACCATACAAACTGCCTGTAAGATGGAGCATTTTCTTTCTCCAAATTGTCTAAATCAAAGCATTAAATCCCTTTCTAATAATAAAGTCCCTATTAAACATTAGCTTAATGTTGAAACCAAGACCTTGATGCAACTTAAAATGTTTTTGTCTCTCCTGCCCAGTTTCTCCTCTCTTGACACTATAGGTGTTGCTGGTTTTAGACTCATATATCAGCAGTGAGAATGTTTTGGTATAAGTAACAATAACGACCATTATTATTATTAAAGGCATCTCAACTGAAAAGCAAAATAGACCATCCCTCAGCTCATGCTCTGTCATGAAAACAGGGCTTGATTTTATGGTCTAGTTAAGCCAAGCTCAAAGGACTTTCAGCTACTGAAAGTAACAACACTTTCCATATTGTTTTTTTGTTGGCTTTTTTTTTGCCAGCCCTCTTTACAACCCACACAGGCTCACCGCAAGGCATTCTTGATGCTCCTTTACATGCTGCTAACTCACAGATGAGCACACAACAGCGACAGAATTGTACCCAAAACCTCACAGTGCCAAGCAGGGAGGAGCAATACCCAAACAGATGCTATCTCCCACTGCTCCACAGGATGGACAAGGGGCCTTTATGTTCCACTGGTGCTATGGGCAAGTTCAACATCTTTCCCCCTTGCCTGTTTCTGGTTATGAAACCCTGACACTTTGTGCCAACTCTAGCTCTCTAGACCCTTCAAAAGTTCACCTCAACTCCCCATGATAGACAGAAAAAAAAAGTCAGTCTTCTCCTGCTGCTTTATTCATCTCGTGGATTGGGCACCAATATTTGCCCAAGGGAGAAGGCAGGATAAGGATTCCTTTCCCTCTCCACAGTAACAGTCTGGCTTAGCTGAGCCCAGAGCTGCCACACAGGAATCTACCTCGTGTTCACTTCAAAAACAACCTGCTGGACAGGAAGAAAAGTGGCATAAAAGTTGAGAAAACTGTCCTGCACAAGTGGTGCTCACCACACTACCTGAGAACAGCAAAGGCTCAGTAGTCAATTTCTAACCCTCTTTTTACCAGATTAACAAAGGTGATGTTTCACTAATACAGGCTTGTCAGGACGCATCGCTATTTGCTACTTTCAGATTGTTTTAAATTAAAAAAACCAACAAACAAACAAAAAAAAACAAACACCAAAAAACCCTTAAAAATTCTTGGATTAGAAACATCTACTGGGTAGAAATAGGAACTTCAAATGAAATAGGTCCCTCTTCCTGCATGCAGAGCAACAACATGCTGCTGTGCTGCAAGAAATCAAGAGTATTTTGCACCCATTCAGACAACCACTTGGAAAGCTGTACAGAGAGAACATCTGTGGACTGACTTTATTCTCAAATTTTAAGCTTGATTACTAGCAGATCTTAAAATAGCTACCGGATGCTAAGCTGTAAATAAAATGTGCAGTCTAACAAAAGATGCAACCCTGACATTTGTGCTCATTCTGTAATCATGCCTTATTATCTCAGACTTTTTTTCCAGTGGCTTCTATTCATTTGAAATCATTCTGTACAGGAAAAAGCCTCTTGCCAGAGTGTCCTGTAATGAGTTATTGCCATGAAATTATTCATTACGGTTCAGGCACGAATGAGGACACAGGTGATGCACACATGCTACTCAGGGCCATGTAAATTTTATAGAGCATCTACATTTAAAATAAATCTAAGTAAGGCAAGGTAGATGTTGGTATATGTATAAAAAAATTAACTCAAAATATCTAAGGTTATGGCAGTAACACCCCAGAAAGGAACTGGACAATGGTCTGTAGAATCCACTTCAAACAAGACAACAATCCTTACCTCATGCAGATTACAGCCTTTTAATCTCTCCCAGTATTCACCATCCTTTCTAAACACACACAAGCATTGTCTTGAAAATTCAGGATTTAAAATATGTTTTGGTTAATCTACAAAGAGGAAAGATTCAACATTCCCCTTATAAAAGAGGTATAAACACATCTGCTTCTATGCACAGTGACAAGCAAGCAGAGTAAACCCAGGCAGAAAAAACAGATAAAAAGCATGACCTGAAATTCTGGAAAATTAATGGTACAATTTTTTTCAGGTAATTTTACTTGAGTGACAAAGAAGCAACAGAGTTCTGGTTAAAACAGACACAAAATTTGCTGAGTGATTCATTCAGTCCTGCTACTATACTAAGAAGTTAACAGATAACAGCAGGCCCAGGAAACATGTAAAACTCTGTCTCTTATGTCTCTGCCTAGACTTCTACATTTAACATCAGATTATTTTAAAAGCTTCTATTGCCAGAAGACTGTTGTAATTATCTTTTAGTATCACCTGTCAGCTCCTGGGTGTCAAAGGGCATTTAAGATAGAGAATTCTCATTTGAATTCTCAGACATAATCTGCAGATGCAAAGCTTTCTTTGATTTACTTCAGCTTGACAAGGCTTTTATATTTTTGCCAAGCATAAATATTAAAGATATATTTCCTTGATTTAATTCAGATTTTGAAAGTCACTGACTTCTGCTACACAGCGAGAATCAATTTGTACCCAAGACCTTTCCCACAGCTTGATAGGTAAAAATCTTCCTGTCAGTACAATTAAAAGACTGGAAGTGTTTAAATCTTTTCTAGAGAGGCTTCTGCAGTTTATGCTAGTTGACCATGTCCTTGAGGCTAATTGTAAAGCTAAGTTTGTTAGACCACGAGCAAAGATCCTAGTCCTGTACGCCACAGAATGGGAAAGAATGACGTGCCTCAAAAACTGCCCTGAGGCATCTCTGAGGCTGCACAGATCACAGGTGAGACTTTTTGAGCATCATACCATCCCCATCCTCTTTAGCTTGGAGCCTGCCTCTGCCAAGGTGATGCTGAGACTGAGCAACATGCCCTGGCTGCAGCCCCACTCACTCCTACAGCAGCACTCACACTTTCACAGCTGCCCATCACCTCCCATGGAGGATTTGCTCCCTCCTCAGCTGTGCTGGTGCAGGTTCATTTGTAAACTCTCTAAACTAGACCTGCAAAGTGTTTGCCCCCCAAAATACCTTTATTTAAAAGAAAAAAAAAAGAAAAAAAGGCATTTTTTTGTTTAAATATGAAGTACTTAAAATCTAGCATCTAGCACACCACAGACACGTGGATTACCACCCTGCAGACCAGAATGCAGGGAGACAACATGAGCAGATGAGCACAAGACTGAGAGCTGCAGCTGCAACCCTCCCCTAGGCTGCAGGAGGCCCTGGCACAGTGACTTCTGGCAGCAGAGAGAGGGACAGTGGAAATCTCAAGAAGATTAGGCCTAAAGGGGCAGGAGGGGGAGTGCCTTGGCAGTATATTTTCAGGTGAATATACAGTCAGCAGTAACCCACTCCTCAGTGTAACACAGCTTCTAAAATAAGACGATTACCTCAAAGTCATAATATTAAATACAAACAAATCTCTTTTCATAAATACAAATATACACCCACATACACACAGTTTTAGAACAGGAACTTCATGCAGCAGCCAAGTGAACTGAAGCATTTGAAAACTACTTGAACCTACAAGCTCCTGGCAGACTTTTACTGGTTTTTCTCAGTTATATCAACCGGCACACATTTATCTATAAAGCGTTCTTCTTTATTTAAGTTAAACAAATTTTCAAGGATGGTTTCCATCTATAAAATGAACAAGTACAAGCTCTGTACAGCAGACTTTTCAAACCAACTGAAAAAAACAGTTTCCAAACTATGTTTTGAAAATCTGCAAAATAAACAGTATCACCATTCTTGTTCTGAAGACAGTAAGAAAAGTTCTCAGGAGACTCCATCGCAATTTGCTTCAAGGGCTCTTAATTTATCTTTCAAATGGGTGATTTTCTTCAACATTAAAAACCCCTAAAATCACAGTAAGTAACTTTGGCACACTGTCATGTAAACGTAACAAAAGGATACCTCTTCTTGCCCGTTCTCTCAAAGAAAAGCGACACACAGCTCCTATATTAAGACCCCTATGCACAGCATCCATGGGGAATTACTGAAAAAATATTCCTACTTTATAATTGCCATTGTCATTAAAGACTTCAAACATGGAATATGGATTTTTTTTCTTTTTTTCTTTTTTTTTAATTAAATGAGGAATTCTGATTCAGAGGTAAGAGGCAGGTCAATATTCAGAGTTGCAACTGCTGATTTCATTTCAGTTAGTGCTACCCATACTTTGATCAATGTTGCAAATGGAAATACCTCCATGGTTGAAGTTGAGTGGCTGGGTTGTTTCTTTTCCCTTTTAAACGCTGTTTTTCAAAACCTGAAACAATTGACTTGCTGCTGAGTCCATATTTCAGCACTTGTATTTCCAAAACATGAGGGAATCTATTGCTATGTTTATGAAACAAATTCAAGTTCTCAGCTAGGTTAAAAGGCTACAGGGACAGACTAAAAGCTGAAAATAGTTTAACCACTGTCTGGCCTCTAAACTGGCAAGTTTTGGAGGAAGTGGATTTGAATAATTAGAAAAAAAAGTATTAATTATTTATTAAAAAAATTAGATGGGCAAAACTGCATTTAATGCCCCCATCCAAAAGGTATGCAGGTACTTGAGAGTCATAACTTCAGACACACAAGGCATCTGTGGGCTCACTGACTGGCACAGTTAAAGCCACACTGCCCAGAAGAGTACCATCTCTACACCTAATGCACAGGTACAGCCAAAGGAAAATGAGAAATCGGGAACTATTCTCCCAGGCCAAAGAAAGAGGGGGACTGTACCAGCATTCTACAGTACAGCAGATGTTTTTAATCTCCTTACGATCAACCCTTACATTTTTCCAAGATCCATCATCTTTCCAGAACCATTTCCTGGCACTCCATGTCTGCACTAATTCTTTTCAATTCTGTCTCACTTTTTAGTACTTATTTATCTTTCCTTCTCATTTTAAAAGCTCATTGAAGCATTTGCTTTTAATAAAAAAGTATATAATCTATGCAAACATAAGAAAGGACATGCCAAAGCTGGGGTTAACTTTGACAGTATTATTTTATAAAAATGACATCAGCTGGACTGAAGCTGCAAAAAGTTCTATGGTTAAAAACACATAGGCTATGCAGGTATCCAGACTGATTCCCAGGGCCAAGCCTGAATCCACTCAAAAGCTCCATTCAAAGAAATGAAACGGAAGAAAATTCCCCAGTAGTAGGTCTATAGATTCAGCAAGTGCAATTCAGAGATATTACATAGTTGCTCATCCTTGCAAATTAAAATTCAGATCTTGTGCTGTCATCAGTGATGAAACTTATTTCTAGAACTCAAAAGGGGAGTTTGAGACAATTTTTTCTCATTAGGGCCCAGAATAAAACTGTGCTGAACCAACACGGCTGCACAAAAGATCTGTGCGGTTTATATAATTTTATAACAAAGGAAGAAATATTTTAAAGACAAAGTACTACAGAAATGGTCAACACAAATATCAAGTACAAGTTTAACATTATCCAGAGCACATGTAATGAATTTCCAAGTTGGAATAAACAATCCGAGCAATCATCTGGGCAGAGGCATCGACTTATTCTATTTTCTTTTTCCTCCTGAGTTTCATGATCTCTCCAGCGAGGGTGAAGTGTTAAGAAGTAGATCCACTTTGCAAAGCAAAAGCATCCAGTGTTAGCACGGACATCATACCCAGCAGCACAAGATCCGCACCCTCAAAAGTTTCTCTCTCCTAGCACTCCAATCCGATTTCTGGTTATACATATATCAATCACTTGGTTGATAATTGTAGGATGATGAAAACTGATATAAACCATTGGGAGTTGGCAATATATATACTTTCAGATATTTATATTTAGAGTCCATCATAGAAAAGTTCATATTCAAATTACCAAATACACACAGGAGAAAAAAAAAACAACTTCAAAATGACACTTCTGTTTCTGGAAATGACAAACCATGACTTCTATGCAAATGGAGTTTTCAAATGATCTTCTCCTAGTAATTTTTCCCACCCTCCCTCCCCACGCCCTGTTCCCCACAGGTGTTTCTTCAGATCCTTTTGTTTATCATACGTCAGTTGTTCCTAGAGTTAATTATCTGCTGTGCAAGTAGTAACTGAAGACAGAAAGGAACCTTGAAGTTTGTAGCACAATTCCTTCTTGGTGTGAAGTGATGCCCAATGCCATCTTTGCAGTGCTTCGAGTCCCCTGGATCCCTGGTGTCTGCTTCAGCACTCTACTTTCAGATAAAGGTGGAATACTGAGGTATATAAGGTCCATGGAAAGTTTTAAGAAATACATCAGTAATTCAATCAAAACTTTGCCCAATGTTTTTCAGTTGAAACAGCATTTTGCCTGTAAGTCCTTCTACTGCTGCAGGTTAAGTGTGAATTTCCACTGTTGTGACAAAGAAGGATTGCAGATCTCAACAGTGAGACCACCATTTTTGGCATTTCGGCTGTCTAGACAGAGGTTGCTGCCAACGTGCCTCAGTTTAGAATTGCTTTCAATTTGTTCCCATTTCTGGAAGAGAAAATACAGTTATTGACCTGGAAAGGCAGGAAAAGGAAGAATTCTACATCCCGTCCTTTGAAGTCTTCATAAACTTCCCTGTTTTGTGCCTGGGAAAGCTGTGAAAACTGCAATAACGGTAGCAGTTTAGATGATTCTTGAATAAGAGCACATAAGTTATGGCAAGCCTTGCCAAAACAGCTGGTCATTCAGAATACACCAAGCCATTCTCCTCTACTTCAGAACTTCTCAAATACACCCTCCCGCCCTGTTACTTGCATGAAACCCTTGTTCTGAAGAAAAAAAAATCATAAAATCCATACACATACCACTGCAATACTGAACACAGAGAAGCAAGAAGCACAATCACTATAGACTACAGAAATTTGTCAGACACCTTTCAGTTATGCAGAAGACAAGAAGTCAATCTGTGCTATCAAAGGCTCTCTGCCTAAGGTAATGTCAAGGACAGAGTAAACCCCAAATGGAGGGCGTTAAAAAAGGGTTTTCCTCTTATATTCCTGACACGCTGTGCCCTGTAAACCTCATCAAGAAAATCTTGCTTCCTTAGTTTCCTTTTCTGAAAAGTGGCAAGAAAACTCCTCCTTCATCAAGGACAACATTTCTGTTATCTGTGTGCAAAAACGGAGATGTAGAGGCAAGGAAGCTGGCAAATGATCAAGAACTGATGACTTAGCACAAAGAGATGAATTGTTACAGGACTAGATCAAAAAGATGGTATGACTCTGCAAATGTGATTTTCCTCAGGCATGGGAAATAGATAAAGTTACAGTACTGCATAAATAAAAATGAATTTAAGGAGTCTAGTCACAACTGAAAACTACATGATCTTCAAACTTCACTGAGTAAAACCTTTCAAAAATACACTGTGGAACACGTAATCTCTTTCAGAAAACAGATGTGGCATTTGAAGACTGTTACACATCAGTGCTGTTGGGTGAAACCTTTACAGAAAGGCCCCTGTTGGGATAGAACCTCTACATGATAAAAGTGACAAAAGATTGTCACTGGCTATGAAAAGCTGAGCACACAAGCTTATTCCTGCTGCTCTGCCTAAATATCATGCATTCTAACTTTATACACACAAAAGCAAGAGTGAAGAGTAGAACCTATAGAAGTGATGACCACCAGTGCATGTTCTTGCATTCTCATTCCCAACCCTTGTTTTCCCCACTGTCTGCAGAGTGCAGTCATGACATACTAACCTGTCTGCTGTCATTTTCCCTACAGCCCTGAAGTTTTATTAGTGAACCAGGTGCTCTGTCCACAACAGTAAGGCACAAATCCATGTGTTTCACTGACTTGTCCTTTGTTAAGGCCCATTCCTACAAAAAGGAAGAAAAAAAGAAGTGTACAAAATTGTGTACATTAACAGGTGCACATTCTATCTCTGCATATACAGCACAGGTTAAAGTCCTGTAAATAGCTACATATTAGCATTAGAATAGTTCACTGCTTCCTATAGAACAGAAAAGGAAAAAGGTCCTTTTCTAACACAGTAATTCCAACTGTTTTAGTGTCCCCAGGTCAGCTCAGAGCTGAGCTGGCTGTTTGCTCCCTCTGCTGGCTTCACACAGCTGCAGCAGGCAGTCACAACGGGCTTCAGATGTAAAGTATTTGTCCAAACATTTATTTGGCTATAAGTTTATTTATGTGTGTATATTACACCTTTCCCACATCTTCTATGTAGGAAGGACTTATATATATGTATATAAATGTGTATATATATGTAAATTGAAAAAATATGTAATTACATGCATAAAATCCCTAAAAGCTTGGTCTGCAGCATCACTGGCCACCCTACTCACACACTTAACAAAGCATATGGATCACAGTGAGGAAACACTAATTCTTAATATAATCGAGACCACCAGAAAGCAATACACAAGAGGGCAAACTCAAGGGTAAAGGGAGAATGTTCCTTCCTATCCAAGGCATGATGTACAAGAGAATTTCCATTAAATGCATTTAAATAGGCAACTCTTAGATAGAGAGCAAAGAAAAGCTGTTCTGTATGTAACTGTTGCCCAGCTTGTTTGATCTCAGCAACTTCTTACACAGAGCCTGACTTTGCACTGACGTTCAGACTCTCTCCATATGTCTTTGCCCTTCAAATTTGATCTCCAGGATCCCTATTGGTCTTTATTTGTCCAACTATTCTTTGAGGAAAGAAGCCACTTGATTAAAACCACACTAATTAGCCAAATCATGCTTGTAACTACTTAAAATGGCACAATTAGCCTCTCTCAAGGAACTAAAGAGGATTTAGTTGTATAATACAAAATCCTAGATGTATGGGGCCAAGTCTGGTTACATTTAAATTTATTTTGCAAGCAATAGGTGTTATTAAATTACTAATCCCACCCTTTTTTTTTTTTTTTACAAACTTAGTTTTCTGATATCATTACTGAATTTTTGGCTCACATGATTACTTTTAAACTTGTCAGATTTAACAATTATTAAATCACTTTGGGAACAGATGCACAGGAAACTATCAGAACTTGTAATCTGAATTACAAGTCATCACCACTGTATAGGTCATAAGCCACTGGATGGGTTCCATATTCTGCAAGCCCTAGAATAATGACAACTATGCAAAACAAAGAAAAGGCACAACAGTACTGTGCACCCCTTTATTTGTCTTCCAAACCTTTAAGATGATAACTTTTCCTTTTACTCTCAATATGCTCATCTCAGATGACAACACCTGTCTTCTCAGTTCTGTCCCGTTTGTAAGATGTCAACAAGAATCATTAATGTTATATTAATAGCTGTGTTTTTAACCATAGCTACAGGAATTAAGCCAAGTTATTTTCAGATCTTGTCAAAAATTACAAATGGCCCTGAACCCTTACAAGATTTTTTTCCTGAAAAATGACAGTTTAAAATACTGCTAGGGACAAAACTTCTGTCTGAGAACCCTGCAGTCAGAGACAGAGCCTTGAAACTACTGCCTTTAAACATCTTCACCTCTTCATCAAAAGGCTGCAAGAGCCCCAGTCAAAACAGAAATCATTCAAGAAATTAAGACATTTAGAAGCCAAAGGTACAGCTTCACAAAAGCTCCAAGCTCTGTTGCTGGAGACATCTATGTGATGGCCTTTCACTCTACAAAACATACACTTTCCTCCAGTGATCAGGAACCATGACTAGCTATAATGGAGATTAAAATGAAGCAAGTTCCACTACACCACAGGAGAAGAAAAATTGCAAGCAGTGTATTTGACCAGGGCACAGGCATAGGATAGCTCTATGTAGCACTTTGAAAATCAGGTCATCTGAGCAAACCTGTGTCAAATCAGAAAAATTACAAAATAAAGTAGAAAACAACTAACCTGAAACCTTCCCCTTGCACCTAAGTGCATTTGGCTTTAGCTCCATATTGTCAAATACACCACAATTTATTCAGCCCTTTAGATGTGCACACCTACCACTGAGCTCTATTGACAGGGGGAACAGCAGGTGGGCAGAAATCCCATTTTTACTCACGTTTTTTATTTTAAGATGTGTTGAACATAAGTCAGAGTACACTCTTCAAGTTATAGTAGAAGGTCACCACATCCTATAATAACTGAGTGTTCTTAATGCCAACTCCCCCAAAAACCCCTTGATAAGAATAAGGTGCAAAACACGAAGCACAGATTTGAAGAATGTGGTTTGTTCCCTACCCCTCTCCTCCCCTGCTGTTGTTTCCTTAAAAGACAATATGAATTCTGCTTGGACACAAAACCTGGATTTGACCCATTCTGCCTCTTAAGTTCTCTGAACGTCCTCTCAAAGGTACTTGTTCAGAGCAAGTGCATGTTGATTTGTCAAGGTCAGTATCACAAAAGAAACTACATAGAAAGAAGAGGGTCAGACACAGGGGAAGGGAGTTTGAAAGAGGAAGATAGTTTTCTCTATCTATAAAAACCACACAACATCAGCAAAAAATTCTAAGATTTCTGCACTGAAGCACTTCTGACACATCTACCCTTTCTCCTAAAAAACACTCTGGTGTTCTGAAATGATAAGTGTACTTCCATAAAGCTAATTGAAAAAGCATTCACAGATAAATTCTCTTTAATGATAGGGAAAATAGGTGTATCTCACATGTTGATTTGAATGCAATGCCATCATACATGATACATCTTCCAGGAAATAACTTTATTTTAGGCTTCATCTTATTTCAGGATTTTCCCCTTCTAATTTAAATCAGAGAAAACTTCTGACACTCACTCAAGAGTAGATTTTAACTGGTCAACCTTTGATTTTAACAGACATACTTGAAGTATTAATACTACATTTGATTTATAGTCAGGTTGAATTTGAAAAGCATTTAGTGACAAAGCAGCACATAGAACAGTGAGCACCTATGTGGGTATTTCATGAATGATAACTAAGTCACAACTGCATAAATAGATTCTTTGAAATAATTAATGCTCTCATTTACACATCTGACACATTTGCAATTAGTTTAAGAGTAGGATTAGAATGGATTTGTTGAAACACTCCCTTTACTGTGAATGAACATTCAGGCACCTCCATTTTCTAGAAAAGCCAAATGGGGTTTTATGACTGATTTTTTTTACACTCCACTATTGCAAACTATAAATGACTATAAAAACTATAAATGACATCACAGCAAAGCATTCTTCTGCTTTGCTGACCTCAGGCCATATGCTTAATATAATCCAAGTATTTTCTTAAGTAAAAATCTCTCCTCCCAAAAGAATCAAACACACAATGTCATAGGAAAAAAAGCTTTCTATACAAGTACAAAACTCCCAGGAAGGAAGTTACTGGCCTCTAGTGTAAAAACAAATACTAATACTGACAAAGGAAGGGGATAATGTGATGCACAATGAATGTATCTTTGGGCTCAGATTCTAATCCTGAAAATGCAAAATTATATTTGAGGGAGAAGCTATTTAGTCAATCTGTTATAACAAGTCATCTGCTGTCTGGGTTCATCTTCCTATCACCAGTACACAGTAACTGCTTGAGTTAAAAAGCTTAGCTTCACTTTCCTTTTTAAGACTTCTACTGTGGAAAACAAAAATTAATGGCATACAGACCTGGTTTCCCCCGGCATTATGACATTCATAAACTCCAACAACACCATCTGCAAAATGGCCCAAAGTGTCAAGGCAATTGGTACCCTGTTGCAAAGCCCCAAAAGCTATATCTTGATGATCAGGTACCCTAAAACAAAACCAGAAATATAGCTTAATTCAGTTCGGGGTTTTTGTTTGTTCTTTTTGTTTCTGTTTTGTTTTGGGCTTTTTTTTTAAACTCCTTGTTTTTACTCAGTATTTTTAAGATGAGAGGTTAAGGATGAGTGATGACTATCATCTGGAAATCTCAATCATTCTTTGAGGGGAGGCAATTATCTGATCATGAACTGATCGAACACAAATAAACTGGCAAGCTTAGGACACAATACAAAAAGAATTGTACCAGAGAAGGAGGATAAACATATGAACTCAGCATAAAAATCAAATTAAAGATGACTTATCATCATTTAAGGTAACTCAAAGCTTAGTGCTATCAGTTAAGGTCATCAAGTCTTTTTGTCTTTTCAGGCAAGGTAGCTTGTGGCAGAAATAGGACATTCTACATTTTTCTCCAACCGTTTTTACTAAAATGTTAAAAAAAGAGGTTAGGAATAAAAAAAAAAAAAGAATCAAAGTTTTTCTGAGATCTACTTCCTTAAGTCACACATAAACTGCACTCATAGTATGGAAATACCTAGGCAAGCCCATTTAGCAAAGTACAGTTGTGGGGTAGAGTCCATGAGTTTACATCAAACAGTAAAACAAGGGCATATCAGAGCCTTTAAAAACTTCAGACTTATATGAGTATAACAATTCAACCCAGCAGAATGAGCACATGAGGGATGACACAGAGTAAGACAACATTACACTTCAGTAATGCTTACGGTAGCACATTTTACAGGAGAGCTTGCAAGACACATTTTTTCTGACAAATTAAACAAAACCAAATATCCTCTGGCACTTTTAAGAGAAAATAAAGGAAAACTTTCTTCCTCAACATCATCTTCGTTTATGAGACTCCTTAGTATGTGTGATTCTGTACTTGTTTCACTGGGGCTGTAAAATAGCTGATGCTTTTGCATCTCAAGCCTGTATGTCACTAGCAGTTACCTGACTCCACTGACACAATGTGCCTCCAGGAAAAAACCCCAAGTATTCTTACAAGCTACACAGAGTATCTTATATCACTACACTACCAACAGACTAGTCTACAGGGTCAGATCTGACCAACATAATTATTAACGGGCTATTTAGCCAAAACCTTTTCATCCTTTCGGAAAGTGTTTCTCTTCAAGGATTTTTCACTAGTTAGGATGCATTCATGTTAGAGAAACTGTTAGCAATGTTATCCCTCACTTGTCTCTTCTCACCCTCACCCAAAAGTCAGTGATTATCCAGGGACAAGAGACCCAGCTTTTTAGAATCTTAGGCATCTAAGTCTTGTTCGCCAAACATACAAGGCCCTCTGGTCTGCTGACTCCCGTTACCTGTACCATATGGAGACTCATGATTTCTGGGAAGGCTAAAAAAGAGAACTCCATACTAGTTTCAGCCAAAACTCACCGTAACTCAGGATAAACGTTTTCAAGATACCACTTGAAGGGCTTGCAGCTAAGTCTCTTTCTGAGTTCCATTCGGCTTTGAATACTAGAGGAGAAAAAGAAGCGGTTTTCAAACTCAGGTTGTTGTCTTCATATGTTATGGCAACACACAGAAAATTCAAGAACACTAGAACTGTAGAAATATACCTTAAAGAGACAACATGAGAGCCAGCACTGCTTTCACCTCATGAAGAATAAACAAATAGGGCAAAGAGGCACTTGTGACTTACTTGCCATAAGGTACATTCCTGGCTGAAGGCACTGCTGCATAATAGAAATTTTTATACTCATCCATCCAGACTTCGGCTGCCCTGCGTGTATTTCTAGGGACAATCATATGAAACACAAGGGTTATATTTTCTCTCAGTGCAATTAAACCATGTAATTTATCCTCGAGTTGATTCCTTCCTGAGTACTACATAGTCAGCTGCCTCAAGCCAGACAGAATAGTCCCTATAAAGGACCCACTTAATAGAAAACCATTACAGAGTAACATAGCTGAAAATAAATGCATTTAGAATGAATTTTACATCTTTTCCACACTTATCACTGCTTCAGGTTTTCATCCAGACATTAATACACATCTTAGAAATCTTTCTGCAAACTTCATGGAATTTGCTAGGTTGATGTTTGGTTGCTTGTTGTTTTTTTAAGAAGAGTAACTTAAGAGAAGCCAAATTCAGTGAGTGTTCACCTGCATAAAGCAAGCTAATTTGAAACATCAAATCTCAACAACTGGCAATATTTAATAATGGCTTTTACCATTATGAAAACAGATATGCTAACACAGGCAAGACATTTTCAGTCTTCACCCTGTTCCTACCAGCATAGCATTCCAAGTTCCAAAAAGACATAAGCTGCAATGCCATTTAAAGCTACGAACCACACAAGTTCAAGTCTACAAGTTTGCTGTAGCTGAGGTAAGACAGGAGAAGCAGGAATCAGTAAATATTTTAAACTCTATGAAATTCAAAAGAGATTGATTATTGCAATAAAAGTGAAAAAAATCCACTACCCCCAACACTTTGCTTCTAATCAAACATATCTCTAACTGAAATTCCTGTATTTATGTAACTGGTGTCTTTAAATCTCCTTTTCGACTGTAAAAAGGTAATTGCTTCTTCCATCCCCTGGCTTTCATGTAAAACTCATTTAATTCTGTTCTTCATAATTTTTGCTTAGAAAATTAAGTCTTATTTCACTTGAAACTGCCATGCTCTGAAGCTTATTTTACAGTTGGCAGCAAGATCATCTAAAGCAACTGGAGTAAACTCAGTCAGCCAATAACTTGTTTAATATGATTTTCCAATTCAAAAGACAAAAAGCAGTTAGGATAAAGTGAGGAATCTTGCAGGTTGTTGTGAAAAAAGAACACGGGGAATAAAAACATCACAAGACAGACCTGAATAAGGTTTTTTGTTTGTGGACTCATTTTTTTTTGCTTGCAAATTCCTTTGAATTTTTGTAAGCAAAATCCCACTCAATTCAGATTAGAAGCTATGTCAGTCTATCTTTGCCTACAGTCTCTCAGGCCTGTGTCAACCACTTAGCACCTGCCCCTCTTGCTTGCTCAGTAGCCAGGCTGGTTGCCCATAAGCCAAGCAGATTTTGGTGGTAAGAGAGTAACTATTTGGTTAGCCAGGATTTAATGACTCCAAAGGCACTTTCAAGACCAGAACGCATGCCTGCATCACACTTCCCCATACTCAGGGATGAACAGCTCAGGCTTAGTGCGCCACGAATATGGGCACTGTGCAGGTGCTGAGACCTGCCTAACCTAGCAAGGCCCCAAAGAAGGCAGGGTGCTGAGCAGCACAGCACAGGGTGCACACGTAATGCTGAGCCACAGTTTAGGAAACCAAGCACCAAGCAATCAGGTAGTTTTGCACCGAGCGGACTGGGCTCTGCCAGACTTTCTGGCTTGTCTGAAGTGGTGTATCAAGGCAGTGCATACTGGTCTAACAAATCCCACCCACCAGACACAAGCTGCATCTGCCCACATCACACAGCCAGGATGTGGTTGCCCCTCTCATGAAACAGGACTCCCAGTCTCTCATCCAGGATTACTTATTTGTTTTGGCTGCCAAAAGGCAGTGCATACTGAGTAGCCAGCTAAAAATAGGATGCTTACCCAGAGCAGTCCAGAACAAATTGCACATGGTCAAGGACAGATGATGGCATAAGCCAAAAAGTCCCAACTGCAAGATCAGCACAGATTCCATGCACCAAGTTTCTTGGCACCATGGTCCTACACATATCTGATAATATCTGTCTTACCTAAGGTAATGGGACATTCTTGTATCGCATTCCCTCACTGCTAAAATTGGTTTTAAAGCATTCTGTTTTCTTGGTCTGACATCCAAGAAAGCTGACTGAGGAGCAAACTTTCAAACACACAACTTGTCAACCCTTCTTTTAAGCAATATACAACTCTTCTATGTCAATTCAAAAATAATTCCATTTAAACAAAGAATTTTAATGGCATTTCAGAATTTGTGACAGCTGGACAAATAAGGACAAAGGTAATAATAAACCACTTTCAGAGAAAGGCAGATCTGGAAAGGGATCTGGAAAGGCTAAGTACCCAAGACACTAGTTTTGCAATGTCTTTTGCACTAGTTGCAGTGGTCCTCACCATTCATGTGAAATCTCTTTGCAGAGTCATTTTGAACACAAATTACTTTTAAAAAAAGCCCAAAACTTGTCACAGTACTTGTGAAGACATTTGAGTGATCAAATTACAATGATGATTTGACTTCAAAACAAAATCCAAACGCTTTAATCCCAGTATGAATGCAGAATCTTCAACCTCTGCTAATATGATGCGTTTCTGGTGTCTGCTGTATCCTTGCATGCATAGTCTCACCTTTTTCCTACTTTTCTATTGAGCAATGTTTAAGAACCTATTAAACATCACAAGAAAAGCAGCATCTCAGCAACACCCAAAAGACAGAAAAGCTGCAGAAGTTGGGAAAACTGCACAGTATATTTATATATTTATTAATTTTATTAACCATGTTCCTTGTTATGACACTCACTTCAAAACCTCGTGAAACTAACACAGTCTCATCCTAAGCCTACATAATGCATTTTAATTGGTACTACCCTCCTGATGCACAAGACAAATGGTGGAACAGAGATGTGATGTATTGAGGATATTTCATCACCAGCTTTTGTTTTCCCAGAAGTACTCTTACTCATTTTTCACTGCAGCATAAAATACAGATATCAAAGAATAAGGGAGCAGAAAAAAACCCTGCTATAACTACTGGAAGAAAGAGGACAGTGACTTTATTTTAGCAGACTGTTGAATTCATTACAGTCAACTTGGTAGCATAATCAGCATGGAAGGGAAGAACTACACCCTAAGGAGATTCCTCAGCCTAAAGTGAATCACGAGTCCAAAAATATCAGCAGCTTAGAACATTCTTATGAATTTAAGAACATCTGCACTCTCTGTGCTGCCTCATGTTAAACAGTTTGGGCTCCATATCCCTTAAAGGGTAAAGAAACAATTTCATATCCCGCTCTTCACACACTAAACCCTTAGCGGAGACATGTACTTCTTCAGCCCCCTGAGCATCAAGCATTCTCTAAACCAAAACCTACAGTGATTCTTCAGCCACAGCTGATACAGCCTTGATCAAAACGCCCACCATAGAATCATGTAATATTTTTATTCACATTAATTAAAAAACACTATGAACATAAATCAGCACTGCTATTCTCACTTTAAAGGAAAGAAACTGAGGAGATAGCTCAGTATTTCAGCTACTGCTGTGGATTGTACCAACAAAAAAAAAAAAAAAAAAAAAAAAAGTATTTTTAAACATAGCAGAGGAAAGGCAAATATGAGAGAGAACAAAGTTCCCAACAGATTGGCACTAGTACCAGAATCAGTCTACATAATCATTTGCACCTCACTTACTGACCATGTATTAACAAAAAGCAAGCAAAGCGTATTTATAACTAGCGTATTCTGGCTCTTAGTGAACAATGAAACTGTTTCTATAAAATGAAGTTTTCTGATACAGTTCTGAAAATAAAGCCTCCTTTAAAATGAAACAAAGTGCTCAATATTGATGAAATGCCAAGCTAAGCATTTCCTTCTTTTACAGAGTCTCAGTCTGTGTCCAGTAGAAGTTTCCACTCTTTCAACTCTCAAGTCCTTCTCTCAATCTATATAGCTACATCAAAGTCATTAATTTATTTTTAATTAGTATTTTTCTATCATAGATAATATTGCAAATATTTCTAAAAACAAGATCCCTAGAATGAAATTACTGCCACCTGCTGATCATCTGAAGAAATCCAAAACTATTTAGCTGAAGACTTAAGAGTTACCTTGCAAACACGGTACCACTCCCACCGGGAAATGTGTAAGGATGTTGTTTGCGGAATACATGACCCACTCTGCTGCAAGGGATGATTTCCAGGCTCCCACCACACTGCCAAACTCTGAATGAGATCTCTTAAATAAAAACACAAATGAAAAACCAACATCATAAAACACTGATTTTGTAGCATACTATTTAACGAGAAGGCTTTTAGTGACTATTGCTGAGAAGACCAGCAAGGCAGTTTTCTGATAAATTCTAGGATAAACAAAGGCACACCTGAGCACTCATTATTCTGCAAGCTCATGAGAAATAATCATATTAACTTGGAAGCAAAACAGTATGTCTTCTATTATCTGAAGGTGCCAGCATTCCCCAAATCTATAAACCACTCTGCAATTTGCCAGAGTGACTTAAGTGTACGTGTACTGTTACTATGCTTTATCTGCAGGGCAAACAACAGTAGGCATGCTTAATGGATTAAGTAATGATCTAGCTTATAATAATTTTTTCAGCTGAAGATGGAATAACACAGTAGACAATAACCAAGGCCTAATAAATCAATAGATTCAAGCTGTTAACTTACAGCAGATAAGCAAACACTCCCAAACACTGGCCATGGAAAGAGTTATATCAACTCAATCTTTACTTGAAGATTGACCAAATAAAGACACAACTTCCATAAATTGAAAGTTAGGGACAGTACACTTCTAAACCAACTCAGTGTTCTGAGCCAGCCAGTGATGACAAGATGGTCTAGAAATATTTATACACTTTTCTCAACTGTGACCTTTGATAGCAAAAGTCACCTAGTGCTGACAGAGAACTTTGTCTCATTCATTCCAACTAAGTGCAGTAAGAAGGGTGCTTCCAGGAGCACTGTTTCAATTTTGATCAGTCCCTCTTTAGTCCAGCAGCTGTTACTAGATAGCCTTAGTTTCAAGACTCTTCATAATCACTGTCTTTTCACAGATTTAAAACAAATTGTCTGTCCAGAAAAATTAAAACAAATACATAAATAAATGAGGTGCTGTGATTTCAGCTGTTGACAGTGCAAGTTAACTGCCTTTCTTCTTGATGGTCTCTGCTTTTACAAGGATCACTTCTTATTTGTTTGACTTCAGTGACAAATTCTGCTGCATAGGGGCCAATTAGGCATATTCATTAGACAGTTAATATAGGCCAATTTATAAATAGATCATCCTCCAAAATATGAATGACAATATTGCCCTTGACAGCAATTTAGAATCTCAATTTTCCAGTTGAATTTAGATGGGACAACAAGCAAAATGAACTTTTAAAGCAAAGATGACATTCTCTCTATACATTTTTCAGAGCACTGACTTCAGTATCGAGAATGAAAAAAAAGAGAATCACAGTAAACAACTGGTTGGTGTTTCTCTTAAAAAAGTTAGAAACAAAAGTGTTTTTGTTACTACAAAAATAAATTACATGTGGCTAGAAGACTGTAGGCTTTTCCATATCTAGCTCAAATTTGGTCCCATATTGCTCAAATTGTGAAAGCAAAGGATTAATAACTTTCTTGTACTGCTTTGAAGCATTATTTATGGAGTTCTGCTATAAAGTTCTACAGTTATTAACCCAACATGTGGGGATGCTGCATTCAGTAAAAACAGCCTAGTGAAAGAGGATAGAAGGAATCTGATCAAAGACAAAGGCTTATGCATTAGACAAGCAAGCAGAGACTAAGTGCTTGAAATATAGTATCAGACATTTAAGTATTAGTAAATACGTGCCTCTGAAAGAGATGAACTAAGATTCTGATTAAAAATAAAGGTCACTGCAGTATGCCTCAAGCTCATTTTTTTAAATGATGCATCTGAAGGTTTAATCCCAAAAGTCACTGTCATCTATTAAATGTATATAGATATTGAAATAGTATTTTTGTTTTCGAAGTAAGTTACAAATATTTTGAGTCAGGTTTTTTTCCATTATTCATAGCTTCCTTTACTGTCTTCATTAGTGTCATTAATTCTCCCTCCATAAATTCCCAGAAGTGTAAGCTTACACGTATAGTTTCTGGCACCTTAAATTGTGAAGCACCTCAAAAAAAGGTGAACACTATGACAAATAGTTCTATGGGTAAGACAGCAAAGGACTAGCATACAGGAGAAGCAAACTAATTCTTATTTGCATCAGCATGGCTTCTAAAGCCTGCATGGATTTTTAAAGAAAAAAGAATATACAGCAACTAAAACTCAAAACAAGTCCACAATCCCAAGGCCAGGCTGGATGGGGCTTTGAGCAACCTGATCTAGTAGAAGGTGTCCCTGTCCACAGCAGGGAGGTTGGAACCAGATGATGTCCAAGGTCCCTTCCAACCCAAATTATTCTAGTATTCTATGAAACTCCCTTAAAGCATCTTTTTTGTCATACTCAGTGTGAGAAGAAATGTTACTACTGTAATAATTTCAGTGGACATAGATTTTTAATTGAAAAGCCATAAGCAGAACGTAAAAAATTCTTCATGTGATTATGTTACATCTCTCTAACAGATTTATTCTATGTATAATAGCGTGTCATCAGTAGAGCAGGCAGGGAATGTCTTACTCATTCCCTGATTTTAACAAGATCAGTAAGAAAAGCATAAGGTTTCAAATTAAACCCAAACCCTCTAATAACAGTCCCTCTCATTCTCCAGTGTACTTGGATTCTCCTAGGCTTAACAAAAAGCATCATAAAGACGCTGAGAATTAGAGTTTATGAATTTGAGAAAGACTGAACTAACCTTCATCTACATTTCATACAGCAAGCACGTGTTACCAGTCACATTTAGCAAGTCTGAAAATGCACCTATCTTCATGGTAATTCGTCCCATTTAGGCAAAATACTGCAGGCCCATCTTGAAATTTGTCAAATTGAGACCATACTAACATGCAAATAAAATCTCATAAAAGCTGCTCCATACGTGCTTGAAGGAAAAATGCTAACTTTTATAAAATGAATATAATGTGCAGAATTATTTTACAAGACCATTTAGCAGTTTATTTGCATTTAACACTGATCCACCAAGCCAGAGACATACCTGAGAGTAAAGAGGCCTGACAAGTGTCCACATAGAATTCTAAACTGTGCATCACAGATTTCCAGTATCTGGTGCACGTGCCATTTATTGCCAATTAAATCGTATGCCATGTGATTTTTACTTGTCTTCAGTTAGTCTGGCAGCTAGGAAAAAAATCATTACCTTCTGCCTGCTTTTCAGGAACCCTTAAGTCTCCATCTCCTCCTTCCCACAGAGGAAGTGGAACAGAATGCAGCAGGAGCAGCATAAACAGCTTTTTGCACCCTTGAGTGAGGAGCTGTTGTTTGTGCCCTTTCCTGCTATCAAGGACTCAATTATCAAAGCATAAAAGTAGTTGATAAGTATTCAGAAAAAACTCAATTACTCAAGTACACACTTGCAGCTAATGAACTATCTAAGCCCTCTAGTGACAAGAGTGGTTTTCAGAGTGAATACAAGTATTGCTGTAGGAAATTTATCCAATGACACTATGGAACATTTAAAAGACCAAAAATTGTTGTATTCATATGAATACAATTTAGAAATATACAGCCAAAATAGTGAGAAAACAGAAACATGGCATGTAATTGTTCAGACAGGATTCTTCGAGTACTGCATAGGATGGTCAGAGACAGGACTGTAGGGATGCCTCTTCTGACCCTTAAATGCACTACTGTAGTGTTAAACACTTGGTCACCATGTCTCCATACTTAGTGTGCTGCATACAGCAGACATTTCCTTGCAGGCCAAGCATATGCTTCATGCATATGCAGATTTCAGTAACTCAAAATACTCAGGGGTTTTGACAAGTTCAAGGTATTTTAGGATTTTGTAGCTGGCACGTGCAGTAGAGAAGCTTCTATCATTAGAACTGTTCCTAAAGCACACTACTTGGAATGTCTGAGATGCAGCTCTACTCGAAAAAACTCAACTAATGACAGACTGAAAGTATTGAGAAGTTGTAGCATTCTGCTTCTTCCAAATCTTTATTTTAACACAAGTATACTGGTCTTAACTGGAGAAAAACTCTGTTCAATACTGTAATGCAAATAGCCAAAAAACCCCTACTAATGCCAGATTTAACCACCTGGTCAAACAAGAAATGGCTAAAGCACAAGTTCTCTCAGCCCCTTCTCCCTCTTGCCTGAATCCTACTCACCTTAACATCTGAAAATAAGGAATTACAGAAAAAATGCCTTCTCAACCATCATTATCTCATAGGGCTAAAGTAAGGGTGTAAAACTACAAAACTCACTCAGTTTAGGTGCCAGGCAATATACTATTGCCAAGGTTCAGAAACAGGTAATTCTTCAGTCAGCTACGTTAATTGATTTATTAAGGTGTATGTAAGAACATTAAACTCATGGACCTGTGTGTTCTACTTTTCAAGATTAAATTTAAGCAACATCTTAAAAATATGCCTTCAATTGTAAGCATTTAAACATTATTATACTATAATCAATAACTTTAGATGAGGCTGTGACTTTCAAAAAAGATAGCATTTTTGAAAGTAATTGCCTACCGTCTGTAATCTTTTTACCAGCCATTACAAATAAATTCACTGCTTAACAAACACATACATTCATTCTTTCATATTTAGCACATAATTCTTAACTTGCTTTAGTTCTTTCTTCAACATAAACATTCTGGATTTTGCCAATAATGTGCATGAAATTTTAAATTGATTTTTAACCCTCTTTTCACAAAATCAGGAGAACTATGACTCTGTGACAGTTAAGGCAATGATGAAACCTGCTTTCTTTCAAGACTGATCAGAAGGTAAATATTATACATACCTAAGTTTTCTCCACCCCAAACATCCATCATCATGTCATACTTTCCTAGTTCTTCAAAATAGGATTTGTCCATCACAAATAACCCACCAGCTATCATAGGTGTCCTAAACAAACAAGAAAAATTAAATTAAATACTTACAGAACCATGAACTGGTGGGTAACTATTATTTGCATATCAAGGTTAATACCTCCTTGAAAAAACTGGCAATGCTTTTTGAATGCAACTAATTTTGCACCTATCACATCAAACGTTGTCTGCACACATTTCTACTGCATATACAGTGCTATGACCACATTCTGACACAGCTTCAAAATCTCCATTTGGCTCACAAGTTCCTTATGTAAAGGGTGGCAATTTGTGCCAGCAATAAAACATTAAAACCAATGCTGTATTTTTAGTTACTGACTTTAAACAAAGTGACATCTACTTTTTTTTAAGCATAAATAATTTACTAGTGTGTTTTAAACTGTTTTTAAAATAAGTTATTTCTGAGATTCTCAGAAGGCTCCATAAATATGAATGAAATTTCAATATTGATGAAACCTATAGTAAAGATACTCTTTCAGTCTCACAGAAGAGGATTTCTAACTTTGTTTAGTTGCAAACTACAATGTAAGAAGTAGTTGTACAGACATACTTTATGGGAGCAACTGGATTTCCTTGTCGTGCTCTTCTTTGCTCTGGTGTCATGTAATCCCACTTGAATACAAGGTTCCAGTCAAAGCCTTCAAAAAGAAAAGTAGGATGTTAAAAGAGTGTAGTCCTCACTTCTCTTGTAGTAACAACATTGATTTAGAACACTGGGAATTACAAATTTAAACTTGTACAAAATTCTGTGTAGAAAACAAACAAGTAGGAGTCCAGATGAAAGGTAAAGACATTGACAGGAAACCAAAAAAGAGTAATCTCAATTACGAAATAACTCTGATTTCTCTTATCATCTGTTACACAAAGCAAGAAAACCAGTCAACAAGTGGCATCCTTACATCAAATATAACATCATATGAAGATCATCCATCCAGCCATTACAAATGCTCCCAACAGTTTTTACTGTACAATTGCATTTCCACTCTTAATAAGTGATCCCATGTTTATGTTTGCACAGGCTTTATGCAGTACTTTTATCAGCAAGAGCTCTCTGTCATGAAGGTCCCAACAAGTTATGTAGGTCCCACTTATATTCTTAACATTCATTTAACTTCTTACTTTCCCCCTGTGCTTTTAAGTGCATCATTTTTTAAACCTAAGGCAAGTACTAGAGAATCAAAATCTTACTACATTTATGCATGTATGTGTCAGTGCATACACACAGCAACAGCTGGTCTGGTCCTGTCACGATTTAAGCACAAGACCAGTAGGTCACCTATAGCAGCTGCCTGCCTAACAACCACTAAATTAACTCCTTTAGGCAATGATGCAGAGGTGGTATAAGACAAACTTCTTACAGGAAACACTTTCATAACAGTTTTTGTGCTGGGTTATGCCCGTAAGCATGAACATCTAAAAAAAATTGCACAAGGTCCATAGCCCTTAGAAATACAGCCTTGTAGAGTCTGTCTGCTGCCAAACACATTTAGATCCTATGAGGTCATATAAAGAATGATTTCCAGATTTCTGGTGCACAGATGTCAATAGTTTTCTTTCTACAGTATAAAGATAAAGCAATTACTTTGTCGGGAAGTAGGGAAAAAAAGCCGATGTAAACAGACAACAATTACAGTCCTACAAACTATGTGCAGCTGTAAAGGTGTGTAGTAATGACTGATGTAGAAAGTCGAAAACTAAGCAGTTCTCATTGTCACTCACAAGATACTTATCACACACAATAGAGAAATTATGCTGAACAGCCTTTACAGCACGCATGCCAGCTCTTTCTCTCCACGTTTGAGTATTTCATGAAGTGTTGCACTGCAAAAATGAAAGACTTTCAAACTACTCCAGAACTCCAAGTAGTGACACAGTAAAATGGCTACAACCTACAGTACTGCAAAGCCTCCAGCACAAAGAATAAAATGAGTTCCAATATTTCCATGCAGTTAAAAAGTCGCATTTCATCACACATACCCAGCAAAATTACTTGCATCTGGGACAACTTGAAAACCCTACTGTTCTCCAGCAGAAGCAGAGAGATAGAGTTACCATATACACCAGTGAACACAAGGGGTCTCTTTTGGAACACAGCACTTTCACAAACTGAACAAGTGTATTAATTCTCTGCCCATTAAACTGGTTTTCTGTTTCCATTTTCACAGACTCTGGGAATATTCTACACTCAATGAGATAGTATCAGTAGCTCCGTAAAAGGAGTATTTTTAAACACAAGTGCATATCCAGTATGAAATTCTATCCAGTGTAAACGGCATCACAGGCATACTCTAAATTATTGCATCTCAGTTAACTACAGTTTATTCCAGTAATTAGAGTATTTCTCAGGGTGGCATAAACACTTTACAAATCCCTTACCTCTCCCCTCCAAAAAAAGAATAACATGAAGTGCTTGAATTTAGTATTGGCCAGATTTGGGAATTATTTCAGACATGTCCATCTAAAAAAAATGTGGGAACCATTTGCTAGGTTGCTTGTCTTGAGTGATTAAGTCTTTACAAAACAGACCAGGCACAAATGCTGTCCCAGCTGTTTCAACTCTCCATGCTTCAGCCACACAGACACTGTGTCTAAGGCTGAAAGCATAGTTTGGTTTCCATGTTTAGACTTGGCCTCTGTGAAAGCATCCTGTGATGCCAAATGCTATAGTGCCTCCAACATGGCAATCTGTCCTCTGGGAACTGACAAGAAATATATTATTCATATTTCAACTGACCCTCAAATACCTTGAAAGGCTGGTATGTGCAAAATTTCTGTTAATGTTAAAAATAGAGTTTGTCATTCCTCAATCCAGCAATACATAGACTTTTTGCACTTTAAAAAACTTAAAAACCCCATCTACTTCTATTGTGTACAAGGAAAGAAAATGAGCACTAAAGAAATAGATAAATGAATTAAATGGGAGACATAGTTTCAAAGACAAAGTGTGAAGAACAATAATAAGAGAAACAATCTCTCAATCTTTTCCCACTTTGCTTGGGAAGAATTTCAGAGCATGAACCCAGCAGCAACCAATCTAAGGTTTCAAGGAAAATATTCCTCCTCCACTGCAGACAACAATAAAAGCCACATAATGGTATGGAGGTTTCTATACTCGAGGTTTAATGAATAGATTGGGTAAAGGCCTTAAGGTTCAGTAATGCTGGCACACAGACAATAACACATTAGTATACTGTGCCTATAGACACCACAGGTATCATTTCAAAACATAATTAGAAGGATAGAACCTCTCACCTCCAGATCACTGATGAACCTGTAGCATATGCAATATTATAATATTACTTTTATTTTAGTTTACTGGAACAACACTTTGTGGCCCGTTAGAGGCCAGAACCTGAAAGAATAGGCTTGAAACTGTTTTTTCCTTTCTCATGCAAAGTCCATTCAGAAAAAGCTGAAACACTGTGAGAAGAGAACTCTAATTTTCATGTCATAGCACCTCTCATATTTATGAAAAATTATTTACAAAATTATTTACAAATAATAAAAGAAAAGGCCATAAGTGGGCAGAGCACACTATTTTAAATACTAGATTCTCGTTAACAGTAAAAGAAGTTTTAAAAACCTGTAATAAGGAAGGATTTCAGTGCATAGTTGCCCTCTCCCTCTCTGGAAAATGAGAGGGAAGGAATTTTTTGTATTTGCTTTTATTTTTTACTTTTTGCTTTTTTTACTATTTGCTCTCAGTAGTTTATACTAGCTAGACATAGTGAAACTGTAGTATTTCTGAACTCAATTTAACAGGGAATTTTTCAATGGCAAAGATATAAACACTACAAATTTTAATGGTTAGATATCTCTTCACAATTACAGATCACGGCTAACAAACATTTACTTTTTTAAACACATTCCAAAGCTTTCTGCTTATTCAGAAGAGTTTAATTTTTTAAGCAAACCAGCATCTTGAAAAAAACCTCATAGACACTGCATTGTTGATGGGCTTCTAAACTAGTGAGCAAGTAAAGCCTATCTTATCTGAAGAAAAGAATTACAAGCTCTGGCTATAAGCTTCTTCTGATACATTTATTCAACCCTACAAACACTGCAGCAAGTCTTACATACTGGTAGAGGCAGCATAAACTTATAAGAATTAGTATAATAAAGATGAACTGTTTTAAAGCAGAGAATAATAAGGCCAATTAAAATCCAAGCCAAGAAACAAGTGACCTACAGAACTTAGAACTAGATTTATGCAAGGAAAGAGCAGTATGTTAATGGCCCATTCCACAACTGCAGTGATTATGAGCTTTGATTCTTGATGCTTTTTTTAAAATCTGTATTCCAGTACAGGTACATACCGCCTTTTAAATCAGCTGACGCCCCCACGTACTGGAAGTTGTCCATATTAATTACATCAATAATAGGAGATACAACTCTGGTCTTGTCCTAAAATAAATATTAGAGAGTAATATTGAAATAATGAAATCAATATATAAAGATTCAGGCAGGATGTGATGTTGAACAGTTCAGCAGGATTTCATTGGCAGGTCTCCCCCAGCTCTCCCCCTGCTTCAACTTACGGCTCTGAACAGTCAGTGCTGTGAACAGCATTTCTCAGCACTGCTTCAGGAGGCAGAAACCATACGATATGACTGGAAATCCTCTTTTCTATTCTAGGCTACTTATATTCAAGTAATCCCCCTCTTCTGACTAGCTCTTGAAGAAGGGAGCAAACTTGTCATTCTAAAAGCAGTCAAGCAAACAGCACTTCCATTCTTACTTTTAAAACCAGCTCAAAGAAAAGAAGTATCCAGGCAATACATATTTTCCACAGCAAGTCTCCAGCCATGCAGTGTACTATGCTCTTATTATCTCAACCTTTAAGGGACACTTAGGCCTTTCTGCAATCAAAAAAGTCTTAGGTTAATGCCAACCCATTTCACACTAGAAGAATTACACTTCAGTGCTAGATACTCAGATAGGAAAGAGAACCTATAAAGCACCTCAAACTAATGAATGCTGTTAATCTTCAGCAGCCAAGATTCCAGTGGTACAGATAACCACACTCCTCTGTCCAACTGTGGTCTTGTATACTATTCTGAGCCATGTTAATTATTTTAGCTGATGTTTTTGCTAAAATAGTTTAACAACAAAAATCTTTCCAACAACTCCACATGCATCATCAAGTAGGATCACAAGACCTCAGTACTCTAAAAAAAGACTCATCTAATGCTAGAAATGCAGTATCATGGTTAACCCAGTTTGTCTCCATGACTTCTGCTTGAATTCAAAACAAAGTTTTGAGCTGCACAATTCAGAATCATTCAAGAGAGCAGATAACTTCAGAACAGCATAACACCAAAACTGTCAATATATTTAAAAAAAAAAATGTTTTGAACAAACAAGATATTTTGGTAACTCCTGTTATAGAGAAAGTGTTCTTATGGTTAAGAAGACATATCAACCTAAGTGTCTCCATCTTAAAAAATAAGTTCTTATCAATTCATAAGTACATCTCCAACCAACAACACCTATTACAAACAGTGGTTCAGCAATGTATCCCCCTTGCTAATCAGTATTATACAGCATAGATTGGAGCCAAACTACTAGGACAATGACTTGAGCTCATAAGAAGAGAAAAGCAACTCTTAGTCAAATGCTTTGCTTGTTCCAGTAAGGACATTTAACACCCATTTTCTTTTACTGAACCTTAGCAATTCAATCTGTGATTTTAATAAGCCCTAGTTAAATAAATGGCATTTACTGGGTCATTCTGCCTGAGTGAGAAAAAGGTCATAAACTTCTGTATCAGCCAAAAGAAGTATCCAAGCAAACCCAAGAGAATTCTAGCTGAAGACTAAGCTAAAAGCTGAAGACTCAGTATTGAAGTCTACATTCCCCTTAAGTATCACTGCAGGTATACCACCCAGGCCAAGCATCTGTTTTTATGAGACATGCAATATAACATCTAATCTGGTCTGCTACTAAGTATTATTTAGTTTAGTCTAAAGCAAACTAGAAACACAAACAAAAAAGGTCAACATGTTCTATTCCCCCATCAATCACATCTTTAGCTCCTGTTCTTGTTAGGAGTACCCTTAAGCCCAAGTTTGCAATGTCAAGAACACAGTTTTGCTAACTCTGTTGTACTTGGAACACAGTTATGATTTACTGCACCCTCACTGCAAAATACTGCATGTGTGTACCTTCCTACATCAGTGAAGTGCTTCAGGTGCACCCATGCCCCTATTTTAGGCATTCTGTAGAGAGTGACAAAATTAAGAAACTTCTTTAACTGATGACACAGAAGATACCCAGCCTATTCAGTTATTCATGGTATCCACGAGCATAAAATACAAAAATGAAGCCACCCTTCCTTTATTTCTCCCTTGCCTTTGCTGAAACTGAGACAGCTTATACATTTATACCCATCTCTATAAATATCTTTTTGACAAAAATTTATGTTTTTCCAATGGTTCTACTTGGAAGGGTTGAACCTGCTGGTAAAAGCTACCCAAGTTATCAGGTGTCACATTAGGCAGAGATTCATTTAGGCTTCAATTCATCTCCACCACGCCGAGTAAGCAGATAGCATATTGTCTCTATATATTTGGGATTTCTGCAGGCTTATGCTTCTGTTCTGGTAAGTTCTATCAATGTCAATGCAACACCACACTAACTTATTTGCTACACCTAACCTAACTCCCAGTTGTTTCTGTGACAGCCAAATACCCAGGCTGTGTGCATTCAGTTCCATGTATAACCCCCATATTGTTAACTTGGAAACATGTTATTCCTTCTGTGATTTGAAATTAGATTTTATCAGTAGCAAAGCATACAAAAGATTTGCACATTCTTAAGCTGATGCTTTGCAGAGTTACAAAGTTGCAAATGCAGAGACTGATAAAATGACCTTGTGGGTCTTCAAATTACAGGTTTCACTCATTTAAAACACTAAAAGGTAGCTGCTCCCTCTAATCACACCATGGATAAATAAGTACCTTGTTTTAGGATAATTTAACAGAAATCTTTCGTCTCATAATGGAAGATGCAATTGGAAAACCACATACGTCTTGGTGAGGATAATGAAAAGAAATAGCCTGTGAATACTGCAAGTCTCTAGTGCCTGAAAATTTGTAGCAAGCTATTTCATCTTAATATTTCATAAGGAAGTTATGAATGCTCTAGAGTTACACTTTACATATTATTCTCATAAACCACCAGAAATTATCCTCAAGATCCTGCAATGCATTGCTTCCCCTCTCTAAAAATCTCAAGACACTTCAAAGATTAAGCTTCACAACCCTCCTAGGAAAAAAGATAAATATTTTCCTTTTAGCATTGTGCCAGTTAAAAGTTGACTTATTCAAAGTCACAAAAATTTCACATAGATATGAAAAAGAAAACTACATCTCATTTCTTAATAATTTCTTCCTTTGAAGATCACTTTTGCTTAAAAATACCTTCCTAAAATTGATAAAGGATTTACAATTATGCTATGAAAACAGGTAAGTTCAGTTCTGCACCAGAATATTTCAATTTATTTTTTTTTCATGTAACTGCTGTATTATAAGAATAAACATCTAAGTGTTTAGAAATTTGAAATGGAAAACCCCAACTGGACAACTGTTCATGAAATCACTAGTAGTTAAGGATGCTTTCAGGATTATGTATATTTATTACTTTAGATTGACATTTTTGACAAATTAAAGGGTTAACCTCCACTGTCTCCTCATTTAATCACACACACAACACACACAAAATCTAGAGCATGTAAAATGTAGCCTTACGAAATCAGGCAGAAAACCATTCTTCAGGAAGCAGCAAAGAAGATATACCAGCTCCAGGTCACAGAAGTATCTGTAGATGTTCTGAACTCTAAAATATTCATCTTGCATGTGTGTGTTGTTTCTGCTTTAAGCTTTTGCTCAAATTGCTGAAGAAAAATCCCTAGCAGAGTGAGATCCCTCTAGGAATGCTAAGCAAGCATGGCCCATAAAAAAAAAAAAAAAAAAAAAAAAAAAAAAAAGCCAAACCAAAAACCAAACAANAAGCATGGCACATGAAAAAAAAAAAAAAAAAAAAGATACCCTAACCAGGAAACCATCTGACAGAAGAAAACTTTGGAATTGATCATCATCCAATTGAAGAGGAAAGCCTGATGTCTCAGGTGTCAGGGGCACAGCTTTCTAAAGTGGTTACAGCACATCAGATAAGAGCACTGCAGAACTGACTCAATTCAGATTGCTTCTTGGAAGCTATAAATTTTTATATTGTAACGCACACAACTAATCTCCCAAAACTCCAACAGGATTAAATGCCAAGCGGGCAATTCTGGAACAAAAGAAAAACTGAAAAACAAAACACACTTTCCATCAGATACATAACAGATGCAGCAGAGTATCAGAAAACACTGCATTAATGAACAGTAGCCTTGACCTGAAAAAAATTACCTGTGAGGCCAGAGCAGAAGGGAGTTCACATCTATTCAGCTTCTTGTCACTGACACTATCAAGGAAATCCTGCCACTTAACATCAAGTAACATACTGTCTGCACTGTGAGTAAAGTCAATCCATTTAAAACAACAAATAACTATCACATACTATATGTAAACACTATCCATGCCTTAATTATTTGAACAAGCAGAAAGCTTAGAAGCTACTTTACCAATCCCCACCCCTGCTGGTTGGTGATCTTTGCAGATGACAGTTAACTGGAACTCCGTATCAAGTATTAATTTAACAGTATATCAAGCTTTCAAGAATGGAAAAATAAACACACACAGCTGAAAACTATGTAATGGCACACATTACCAAATATACCATATGCAACACTGGATCATCACAAAATTGCCAGCAATTTAATAAGAAGCTTAGTAAGTCCTGTTAGGATTTTCAAATACCATATCAATTTCAGAAAGATAAATGAGTATGCCCTGGAAAAAGTTATAGACAAGAGAAACATGAAAATGACAAAATAGCTGTCTCGGCAAAAGCAAGGTTTTGCTGACCAAAACTACCATTTCTCTTCTGATTTCTTGAATAGATAGATGCTTCAAACCATTTACACAAAAAGGCCTGAAAACTGTTCCCATACCTTTGAATTCATTAGTGCTTTAGCTGCAAGCATTCTGCACTTCCTTTTGAGATATTTAATGCCTTCAAGTTTATTTTCCTAGTTAATAATTATAGAGAAATTCCTCCAACCCTTCTGAGGCAACACTTTAGATAAGTACAAAAATAGAAGGAAGTGCTATGTTACTAACGCTCAAGGGTTTGTAGGCTTTGGGTACTTCAACAGTGTCCAGGTTTGAGCTGATTAACATTTTTTCTACTCCAAAATAGGATTTCAACAGCTGATGTGTCTTGGGCAACTTGCAGTACTTCTGGAATACCCAGTAAATATAATGGGCTGAAGCCAATTGTATGATGTTTTGGCAAGGTGCCGGGTTCTGCCCTTGGGTCACAACAACCACATGAAATGCTACAAGTTTGGGGATCCGCATCTGGAAAGTTGCCTAGTGGAAAAGGACCTGGGGGTGCTGGTTGGCAGTGGCTAAACATGACCCAGCAGTGTGGCCAAGAAGGCCAAAGGCATCCTGGCCTGTATCAGCAATAGTGCAGCCAGCAGGAGCAGGGCAGTGATTGTCCCCCTGTACTCAGCACTGGTGAGGCTGCACCTCAAATCCTGTGTCCAGGTTCTCACCCCCTCAATTAAAGAAAGGCACTGAGGTGCTGGAGCGAATTCAGAGAAGGGGAACAGAGCTGGGGTAAGGCCCAGAGCAAAAGTCTTATGAAGATCAGCTGAGGAAGCTGGATCAGTTTAGCCTGGAGAAAAGGAGGCTATGGAGAGACCTTATTAGTCTCTGCAACTACCTGAAAGAAGGGTATAGCCAGGTGGAGGTCAGTCTCTCCTTACAAGTAACAAGCCATATGACAAGAGGAAATGGCCTCAAGTTGCATCAGGGGAGGCTTAGATTAGATATTAGGAAAAATTTCTTTACTAAAAGGATTGTCAAGCATTGGAACAGGCTGCCCAGGGAAGTGGTGGAGTCACCATCCCTGGAGGTATTTAAAGGATGTGTAGATGTGGCACTTAGGGACATGATTTAGTGGTGGGCTTGCCAGTGCTAGGATAATGATTGAACTCAAAGATCTTAAACGTCTTTTCCAACTTAAATGATTCAGTGATTCTAAAAAGCATAGTAGTACAAGCAGAATAAAGAAAATCAGTCATCAACTAATAGCTTCTTCATTGTCATATCGAGCATATGGGGTTTACTTCCTTCCCCCTTTCTGTTTTTGTGGGGGAGATGCAAAGGAAAACACAGGGAGGATAAGAGAAGATCTGGGTGTTAACGAAACAGAGTAGCTTAGCAAAACCATTTTCATTAGGAGAATTTTGGAACCAAGCCTTTCCTGGAAGACTAACTTTCCAGAAAGGGAATGCAATTAAGGAAGAATAAAAACCCTGTTGTCTTCAGTGTTTCTCAGTGCTTTTTGGGATCACAGTTCATTCACTTTCCACTTCAGCTGAGTTCCTCCAGAGGAAGTTAACAAGTATAACCAACCCCTGGAGAAAACAGTATACTTTCACTCTCAGTCCTCTCAATTGCTTTTCCAGGACACAGACTAAGCACCATTTTCATAGAAGCTAAGAGCCTGTAGTTTCTGCTAATTTCCATGAGAATTTTAGTTTCACAGCTCACCCTCCCTCCTATTATCACATTGAATCTTAATGAGGCATAAAGACTCAGGTAAACTGAATTACACCAAGATGATATTGGTTGAGGAGAACCATACTTCGCTCTGAAGATTTTCAGCTTACTGAGGCGGTCCCCAAAGAACCAAGGAAGCATATATTTGAATTACTTGCAAGGATAATAATAAATATTCAGATTTTATGTTCCTGTGTTCACTGATTAAATGAACAAAAAATATGTTTTAATAACAGAATACTCCAGTCATCTCCATCATCTCAAGTCAGAGAAAAAGCTTCCTTAGAAAAATGCATAAAATTAATCTAGTATAAACCAGATGGCTTTAAAATTTAAAAGCTACTTCTTCAGGAAATTACTTTAAAACTCTTTACTAACCTCAGCTACTCTTTCCAAAAGCGGTTCCAGCCAATGTTCATTGCACTCACAATGACTATCCAGGAAGGTCAGTACTTTTGCTTGTGCTGCATCTGCCCCTCTGACACGGGAGCGCATCAGGCCTAAAAAGTAAAGATAAAAAGTTTTAATTACTTCCTGAGGAAAACAATCAGCAGTAGTGACAAAGTATAGCATTCCAAGTTGGTAATTAGTTAAATTACTCTAACTCAGAACAAACAAAAAAGCTTCATTACCAAAATCAGATGCTAGTTAACAATTCAGTGAAATTACTTCACATTGAACAGCCTTCAAGTGTCCAACCTACTGCACCCTACAGGTTTTGATCTAATTTAAGCAGAAAAATCAAAGTACCTTTTCAAAGCAAGTGATACAGAAGCACAGATGGGTCTACTTTACTGTAAAGGGTATTGATACTGATAAATGTTACTCAAGGTCAGACCTGAAAACAAACACATCTCTGACAGTTCTGCTATACAACTGAGGAAAGCACCATCCTCCCCAACTTTTTGCCACCTCCCATCTTAGTTCTGACTATACTCTGTCCATTCTTCTATGACCTTCTTTCAGAAATAACCATGTTTCGTTAATTTACATGTGAGAGCCTTACTCCCACCTGTTTCAACTGTCTTTCCTCTGTGTTTGTGGCAATTCTCCTGTCTTGTACTTTGTTTGGGGGTTGGTGTTTTTTTTTTTTATTTTGAAAGGTCTATTTAGGAAAAAGCTTCTGGTAAAACCAAAAGGTTCTTCTCATCTCTACATCTTAATTACATAGATACCCTTACTGATTTACCCTGTTCCTTTCCTTCCCTTGTTCTTTCCTTTCCTTTTAATATTTATTCATTGGATGACCTCACCATTCCTTAAAATTCCTTGCTATATATATACACACATAGCAAGCTTCCTCCCATTCGTTTGGGAGTTTTCTTCCTACTATTTTGTAATTACTTTTTTTTTTATTATTATTATTCTTTTTATTTCTACATTGCTTCCCACCAAATCTGTTCTGGTTTGCTGGACATCTTTTTCCCCCTAACTGAAGCACTGTAAAAGAGTCAAGCCTGTTTCTTACCCTTTACAAAATAAGCATGCCAAATATGACTATGCCAAACAGAATATGAGATGTTTCAGAGACGTGTGTTTGCTTTGCCCAACATTCGGTAACAGCCACATCAAGATCCTTTTACTATCTCTTACTTCAAGTGTGAGCACTTCACTGTTGTAGATACATGCTCTGCTAAGGCTCTCTGACAGTGCTTTTTACACCTTATCTGTGGCACACTGGCAGCCAACTGTACCTCATTGATTTTATGCTGTTTCTCTAATTCCAGCCACTGAATCTGTTGCATTCAGTTTTTCCACATAAAACCATTCCTCAAGCACTTTGGCTATATAATTTTCTTTATTTTTCCATTTCAATTCCTTCTTCCACAGCTTTTATTTATAACTTACACTGTTGTAGATCCTACTGTCTTGCTCTAATTCTGTAGAAAACATGCAACAGTGTTTCTAATTTCAGACTTAGTGGCAAAAACCCCCGAAGGTTACTACTTGGGTCACTGAGCCCTCCACAATCACATCCAGGCTTACAACAGAGCTGAAAAAGTCTCACTGAACATTTATTCCACAGACTACAACACCTTTCAGAACACACCTCTTCCCATCACATTCTGTGGTCCTACAATGAGACTAAAAGCTATTAACATGGATTTCCGATTGAAAAGCAGTTAAAGACACCGCCTCCACCAACACCAACCCTTTGCTTTAGCTTTTGTTTTAAAGCACACTGCTTTCCTCTATTGTTCATACTACTGTGTCACTCTTGGCATCCTACACATTGGCTGATTTTACCAATTCCCTTAAATTTTAATTTGTATGTGTAATATTCAATCTTAATCTCACAAAAATACAAAGTAAACTAGTACTCTGCCTTCCATCTGCAAACATTTGTGCTTTTCTGACACAGTAATAGATTTGTCAAGTTGTATTTAATTTTCAGATATACTGATGCACATTTTAAAGTATGAATCTGTATATGCATTGCAAAGTTAGTATTTATAATTACTAAAAAATGAACATCAAAGAGGTGCTACTTCATTCTGGTTTTTTCCATTGCTACTATTTTCAACTTTAAGTGCTGTACTGAGAAATGACAGTAACTTACTCAGAACCTGGCAACCATAGCAAGTCATAAAAGACCTGCCTTCCTAATAAGCCTTTGCTCACAAGTATATTGCAAAGAGAATATTTAAATACTAAGAACCCATCAGTTATTGCAATAACTTGCATTATGGAACAACACAGGTATTGTGCATGTCATTTCTAGTTCCTGACAATCTAATGATTCTGGCTCCTCCTCAGGCCAGGCTGGCAGTCCAGGAAGATACAGTGCTTATAAAAATTAACAAGCACATATCTGCTAATTCAGTCAGCTATTGCAACTGTCAAATCTCAGTTATTATTTCAAGCAGCTGTAGAATAACAGTTGCCTGTATCAAATACTTTAAGCTCCACAGCCAGGAAACTGCTGACTGAAGAGCTCAGCGATCCGAGACCATAATTCACAGAGCAACAAAGAAGAAAACAAAAACGTAAGACAAATTTGCTACAGGGCACACTGGCTTCAGCAACACTGGCATACTTGGTCCCAGCCCTCCTGGCTGCTTCAACCCTCTCAAGTCTGCCAAAACAAACTGCTTGTCAGGCTGTCCACCAACTAAATCCTTAAAATTATATCTAAAAAGGGAACCAGAGGGCTATTTTTAAGCTGGATCATTGCAAACATAGACAGCTTACAGTGAGACCTTGTGTACAATGGGAACAGCTTAACTGAAGATTCAGAGCAGGAAGAGAAAGAAAAGGCTGAAGATTAAATGCAATTCCTAAAGGAAGCTTTCACTGTAAAAGCCAACAATGGGCAATTGTGCACACAACAATAGGGCAACAATCAGAATTACTGTTTTTACCTGCATAAATACATTTTTGATACTCATTTCACTGGTAGATTTATGAAGCAGAATGTTCCTTTAAAAGACTGGATGAACACTGACAGCTAAGGCAGCACAGTGAGATCTGTCTCTTCCTTTCCCCACAGATCAAACCTACCTTCTCGGCGGTCATTTCGAAGAACCCGCACTTTTTCAATTTTTCCCAAGAGAGCACCATCCTCAGCTTTAAAAAATAAAATAATAATAA
>VXBX01001529.1:0-55795 GCA_013400415.1 Scytalopus superciliaris
TTTTCTGTTGCTTTTTTTTTTTTCTGGTAAATGAAAATTATAGTCTAGCCAGAGAATAGATCTCCCTGTAATTATACATTTGTTGGTAATGCCTCTTTTCTCTCTTTGTGTGAGTGCACCTTGAGATGCAAGAGTGAACTGAGGAAAGAAAATCCTTTTACATTGGGATGGCACACCTTCAGCAGCTGAAAAAGGTATTGCAAGGGACTCTGTGCGTTGAAATATGCTCATCCGTGTGGTGTAGTCCCTCACAGGTGTGAGACAGCACACTTAAGGGTCTCTGGATAAAGCTGATAGCTTGGCAGGTGATTTTGGTTAGTGTGTCACCAGTGTGAGCCATTGTGAATGCAGACTGTGCATCCCACAGGTCCCTGCTGAACACCAGGACGGGCTGTGAGTCCTGTCAGGCTGCTCCGGTGCCTTTGAAGCTAACCATATGGAGCGTGAGTGCAATTAAAGGACTACTTCTTTGCAGTTGCTTGTAGTTCCAAGTGACTAAAAATGCCCTGAGTACTTCAGGAATTGCTTAAAATATAATGAAGATCATCTTAGTGAACACAGGAAAAACTGGTGGGATGCTTTTCTCAAATAGAATTATATATGGTGCTGGAATAGCCCCTGGAGAATGAACTGATGGTCTGAATTTACAAACAAGAAGGTTCTCTGAAAAAAAGCATTCTACTTTAACTTCAACTGTACACTTGCTTCATTTTGGAAGTGTGCAATTTTATATCCCACTTACTCACTGCCAGAGACTTGGCAACTGCTGTCTTGTACTGGAATTGGAAGGACCAAGATAGTCAGAGTGGTCCACATGGGGCTTCACAGAGAGAGGATCTGACCATTTCCCCTGGCCATGCTCTTACCAGTACAGCCCAGTAGGCAGCTGGCACTCATAGCTGTGAGGGCATGCTATGAGTGGTATTCACCAGGCCCCCCAGACACTTTTCTGCAGGGGCCAACACTTGCTCTCTGCTTTCTCAGTTCCTGTATTTTTTAACATATAGCTCTGGTTGAGCTTCTGTGACTGAGGAGTCGAATCCTACTATGTACTTGGTTTGATACGTGTGTGTGCTGTGCATAGAGTTATGATGGGTAGTGGTCACTACACTTTAACCTTGATAAATATGTTGACTCTGTATTTCTAAAGTGAAAATGTGCTCTGTGTGTTTGGCCACATTGTGGGTTTGTGATTTACTTGTCACACTGCAGGGGCATGGTTCAGTCTTTGCTGCCATTGTAAGTGAATCAAAGGTTGTCAGCAAACCAGACAGTTATGGTAGGTTCTGCTGCACAAACTCGGTCTTGTAACAATGCCTTTAATACCACTTAATCACCTCCAGAGACCTGCTCCAGCTAAAATAGTGTATTTAAAAAAAAATAGTAATAATTTTTTGTGGGTAGAAAAAGGAGCGATGATGGTGTCATTTATTGCCCCTGTTTCTTCATAAATTCTATTGTAAGGACAGAATTGCTTTAGTGAATGATCACATACTTGGCTTATTGTAACAAGTAGCTTCCTAACAGGATAACTTCTAGTAAATATATATATTGAAGAATCTCACTGGTTTTTTACCTTTCTCAAATGTTTTGGGTAATTAATTTTTAACTTATTTTTTATGGAACTTTTCCCAGTTTCTGGGAACCTGTCTTTACCTTGGTAGGTGTAATTAAACTCCTTGTACAACAGAATCATCCTCCACACTGCTGTCCTCGAATCTGCTTGATTATTGTGTTCAGATATGGAAGGTGGAGGTACTTGAAAGGCAGAGCAGCCTGACACAGTGAACTCTGCTGTCCTGCAGGTGTCCTTCCCTACTGGCAGAACTTGAATGTAATCTGGTTAAGTCATGGGTGAATTTTGCTCTCAGAGCTACTGGAGCACCCAGATTCAGAGTTTATGGAAAATCCTGTTGAGGATCAAGGATTATGAGTGAAAAGGACATGTGTCAGACTATTTGTCAGAATGAAGACTGATGTACCTCTCTGTGTGCTAAGTCTAGTTCACAAAAAGGAAAAAAAGAAAAAAATCAGCAATGTACTATATATACACTCCACAACCCCAGCTCCCAGAAAACAACCCCAGAACAGCATGGTGGGGTTTGGGAACAAATTGTTTATTATTTGGCTTCATAAGTAATTAAGTCAAGGAGGGGGGTGGTCCACTACGGAACTGTAGAATTTTATGCCCTGCTTTTTATTCTTTTCCTACCATTTGATCCACTCTGAGCATTCTGAAAACATAGATCTGACCAGCAAGGAAAGAGTAAAAAGTGTGATTTGCTACTTGGGGTTAGTAGCTCAGTCTAAGGAGATGTTTTCCTCCTGTTTGTGTTGCTAGCAGTGTAAGATGACTGTTCCCAGACTTCACTAAGGCTGCCTGAAACTGACAGTGCAAACAAGCTTGTGAATGATGCCATGAACAGTGAAAGAGGAGCAAGGATTAGTTTTAGATTGCTAGCTAAACATCCTAGTGTCCGAGCAGACTTCTGTTGCAAACTCACTTAGGTAACATTTATGAACCGGGGGACAAATGCTGTCTGAATTGCCAGCAGCAAATGAAAGCTTGGCTGCTGAATTACCCAAGCTGTATAAGAAATCAGAGAGAACATCAGCTACTTACTGCTTTAGGTGTTAGAGATCTTGCACTATGTACCTCTCCAGTCTTACAAAGTACTTACTGTAACTTTGAAATTTTTTGTGTAGTCCCAGATATTTTATCTGCAGAAAACCTTAGCAAGTAGTGGTCAATCTTCCCAGAGAGCTGAAATACTTTCATCTCCCTGTTTTAGATGATGGGTACATCAAAAGCCTCGAAGGTGAACTGTTTCCCTGTTGTTAAACACTTGAGCTCGGAGACTTCGGTGCCTGGGGGAGGTGAGTGTGTGAAAAAAATGTCCCAATAAATCTGCTGGGACATATGGAGTACTTAAGAACTTAAATGTAAGCCTCGAGGAGGTCTCAGGCTGTGAAAGTAAGCTTCCCCACTGTCACTTCCAGTTGCTCTGAGATTCTCTTTCCCTGACAGTCATTGCTTTGTCTGCAAAGCTGTTGTTTTGTGGAAGACTAAACACAGAATATCTCTGCTAGCTAGGGACATCCTGATTTCCACTTTATAGGTGTATTTGGTACATCCATTCTATTTGCTCTTACAATGAATTGTGTTCAGTTCGAATTCTTCCTTTCTGGTGTTGTGGCCTCTTCATGCCTACATATCCAGCAACTGAGTTAAGGAAGTTGAGCTCTCTGTTGGTAATGTAACCCCCTAAGAGACAAACAGTGCCTGAGCCTTCACTGGCCGGCTTTGTTGTGAGCACTTGTAAATTCGACTTTCAAATCTCACACCAAATCCCACACATAACATCTGTATTTTTGTTAATAGTATCATTTATTAAAATGCAGAAGAGTGTAGGGGGTTTTTACCATCCAGACACGTGGGAAACGGCATGGGGCTCTTTAGCTGCATGTGGTTCTTTTGCCACATGTGGTGGCATTGTAAGTGTTCCCAGTGGCTGGCAGAGTAATTAACCTGGCTTTAATTATTTGAAATGCTGTATTTGGAGGAGGAGGATACATAATGCGAACAGTGAGGCATTAGGATGAAATTAATTCCATCAGAGTGGCCAGGAAGTCCTATAGAGCAGACTTCTAGTGCCCTTGGAAATCCTACCAATTAGTAGTGAGCTCTTTGGGCATTGCTTGTGTCACTGGCTGGTTAAGCTGCTGGTTCAACAGAGCACCTTAAATAAGTCAGGCATAGCTGGAACTGTAATTGCCTGTTTGCTTCCACCCAACATTCTTCTGTGGCCTGCAAGGGACCTGCTGTCAGGGGCTCAGTCAATGATTTGTGCTGCTTTTAAACCTGATTGCTTTTGTATCTGAAATAGATCATAGATCTATATAGATACTTTGTTCACCAACAATAGGGATGGGAAGCTGATGTTCTAACAGCAATGATGTCCCTGGAGGAGACTTTACTTCAACTGCATACAGCAGAAACTGAAACCTTGCTGTTTTACTGTAATTCATTTAGACAGTTCCACTGTCAACTGTGCACAGAGGGTCTGAATGACCCACCCCAAGCCCAAAGCATTTTACACAGTAGAGGTACATCCAGCGAGGAGCCAGGGGTCAGCCTGCACTTCAAGGGACTGTGAGGTTCCCTTGGCTCCCCCTCGCAGAGACAGGAGAGGAGCCACAAGGACCACTCTGAAAAGAGAAGGTCTCTTCTCATGGGGATGTGTTATTTTGTACAAATAATTAGGTGTTTGCTATACAGGCAAGAGAATCTAACCACCCTCATTAAGCTACCTGGTGGGCAGAAATTGCTCCAGTTAATTTTTCAAAGCAGAAAATCTTCAGTAGGGGATATTCAGAGCCAGACTAGAACAGACTGAGTAGCTGTTATTTAATCCTCACGTTCAGCGGCCCCATACAGTGGAGGCTAAAGTCACTTGAGATGAAAATTTGGGGTTGGCTTTTTTGACTCCATAGTAAGTATTCTCGTATTAATTCCTGTGAGGTTCTGTCTCTTAGAAAATAGCAATAGGTCCCCAGTCCCTTGAAGAATGAGGAAATATGGACAACTTAAAAGCTTTTTCAACATCCATAAGTCTTTGCAGCCCAGGTAGGGTCATGGTAATTCTGTCTGATTTTGCTATGTGAGTTCAATGCTTTGTGGTAGCTTTGATCTCTGCTAAGCATGCATTGTTCTGCAACTCAGAGGATTTAACTGCTGGGCAAGTTATTAGGTGTCTTGAGTGTGCTTCACCAAATGTACAGAATGTCTTAAGATTTTCCAACATAGCTGCCATTTCTTATTATTATGGGAAAGTGTCAGAGACATGGTCAAGCCAGGCAATGGGAACTTTTTAAAACATGTGTGTAACATGGCAAGAAATAAATGCCACTTCCCCAGTAGCCCAACTCTGTTTAGATGAGGATGGAACCTGAAGTGTTATAGCCCTTTGTTTTGGCTGATTTTCTAGCGATCTGAAATAATGAGTCAACACATGACTAATCAGCTGCAAGCCCCACAGCAGAGGGCCAGTGAAGCACCGGGCAGTGCTGGGCCCGCCAGCCACTGAAGCACAGCAGTCTCCTGTCTCATAGGATTTGCAGCCTGAGCGCTCCCACTGCTGCTGTAGCCAGCTATGCTGAAATCTGAGGGTTGTGGCTTTCTGTTTCTGAAACTAAACTTCCCAAATCAATGTTGCCATGGAGAAGCGCCACCTAATCATCAAGGGCAGACGATGAACTAATTAATTGTAGAAATCTGACTGCAATAGTGGTAATACCCATGGGATATAGAACAGTTACCGTTAAATTGAAATAGTCATTTTCAGGGAAGCAATACTTCCTTCAATGTAATGTAGTGCTGGCTAATCAACTATGATATGAAAATTTAGGCACTGATGGGTGCACAAGCAAGGATATGGATGCTCAGCTAGTTGTGAGTGAATAGACATATCTGATTTCTGCCTTCATTTGTATAGATGTGGGTGTAGGAAAATGAAGAAAAGATTCTTTCATGCCCAGAAACAGGCACAATGCTTGGATCACAAACTGAAGATATGTGAAGATTTTTTTTTCTTGTAATTTTATTACTGGTCTAAACATAATACTCTGATGAAAGGAAATTGCTCATTGCCATGGGATTTCTACATAACTGGTCTCCTTCTTTTTTTTCTTGCGTACCCGTTTTGGTTTTGTCTGGGAAAGTCCTTAGTCCTGTCTTCCTCTCCTAAGCTGCTTGCTGAAGAGCATTGTGAAGGAGCAGAATGTTACATGTTTACGTAGAAGTGTTGCTTTATGAGAAGTGTTGAAAAATAGGGAGTTGAGGAAATGCATAACAACATAAAATTAGTTTGTGAGACAGGACATAAAGGGGGAATTCTAAGGATTTTAAATCTTGCTGGCATGAAATCATTGATAAGTCTCATATCAAAGTCACATCAAAAATGCCAAAAGGCTGGAGAAAGAGGTAAAAGATAAGTTGCTTACATCTTGAAAAGGAATTTTTAATTGTTGAGTAAAGCAGTTTGGCATGGGAAACAGCCTGCTATACTCCTCAGTGACTAAGGGAAGGGGGAAAGGGGAGACACCACAAACAGCATACGGCCTAGTGTGTCAGAAGGGAGCTGAGATTCCCTTTCAGTGTACTCTGCACCTCAGACCATGTAGGCTCCTCAGTCACTGCAGGAAAGAGCAGAGAATATTTCTTTACCTAATCTTAGGAAATGCCTTTAAAGTGAAGACCTGGGCTTTTTTAGAAGAATGTATGGATGGGCCCTTTCTGGATATAAATCTAAAATAGCAAATGTTGTACTTGTCCAGGTCTTGGTTATACTCCCTGCATGTCTACTCCTGCACCTCAAGAAGCAATGTCAATCTGTAGTTACAGTGGAGCCCAAATAAGCAGCATGGAAGAATCTGGAAAACAAGCATCTAGACCTGAATAATAAAGAAAAGCATTCATAGAGATGTCACTTTTTGATCCTTTGATGTTGGCTTCTGTGTCATTGTGAAGCAGAATTCACCAAGCGTTGTATTGTTCACCCACTAATAGGGACCATGAGCTGGGTTTAGACCGTTGTGAGACAGGTCACTTTTACACTACTGATGATGTGTTGTTGCAGGCCTGTGAGAAATCCTCCACAGTGCCATGGCATGTTGAGCAGGATGCTTGGAAGGCTCTTTCAAGTGCTGGGTAAATTGAGAATTTGCCCAGACTGGCTGAAGATGCATTTCTGCAGCTGCTTTAGTGTTTGAGCTTCACTTTCGGTTCTAAAGGCGGATTTATCAATGCCTAATGAGATCTGTCTGATCTCCAGCTGCGTGTGCTGTTACAAACAGTGCTGGCCTGTCTCAGTTCTCCCATGGCTGTAAGGTGGAAAGCAGTGCACTAATGAGGGAGCCTGGCTGTGTTTCCTGCCCACCCCCCCCCTGCCGTAATTAGTGGACTGCCTGGCCAGGCAAGGAGGAGTACTGGGTGCTTTGCTAAAGGCATATGGAGAAGGGTGCTGTGGGTAGACCTGGAACCCTAGAGAGCAGCATGTTCTCCTGACTAACCTCTCTAGCAGGTGCCTTGGTTAGACTATTGATTTTGGGGAAGTATATTCAGCAGGGAGGGCAATTCCCTTACGTGCAGTTGTGAGCCCAGGACTGAGTGCATGCAGATTGGCTGGCATCAGGTGGCAAACCTGTTTGGCTTCTGCATGTATCTGCAGTGGGAAGACCTGGCTGTCATTGCAGTAAAGTTACTTGGCTGGATTAACCAATAGTTTGAACTAGTGAGGCAAGTGGTGCTTTCTCAAAACTTGTTGTTGTACCAGTGCTTGAAAAACTAGTGCATTTGAAGTGAAGGAGGGCTAAGAGGACAAGCGAAAGAGAGCAGTCATTTGCAGACCTATTTGTAGGTCATCTTATTTCTAATAAATGGCTTTTATATTGGAAAAAAGAACAACAGATGGCTCTTTCTCATAGTTTTCTGTTCTTTTTGCCCAGTTATTGCAGTGGTGCTGAGTGGAACACTGAAGATGGAAGTGCATTTACATTGGATTCCTGTTCCTTGTCTTCTTTAGAAATGAGCTCAGATATTAGAGTATTCATTCTTGGTACAACTGTGAGAAGGGAAATGAATGGAAAAACTAGTAGTCATTGAAACACTTTGAGGGTATTTTGGTCACAAGACAACACTTGAATGCAGAAGAGTAAATAACAGAACAAGAAATTTTAGAGAGGCGGCTGCTTGTGGTTAAGGGACAGTTGAAAGTCAAATTAGCATAGGAATAGAAACGCATAGATGCGAGCAAATGAGGAAACTACGGTTTCACCTGTACTAAACTGAATTGGTAGGATACAGTGTTTCTATTGACTGAAATAAACAAATAGGAGTTCCAACTAAAGTCGTGTTGGAAAGCACTTACCCAGAGGCTAATACAGCCTTTGTGCTGCCAGAATAGCTCTGTTGGATTCAAAGCCAGGAATTAGCTACCCAGGGTGAGCTCCTTTTAGAGAACAGCAATAGAAATGCTGAATTCAAAAGTCATACAGTGTGACATGGTAATACAGTAACAAGGGGAGGTAGCAGTCACCTCTGTTGTCTTGCCCTGTAAGACTGAGATTTTTGTATCACGCTGACTTCTGGAGGCTGAAACAAGTTCATCACTGCCTTGCTGCACACCAAAGTGATCTCCTGGAGACCTTCCCTCTCCTATCCTGTGTCACACCATGTCTCAAAGCAGTCAAGGCAGCTAGCAGGCTCATAAAAATCTGAAAGATAAAAAACTGAAAGACCTTCAGCATGCCCTGCATCATACATGTTTTTCAAAGACCATTCTCTGCAGAGTAGATTTGTACCAGCAGGAAAGAAAACCTGAACAGAGTCCTGGGCTACTTTGTATTAGCAGAAAGAAATTCTTCATAGGAACACAGGGGGAGTCATAAAGATGTTAGGGCAGAGATGTGGTGGGTTTTTTTCCCCTGTTAACAGATGATTTCTCTTGGCTCTTGGCATAGTTTTGTAGTCAAGCATCATCCTTAATTCAGTTATAATCAGTCTCCTCACCCCTTTTCATGAAAGGCAAAAAAAAAAAAAAAAAACCAACTTTCTTTATAGAGAGAAAAAAGGTACTCATATGTGTTACAATCTGTCTAATTACAGAGGAGCAAAGGGAGCTCTCTGTGGATTGCAGAAAGAACTATAGGTTCGGATATTCCCCAAAACGAGATTAAAACTCGAAGTTCTATGTTGATAGCAAAACCCGATATTTTTGCTTTATTAATTGTAAAACGGACAAAGAGAAAGAAAAGTAAAAACAGGAAAGTTGGGAAAAGCTAATGGGGGTGGGGGGCAAAGCAGTTTCTGCCTTTATTTCCTCTCTGGCGCTTGCGATGGTTATCTCTGGCTCCGGCGCGTCTGGCAGCCTGTTGGAATGCAGCTCCCCGGGATGCAGCCGCGGTGCCGGTCCCTGCCGCTCGCCTGCCAGCCCTGCTCCGCTCGGGCAGCCGCTGGGCAGCGCGGAGTCACCATTCCTGTCTCGGCAGGCAGAGACTTCGCCTCTCAGGAATAGGGTAGGGATGGAGGAACATGGTTTTCAGAACTCCCGGCTGGTTTGTGTTCTCCCCAGGCTGGCAGACTCCTTGCGGCAGGCAGGGGTGAGGAGAGCGGCGGGGGAGAAGGATGCTCAGCTCCCGTCTCTTCAGGCAGAGAGAGCGGGTGCCTCGCTTTCCCTCCCCTCCTGGTTTTGCAGTTTTTGCTTCACTTTGTGTAGGGTTTAAGACCTTTCTACTACGGTTCGTTTTGCACGTACCCTTCAAGTGTCCAAAGAGGGAAAACAAAGCAGGGACAATGACGAAGCGCTTTTTGGAGAATTTTTCATCTTATCGGTTTTCTACAAGGTGATGTGTGAATAAGCTTGAATCTGAAGCATTGGGGTATTTGTGAAGTGGTGGTTTCTGAGTTGTGATGCTCACCTATTAATATATCTATACTGTTTCCAAATTCTGTGTATGTAACAAGATATCCCCATCTCGTTTGACTGTGCAATACAGAAGTATCCTTTTTTTTTTTTTTTTTTTCATTTTGAAAACGCTGCAATTTTTTCTAATGCAGAATTTCTGACATGTGAAGTGCAATTGTGTTCAACTCCATGGGAATACTCAGGTCACAGTCGTTTTCTCCAATGTTTTTATTTCATGCAAATTGCTTAAACCAAAGAAACAATGAAGTAAAGGTTTCTGGGCAGGAACGACTTTGCCCATGGAGCTTTCTTGTTACTTGGGTTACTCACTTTACTGCACCTTCAGCAAAGACCTATGTCTGAAACACGTTTCTACAGAGCAAGCTAACAGGTTCATCTCTCCCTGTAGATGACAAGCTCACCATAGGTTCTTTCACACTCCTGCTCTACCTGTTCCCTACCACTATCTCTCTATTTGGTGTTTTACCACAATACGAAATTATAGTTTTAGCTCAATTGTATAGTGACTGATTTTTGAAAGAGGCTGTACCGATCTCCCAGCTGCTTCCACCGTGCATCAAATCCAGCAGTTCATCTTGTCTGGCTGTCTGGGACTGACAGATGAGTCAACTCCAATCTAATCATGGTTAGTTTAGGGATGTGGATTTTTTCGGCTGAATCAAAGATTTGCACTGTAGCCACCTGACTGCTCATCCCTTTGGCAGTAGCCTCCTGTTTGAATGGATTCAGTTTGAAAGCTCTAACCACTGAAACTTAACACCTTGTATTCACCTGAAAATGAAACAATGAGTTAGGAAAATCACTTCAGTAGTGTAAATACAGAGACTTCGTTGCTGCTTCTTGATAGAGACCAGACATAAACTAATTAACCTCATTGGAATGACTGGCCCTCAAAATCTTTCTTCCAGGAAGGCCAGTAATTACTGAAAAAAAAAGAGAGAGAGTATAGGCTTGAGCAATAAATGTCTACAGAGTTAATCTAGTTAAACTTTCAGGAGCTAATCTATCTCTGCTAGAATCTGAAAATACTCCATACTGAAGTAATTCTTTAGAGGGCTAAAAGCGGAGCTGCTTCTCAAAGTAAACAAACATCATTAATATAGTAGGTTGTTTGGGTTTGTGTTGCTGTACTCAAGATGAGAATCTGGCCAGGATATGCCTTGTACCAAATGCGGTCAGAAGAGACTACAGAATGCACAGACAGGTGGAAATAAGACTATGAAGTGAGAAGAAAAAGAAATTTTCCATGGGCAGTTCTAAACACTTTCAGAAATTCTGGTTCATTTTCTCACAGGGATCAGGGGCAGAAAAGTTAAACGTGTTGGTGGCTGAGATTTATTCCCCATGAAGATATTAAAGCTCACTGGAAATTATAGAAAAGCTCTTTAAAGGACAATAGTGTCATGAGGTGATGTATTCTGCTGCAGAGATGTTGGGTTTGAACATAGCCTGTGAAAGTTTGATTTAAAATCTACTTCCCTACCAGGGAAACAAATCTATTAACTTGATTTGTTTAGGCTTGAATCTGTAACAGCCATTATCTCTCCCAAAGCTTAGCGGAACGATGTGTGAGCTCAAGGCAATCAGGTATGTGATTGATGCTGCACAGGACACCATGGACTCCATGAGTGGTGTTCATGGCAGCACTGCAGCGTTTCAGAAATGTGAACATACAGCCATGCATGTTAAAGAGCCATTTCTTGTCAACAGCTCTAAAATACAAGTTAACCAATGCAGCCCTTTCACAAATCACTGGCTAGTAGAAAACCTGTCCTCCAAGAAATTTTCCCACAATCTCCAGTGAACTTTTTTCTTTCATAGTAAAATTAATCTTACTGAATGGCACACTTACCGTCTCTCCTGCTGAATTATTTATTCACTTCCAGCGCTTAGTTGTTCATTTGAAATCCTGTACTGTCATGTATATGTCAAGGAAATTGTTCAGTCTGAGGAACTGCTCAGGCAACCCATATCCAAAGAACTTACTCTCCCTTGGAAAAAGGATGTTTTTGAAGAGGTGATCTTCCTCCTTCCCACCTCCTCTGGAACTTTACTCCTCTGGAGTAAAGCAAAAGGAAAATACGGTGTGGAAAATTGATGAACTTGGGCTCAGAATGGAAATAATAACTGTACAAGTGTTAGATCCTGCAAAAGGCCGATTACCTGAGGCACAGGTAATTCCATGTGTGTCAGTGTTCTCATGATATGCTTATGATGGTTGCATATAAATGTCAAGGGAGAGGCATCTGTGAAAGATAAAGTCTGGCACACAAAAACTCACTCATGTCACACTTGAAGTCATGACTAGGATTTGGCTGACAGTGGTGGTAAAGGAGGAATAGCAAAGTCTTTCAGGTTAAAATTGATGCTGCTGTTGTGAATCCTGCTGTCCAGGATATTGCCGTGACTTCGTTCCAACAATTTTTGGACTGAAGTCTGAACATGCTTACTACTTTTCTGTTTGTTTATGACTTGGTACAAGTCCATTTACTGCCATTCTGGCTCTGTTGTTATTTTTTCTTTTAAACACTATCTTAATAACCCAAGTGTCTATTTCAGAATCTGCCGTTTTTGAAGACTAATATGATGTATTTTCCCTGCACACCTACCATGTCCATTCTGTTTCCTTTCCCTAAATCAGCATGTGGGAAGGAGGGAAAAAATTTCCATAGTACATAGGTATGTCCCAGAGGACAGTGTGTCTCAAAATAAGATGTTCAGACTCTCACAGGAGTGACACGGCAATGTAAGACCCTCAGCAACATGCCCTGATGGTCTAGCAAGTAGTGTGTCATAATCTACACTCCTGTGTTTTGCAGCAAGATAGTCCAGGATTGATCCATACATTTTTTCACCACCCACCTGCTGAGTTCTGTACTACCATCAATGACTAGAGTAAAAGCAGAGTGTAAGTGGTGTAGTTCAAAGAGCTGAGGGGGAAAAAAAGAAAATGAAAAAATCACCAGGCTCTGTATTATGGTTTCTGTGCTGTCACTTGAGCGTGAGTGATGATTGATGGCATTTAAAACTCACATGGGCTCAGGACACTGTTGTGGAGAGGCTGATCTGCAGGACCTACACTGTAGACAGCCCTGGCTTGTCATGGTATCACAGGGTGCCAGGGATGCTTGTAGGTGAAGCTAATACAATGTGAGCTGGGGAACTGAAAATTCTGTATATGAATTAAAATCATTAATAATCAGCGTTGTCAAATGTGTATTGTTGAAAAATTACATATTTCAGAATTCCTACAGCTTTTTGGTTTTTTTTTAGTTTTCTGCCTTGCTGGGAAAGGCGATACCATCAATTAAACTTCACTGGCACTCTGAAGGTACTTCTTCGTATGCTGGGCTTGCAAACAAAGATTTCTTTGTGAAGATGCTGGTTTAATTCCCATCTGAATTCTTCTGTAAAGATAGTAGGGTGATATATTTTTCTTTGGATTGAGTTTTAAAATTATTACTTGAGAGAAATGGAAATGAGGATAAATTACATTGGCATAAAAGCATTTTAAAATAGCTTGTACCTGGAGTCAGCAACATTTTTGGTGTGCCAGATGACAATTTACCTTGCCAAATTATAGGTAAAACATGCCTGTAAACAGTGTTGGAAGCTGGAAGATTGCCTCTTGGTGGCAAAATGTCACTCCAAAGAAGGTAAGGCTCCTGGCTAACCCAGCTTCAGAGCATGCACAAAGCTGCAGCCTTCTGCCTCTCCCCAAGTGCTGCAGCTTCCACTGGTGTAGGATGTCACCCCAAACTGCTCACAGGCTGTGTTGGGCAGACATGCTGGAGGCAGCAAAGTCCAGAGGTTGCATTGACTGATCTCTGTTGTGAAGCTATACCAAGAATAAATTGCAGCATAGGAGAACTTGCCAAAAATGCTGATTGTGGAGCTCATACATGTAGTTGCCCATGTGGTTGCAGAGTCAAATAGATCTAGACACTTAAAGAAACTACTCAGAGAGCTGTTGCTCAGACTGAGGTGAATTTTCCTGCAAAACATTAAAATTAATATTTTGGGAGAAAAGTAAGCATTTCAGTTAGTGTAAATAATGATATGGAAATCATAACAGGTAATTCCAAAGTCAAGGCATGTGTTCAAAGGGATGAATCATTGTGTCTGGCTTCTTAAAAATTATTGTATTAAGACTTAGTATGCATTGACATAATCCCCAGGAAGTTTTCCAGTTTCTCTAGCATTTTGGGATCAATAACAGAATTACAAATGATAAAGCTTTTTCTCTAATGGCTACTGCTGACTGGCTCAAACAGGATTCCAGTCAACTAATTTTATTCAGAAGCCATTGTCTCTAATTGTAAGATGCTGATTAGTTATAATAATATGCTGCCAACAATTGATGAGTCATGCCAATAGTCAGATCAAGAGGTTTGAACAACAGACCTAAATATAGCAGATACAAACAAATTGGAGAGTCTGAAGTCTACTACCCAGGGCATTGCTAGCACAGCTGTTGGAATACATGAGGGAATATAATAAAAATTGTTTGCAATGTGAAAATGTCAGTAAAAACCTGCTGTTGCCTCTTACAGGGGATTGATCTGACAAATAATTCAAGCATGCTTTTACCTGTGCAATGCACACTGGTACTGTGATGCTTATTGTACATGAAGTTTAATTTTTGCTGCAGATAATCAGATTGGATTCTTCAAAATTCATTGCCATGTTCCCCTATCCATTTAATGTCTTTTCCCCTTTACCCTTTCTGATTTCTCCTTTCCCCCTTTCCATTTCATTTCCATTTCCCTTTTCCATTTCATTTTTTTCCATTAGTAGAAGAGGGCATGAAGGCTTCTTCCTGAGACTTTTCAGCCTCAGAGCATGTAACATGAAATCTGGTGTAGAGCCATGAGCAGTTTGTAGGAGGACTTTGGCTTTGTTTAGATGTTCACAAGGGAGACTGCAGCTGGACAGCAGCTCTTGAGAGGAGCAGAGGACATGGCCCAGGCATACAGGTGTCTTAGTCAGCTCTCGTAGGTCATGGTGAGATGATGGAGGCTGCTGATGGACCTGTCACACACCACCTGACAGCTTCTGGCAACAGATGAAGAAAGGAGTGCCAACTGCAAAAATTCAAGGAAGAAGCCTGGAAAAAAAACAGAATCCAAATGTAACTTGGTTAGAGGGGGAGCGGGTGAGCTGCTGGGCCATTTGGTAAATACAGAGGGGAGGGAGGGTCTGGAAGGAATGTAACTGGTCATAAAGGTTTTACTTGTGGGTGCAAGAGGCTGGAACATGGACATACCCAGCCTCCTCTAACAAAACCACTGTTTGCCAGCCTGACAAAACATTAGGGGAATCTATGTAAAAATGTTGCATCTGTTCACTTTGCTTTATGTACTGATATTTTAAGAGAAGGGGTTTTGTGAATCTAGATGAGGCCTTTGATGCCAGTGCAGGAGAGAAAACATTAAAAAAACCTGCAAAATATGATAATGATCCTTTTTAGAGTTTATATCTGAAACTGTCCTGGCAAGTAAAAATGTTGCCAAACAGTAGCCTAACACTTTTGCTTATATGGCTGCAAAAAAAATATGTGGCTGCAGTAAAAACTTTGCTGTGAGCGTGTGTTAACTCAGGTTATGTAGCATATGCCAGGCGTTTGTGCAATTTGTCTCAGAGAACTCAAAGAAGCCTCTCTGCCTTAAGAAAATAAGCTAAAATAAGTGTTTGACAGAGCACTTATTCTTTTAGAAGAACAGGTTGCAACCCTCTCAGCTTCACTCAGAGAATGGGACTTGCCTGAATTTGAGCCTCCATTTTTGCTGCTGGAGAATGGTGTTTCCACGCCTTTCTGCCCTCAGCTATAGAAGCTGAAGAATTTGGGCAGGATCCCAGAAGACTCAGAAGGCTGAAGCGAGCCTGTGTCCAGAGAGAGAGTGTCTCTGTGCCCTGACTGCTGCACGGGGGCCTGACTCACTTACTTGAATGTGAGTGCTCTGGAGGGTATGGAGTACCATGAGCTGGCTGGTGCTCAGAGATTGCTGCTCCTGAAAGGCAGGGCCAACTCTCTGAAGAACCCTTGGCCCCAGCATAGACTATGCCTGATGTATTCAAAAAAAAAAAAAAAAAAAAAAGCTATATTATACTGTAAACAGCAGATGAACCACATCCCTTGGCACTAAAGCAATGGGAGGTTTCCTTGCTCAGCCCACTGGTTACGTGCCAAGAGGGTAGATGGTTTATTGTAGCTATTTCATGGCATGTTGATCAAACAACTGGGCTATATGAGGGGGATGAGAAATGATGACAGCTTTTACAAACTTGGTTTAGATCATGCAGGAATTACTTTGGATGTCGTATGATCTTAAAGGTTGGAAGGACTTGTGGGTGGAAAGTGTGATCATTTCAGCTCCAGATCTATAATGAAGGGAGAGGAAGTATGCTCATTGCATATCCACATGCCTCAGTAGGTCAGAAACACATTTTTTTGATGTAGAAGGTATTTAGATTTGTAGATTGAAGAAAAATGAGTAATGAGCAATCAAATATTTTCTTTGAATGTTACTTTGAACACACATGTTGCCTTGTATAAAGAAAAAAGGAAGATGTTAAGGCACTAAGACAAATGTTAATCATGGTTTTCTTTCTTGGCTCACTCCTAAGCAGCTGTCTTATTCATTGCTTCATTTCCACCAGAGGCCCATGAATTGGAATTACACTACTTTTATAGCTGCATCTGCCTGAGCCCTCTTTGGAAATCTTAGCTCATTAGCAGGAAGCCACTCCAAAATGCTCCACCTTGTTTGTCCCTGGCTCAGCACAACCAGTATGCAGAGAAAGCACATATTTTTCTCTCAGTTAAACTAAAAAAAAAGGACTGCTGTTGAGGTTTGGGTCATGCAGAGCAGACTCAGGTCCTCATGGCATGTGATGGATTGCAACTTGTTTGCAAGGAGTCCTGGAGAGTGAGTGTTGTGAGTGTGTGGAAGGAGCCAGGACTGGAAACATAAGATCAAACTGTTTCATTATGTTTCTGTTGCTTGTCTTTTCCAGCTGGGCTGTTTACACTAATATCTCTTTCTTAGTATTGCAACATGTGTGCTTTCCTCATTATTTTCCTCTTCCACCTCTGTGAATCAGCAATGACTTGTATAAAAATGAGAGGAGAAGCAACTTGGCAAATACTCAAGGGCTCTTAAGGCTTAAGAAGGTATGGAAGCGGATGCTCAAATTTGACTAATCCTGCTTTTTTTGTCCTTTGTCAGCACTGGGTGTTCTCAGCCTGGTGCTGCATCTGAGTCTGAAGCACAGGAAATAAACACAGTGCAGGCATGGTGCCATACCAGCCAGGGAAGTTTCTGGCTTAAATGCACCCTTTAAGTGTTCCAGGTTGAGATTATAGGTGGTTCCAATTGCTTTTGGAAATTTCAAGACATTCTCAACTGCTGGATCAAGGGCATGTGGACAGCCAGGTGGTCTCAGACTCACTGGAAACAGTAGTTTATACAGATAGGAATAGTTTATAGGAATAGTATGCCAGCTTTGAGGGAGGATCAGCCAGTTAGTTGTGTTGAAAAGCTTTCCAACTGCTCCCTGCCGTTCTTTGGAGGAAAGTAAAATACACCAAATATCTCAAGGGCAAAGAATGAATGCCTGCACAGCAAACTTGCTTGTCCAGACACCTTGTGCCATTATCCTGATGTGAGACTTGTGCATCTTCTGGGCAGAGGTGTTCACTGAGAGAAATAAGGTGTCTCTCTCCTGCATTTGTGTGTGTTCATGGGCTCAAATCACAGATCATGTGGTTTTGCAGACAAGGACCTGGGAGTCCAGATGGACAGCAAGGTGATGGCCAGCCAGCAGAGCACCCTCTGCTGAGCACTGGCAAGGCTGCACCTGGAGAGATCCAGGGCTGGGCTTCCCAGTAGGAGAGAGACAGGGACATACTGGAGAGCATCCAGCAAAGGGTCACACAAATGACTAAGGGGATGGAGCATTTTCCACATGAGAAAAGGCTGTGAGAGAGCTTTAACTCATCAGCCAGGAGAAGAGAAGGCTTGTGGAGATCTCATCCAAGTGTATAAATATCTGATTGGAAGGTCAAGAAGACAGAGCCAAACTATTCTCAGTAGTATCTAGTGGCAGGATAAGAGGCAGTGGGCACAACTGAAACACAGAAAATTCCATCCAATTCCATAAGAAAACACTTTTTTACTGTGTGGGTGATTAAGCAGTGGCACAGCTGATCCAGAGAGGTTTTGGAGTTACCATTCTTGGAGATATTCAAAGCCTGACAGGACACAGTCCTTTGCAACCCACTCCAACTGACCCTGCTTGAGCAGGGATTGAACTGGAGGATCTCAAGAGTCTCCTTCCCACCTCAACAACTCTATGAAAACAGAGCTGGATTGGTCTGACATGGGAGCTTGAATGAGGACTCCTTCATTCAAGTATAAATTGGATTAAGGTGAATAGGCTTGGCTCAAAACAGAGCGACTGTTCTGGTTTTGTGAATATATGTAACAGTAGAGATTTTAAAGTCTTCAGTCTTCTACAAGCTGCAGTCTGTGTGGTGCCTGGCATAATGAGTTTGTGGCACTGCAGACCCTGCTGAGCATGGAAGGGTATGCTCTTCAATGGCTTTCTTCTTTCCTTCAAGGTCTCAAAAGATAGCTGTAGGCAATTACTTGCTTTCACAAATTGGATTTTTCTGGATTGCACCAAATACTCCACTCTGCAGGCTCTTCAATATGTATTAAGGGGCTGTTTTGCCTGAAAATGTGGCTTCTTTTCTCTGCCAGAGGGCGGTAACATCTGCTTCTCTAAACTACATTATACTTGGGGCGGAAAAAAAAAGCAAAGAATAAGAAGCCTATTTTATTCAGTTTATGCTGTCAGGACTTTGCTGATTTTTTCACAGCCTTGTAGATTAAGATCCACTATATTTAATCTCTGTGATTAGTCTAGGCAAATGAGAAGAAGATCTGCAAATACTTTACAGATCTCAGATATTGTCCATGTAGCATTGTATTCAGGACAGGAAAGTGGGCAAGAAGCTTCCCCTCCCACTCCTAGTTAGAGGCAATGATTGAAAAGTGACATAGTCTTGTTTTATGCCCTGCTAAAGCTATAGTTTATTTTCTCATTATGTATTTCAGAACAACTGATTACAATTTTGACTGAAATTTGGTGGCAAACTTCTGTAAAGTGAGGCCACAATAAGATGACAACTTATAGAGATGAAACCTTTGTCATAATGAATACAAATGATAAATACATCAATAAATTTTCAAGATCTTGAATCCAGCAGAAAACAAAAAGCATAATTGTCCGACTAACAAGTGTAATAGGTCCCCAGTCAGGAAAGCATAGACCTGACTGATTTGTACTTGGTGTGTGTAGTACACCTTCTGCTGAGGAGATGCACAATTTCCTCCTTTCCAGCTGCTAAAGTCATGATCTCCATCCCTCTCAGTCTGATCTACACTTAGAGAAGCAAAAGCAAACCAGAGACTGTCTGGAGCAAAGATTGCTAATTAAAGAACCTGCTGCATTCACATTTATTTATAGCTGGATCTGGGTTGGTGGGGTTCTGGGGTGTTTTTCCTAAATCATCTTTTAATTGCCTCCCAAGCATTTTCTTTGCCTCTGAAGGGATGTAATTGGCCATGTGGGACTGGAAGGAACACAGGCAAGTGCACGTTATCTTTCAATGGTTGCTACCATATACAAAGCTCTAGGGCACTGAGGCTTGAGTTGTGATGCTTTGGGAAGAGTAGGGTATCTTAGTCATCATAGTCTTATAACCTGCATGCTTTGTAAGGCCTCAGGACTGACTCTTGTTAGGCTTTGTCTGATTTTGTTTTAGCCGTCCTAGAGCTTTAGTTTTGTTTGTTTATCAGCAACATTTTTTTTATTACTTTTGTCTTCCTAATGATGAGGAAGCTGGTGCCTAATTTGTTTTGCTCTTGCTTAATATTGTATAAGCATGTGGAATTACCTTAATTTTATATAGGCAATTATAAGAAGTAGTTATTAGAGTGAAACATTTATTGCCATAGCATAAAGTAACATGGGATAATGTAGGTGTGGTATGACAGTAGAGGCCACCAAAAAAGTAGAAGAATGTGGTCTAAAGTAATAGAGACACGGGGTGATAATGAAAGGGGCAAAGAATAATACTGGAGACAAGGCTCTTGACAGCTCGACAATACTCAGTTAAAGAACTGTAGAGCTGGACAAAACTAGTTTTAGCAATACCAAAGAGAAAGGGAAGAGCTGTTCAGCTTATGGAGAGAGTTTCTGACCTATAGCAAATCTGGGTGCAATACAAGTTGCGTATCAGTGAAGAAATATTTCAGTGTAGAATTGCCCTAGAAAATGTATTAAATTACTCAAATGTGGGCCCAGGAGGGAGAAGGAAGAAACCATTGATGGTATACTACTTAGTGAAGAAGAGGAAGAAACCCCATCATGAACATGATGCTCCTTCTAGCAAAGGACTGGGGCTGCTAAGAAATTGTTTCAGCCTTGGACACCTGTCCTTCCCCCCAGGCTGGTCTTTGAGGCTAACTTACTGTCACCCTTGATAGTCAGAGGGGCAGGATAAGGGAGAGCATAATACCAGAGAACACTTTAGTATAGCAATCTTTGACTGTATTACTGAGCTGTGCATTGTATTGTTTGGATAATTGGGACTCCAAAGGCTGATATCATTGTAACTGCACTGTAATAACAGTTTATTGTATTTTAGTTAGGCTGTTAAGATTTTCATTAGTCTAACAGAATTTTTGGCTTCCTAAATGAGGCATTTCCCCTTTTGCTCATAATAAGGCTTAGAGAGTAATAACTTGTCACATGGGTACTACGAGGATTGAAGAGTGACGAGTGTGTTCGCAGAGAACGAAGGGCTGTGCTGATGCAGTGAAAGAAATCACGGAGAGAAATAGACAAAGCCAGGAGGATCTTCATCCCAATGAGTCATGATAGAATACTTGTGCTGTATTACTTATGTTATTTTGGCAATCTCCTGAGCAACCCAGTGGGAGGTGTTCCCGGTGATGTATGAAAGAAGCCAAAAAAAATAACAGCTGTCTGAAAGGATTTTTCTGCATTAGGTGAAGCAGAGATATGGTGAGGGGGAAAATGTTCAGTTGAGATAGCTTGCATATTTCATGCCAATTTCTGCTCTTAGTTTAGTTCACAGTCGATTGGCTTCATACCATTTGCAGGGAGGGGAAGCACTAGATGTTCCTAGTATATTCTTTCTAAGTTTTTTTTCAGACGGGTAATTTCAGCCATGTGATGGAATTTGGAAATTAACATGAAGTTGGCATCAACTAGAACCAGCCACAAATTTACTCAAAACCCACTGACTGATTAGGTACAACACTGTAATAAGGCAGTGAGGAGATGGGAAGGAGACAGCACTGTCCATGCTGATTCTGACCTCTTTGACAAGTACTCCAGTTTCAGAGCGTGCATCTTTCACATGAAAGCTTCCAGTAGCTGTGATATTTTAGGATGATTTAGGTCGTGCACATCTGTCTTTACCTGATGCTGGCACCTGAAATTACCGAGTAAACAATTATGTTAAATAATTTAGAGCTACATATTGTGACTACTACTAAGTAGCAATAAAAACCTGTTGTGTTATTTCGATTTAATACAATGCCTTCTCAGAGAAGCTACTTCTATGCTTTAATGTTTTACCAGCTTTCACTGAGACACAACAGAAACCAAGGGTTGTTACTTTAAGGCCATGGGGAGTGAAATGTTGTGTGTTTACCTTGCAACTATATGGAAACTGATTATTCATTATATTCTCAATATCTCATCCTGAATTTGGGGAGCGTTTAATCCATAGGGTAGAAACCTAAAACAAAGCCCCCAAAACACACATCCCCCCCACCACCAACAACAAAAAAACCAAACCAAACCAAACCAAACCAAACTAAACAAAACAAAACAAACAAAACAAAAACAAAAACAAAAACAAAAAAAAAACACCAAACAAAATGCCAACAACTCCCAAAAAGGGCAAATATAAACAGCTAATGACAATGTATTTGAGGTAAATGGAAACAGTAAAATTGGGAGTGCAACTTGCATAAACACTTGGATACTTTCTTGCCCTTGTAGTCAAATGAAATATATTTCATATTATCTCTCTAAGAATCTTAGCATTTTTAAAAAATGCTAATCTAAAATTAATACTTTTTTTCTCTCTTAAGGTAACATGGAGGAAGAAAACTTTGTCCATGTATTTAATAATTTAAGATTTTTTCAAAACAAATTTAGGAGGAAAGTTGCTTAATTATTTGATTTGCTCAAATTTGCATTTTCTGTGTTCACCTCCAGGAAAAAAATTGTCCATGTTACCAGTGACAGGAACCACACAGCAGTGCAGTGGTGTTCAGAGCTCTGAGCTTCCAGCAAAGGTTAGCAGCACTAGAGGCACAACAGGAAGCGGTGAGCTAGCTGCCAAGCAAGGAGAGAAATGAGGGCTGGAAATCAGACAGAAAACTTCCGTGGCTCTTCCACAGCATGCCAGTGTGTAGGAAATGAGTTCATAGAATCATAGAATTGATTGGGTTGGAAAAGACCTCCAAGATCATCAAGTCCAACCCTTGGTCCAACTCCAGTCCTTTACTAGATCATGGCACTCAGTGCCACATCCAATCTCAGTTTAAAAACCTCGAGGGATGGTGAATCCACCACCTCTCTGGGCAGGCCATTCCAATGCCTGATTACTCTCTCTGTAAAGAATTATTTTCTAATATCCAACTTAAATTTCCCCTGACAGAGCTTAAGCCTGTGCCCCCTTGTCCTATTGCTGACTGTCTGGGAGAAGAGAACAACCCCCTGGTTATAACTTCCCTTCAGGTAGTTATAGAGAGTGATGAGGTCACCTCTAAGCCTCCTCTTCTCCAGACTAAACAACCCCAGCTCCCTCAGCCTCTCCCCACAGGGCTTGTGCTCGAGTCCCTTCACCAACCTTGTTGCCCTTCTCTGGACCTGCTCCAGCACCTCAATATCTTTCCTGAACTGAGGGGCCCACAACTGAACACAGCACTCAAGGTGTGGCCTCACCAATGCAGAGTACAGGGGCAGGATCACTTCCCTGGTCCCGCTGGCCACGCTATTTTTGATACAGGCCAGGATACCATTGGCCTTCTTGGCCACCTGGGCACACTGTTGGCTCATGCTGAGCTTCCTGTCAACCAGTACCCCCAGCTGAGGTGCAACCAGTCGAGATGCTTCATGAGAGTCACTCTGTACCTTACCTTGGTGCTGACCTGGGAGGTTCCTTAGTGCTTGGGATGTCCGTGGTCACTCCTTGTGCGGAGCACTGGGCAGGGCATGAAGTGCCCAAGTGCTGCCCTTGGACACACACCATGTGCAGCTGGCAGTGACCCCTCAGTGGCTTGTATTCAGGATGTGTGCCAGGCTGAGGCTGAGGCAGGAGGTGCTTCAGGCAGTGCCTCTGGGCCTGTCCCATTGGTATTGTCTGCAGCCAGGGGTGAGATGTAGGAGTAGGGAGTGGTGCAGCAGCTCCAAGCCCTCAGCTAGGCATGTCTCTTTGGAGAGTTGGTGAATGCAGGGCTGAGAGCCCCTCCTGCCTGCAGTGCAGTCCCTAAGCTTCGGGGAAGAGCAGGGAGACCCCAGGAGTGTGGCTTCTCTCAGGATGGGGATGCCAGTGTCCCCCAAGGAGGGATGGGTGCATCCCAGTGTGCTGAATCTCCCAAAGGGAGCAACTCTGGATCAAATACACCATTTGCATTGCTGTGGCATACAGAATTAGCAGTGGTCAGTACAAAATTCTGGCAAAGACCCTTGTGCTGTGACAGAGCTCTGTGTCATGCATCACCCAACACCCTGCTTGCTGGAGAGACCTGAGCTCCACAGTCACAACAGAGACAACATTTCAGGCTCCATTCTTGGAGCAGGAGAGCTGCTAGGATATGAAATTTTCCTCTTTGCCTACAAAGCAGGCAGGTGGAAATTGATCTGATCTAACAGCAGAAGCTGGTACTTTCTTGTGCTGAACAGCAAAAATCTTGGTTCAGTGTGTGTGGAAAAGGCTCAGACAGACCTACTTCTCTGACTGCTAACAAAAGAAGAAAATACTGATTTCCTTTTACATTACATTGCACTCCATGACACGTGTGTTGCATTTTTCATCTGTTTGTTTTATCCCCTAATGCAGAGGAGGACTCCCAGGTTGAAACTGTGAGATAAGTGCATGGTGCTCTTCTCCTATGAAATGAGGTGCTGACCTCAAAGTCTGGGGTGAGGTGATCTACAGATGTGTCCTCCTCATGAATTTCCTTTAATCTGAAAAAGAACTTTTGCCTTCCAGTGATGCATTTGTTTTGCTTTCCAAAGCTGATGGCGACGCTGATCGAATGTATTATTTGGTGCTACAGGAATGCAGTTTAGGAGAAAAAGGGACTTATAAATTATTATTAATCCCTTGGCATCCACAGGTGCAGGTGGGTGGTAATTTGGTCTCCTCGTCTGCATGAATTATTCAGAAATTTGTTAGAATTTGTAGATAGACATTAAATGATTCTTCTGTACCCAGATGAGATGAATGATGGAAACAAACATAAAAAACAAGAAACAAAAAAACATGCCTCTGCTCCAAAGTGAAGTCAATACATATTCTCATAATGATTTGGGGGATTATATCATAGAGTTTTGGGTCATGGTAATCTGTCTAGTGAACTTGAGCAAAAGGAAGGAGTTTTTAACATGACGAAGAAACACTTATGAAAAATATAAAGGAAAATTTAACAGAAATTAATGAACTCAGTACTACTTGGAAGCTGATCTGACATAGATATATATTCCTCCCACAGACAGTTTCTTGGAGAGAGTCTATTTTAGAGGGAAGTGGTTAGGCATAAAGTATAGCATTAAGTCTTCAACCTTGGAGGTATGACTGATTTATTTGGAAATGATGAGTGATTGTGTCCTAATGATGTTTTGAAAGACGTGAAGTGCATTCGACTATGTGAATGACCCTTAGCTTTAAATTGCAAGAGATGACAGTTACTGGGCATGTCAGTGAGGGGACAGAGGGAAACTGGCACACTGTGCCACTGTAATCACTGTGAAATCATGTCATCTGTTTGATTTCAGTAGCCAATTCTCCAAGAAACCTGAGGAAGCTGTAACTGGGGGGTGGGTGGGTAGGAACAGATTAACAGAAATGCCTTCATTATTCTTTATAGAAATGGGGTTTATAATTTTTATATCACCTGGTCTTTTGCTAAGAAGCTGTTTTTGTTTTGCTCTGTGTCCAATTTTTGTGATTCATTCTTTCTGCTCTGTGATACATGGGTAGTTTAGGTAGCCACAGTTCAGTTGCTGTGCCTCCTGCTAATGCTGTGTTGTGTTGTTGCAAGAGAATTCACTTACCTTAACAGTTCTGTGGCTCCTACTCTTTCCTACTTCATTTTCTGAAGTTAAAGATGCCGAATAAGCAATAGTCATGATCCTTGGAGACCTCTGGGGATGTGTTTGACCAGAAATATCCTTGAAGACATGGATTTCCTTTCATAATAGTTGCTGAACACAGTATAAAAAAATCAGATGTACTCTTATAATTCTGTCTCAATAGTGTGACAACCAGTGGGAAAAAAAATTTGGAAAGTCTTTCCTATTTGAAGCCATCTCTCTCCAACACAAAGTGAATGATTAATGAATTATCTTGATATGATAGTGAGTCCTTTTAAAGTGTGAGGCTAAGAGCTTTTAAATTTATTTTATAGTGCAATACCTGATTTCAGGTTATGCAGATCTGTTGCAACAAAAATGCGGTAGTCAATAGTGTAACTAGAAGTATTAGCTATAAATACGTTTGCTGTTGGCTCATATCTCAGCTTACTCTGCAAGAAATTGCTATATACAGATTTGAACATCGCACTTTCAGAATGAAAATGATCAGTCAGAGGGATTGATGTAATAGTAGCCTTGAAATACCTTAAAGGATATTGCCATATAAAGGAATTTTATGTTTTGCATACATGTCCTTGGTGCACAGCATATACTGCAGCACAGGAGATTCGGGACTTTGGTAAAGCTTGCTAACAATGAAGACAGCAAAGCCTCAGTGAAAGTGGCATGCAGTGGCATAGCTGTGGAGTCTACATTAATAAAAGTTAAAAACAAGCCAGGAAGGAATCTGTCTGGAATAGCTATAATTAATAGGTGTTGTTATCTCTGCCTTGCTGCCTTCCGTCCCTGCTTATAACATGAAACAATATTTCTCTGTTAGATGTAATGTAGTTTTCTCTTAAAACGTTGTTAGTGGATTGTGTGTATTCAATTATAGTCATTTGTCAGTAAATTACCCTTTCATGTTTTGTTATTAATAGTATTAGGCAGCTCTAATGTGTGAAGGCCATAATGCATACTAGGAGTTTTAGCAGACTATAAAAGCTTGTAGGAAGTCCTCAGGCTAGCAAGCCTACAGCCTGAATAATAACCAGGTGAAAAGTGCAAGATGGAGTATAGTAATTTTTGCAGAAGGCCGTGTTTTCCTTAAAAAGCTATGACCTGAAAGAAGTCTTTTGAGTCCCAGTATCAATTTGCTCTTTGGGGAACTTAATAAGGCTGGAGATGGCTAGTTTTACAGGATTTCTTTCTGTTTAGTGATGGATTATAACTTAAATATCTTAGCAAATTTGAGCATGAAAATTATCTTTTGAGAGAGATGAGACAAAGGAGAACAATACAGCCATATGGGCTTTGTTCTTACACATGGTTTGACTCTGTGGGGGACATCATTCTCCATCCTGTCAAAGCTCAGCATACAGCAAAAAGTTCTGATGTAACGGATATTCTTTTTATGAGGAGTCAATTTGTCTGGAGCCCAGGCCTTTAAACCTGGCTGACAGGAAAATTCTCTATTGAGAATTGACTGGCAGACAAACAGCACTGGAATTCTAAGTATTTTTGGTATCTCTGAAGAATTTGGGTGTCCTTTATAATACCTAAATCATAAAAGCTATGCTTTAGAATTGCTCTCAATTGGATACCCTTGTTTATTTTCTTCCTGGCATGTGGGTTTTCCAACTCCAGCCAACACTGTCTAGCCAGAGGTGTTCCCTACAGCCTGAAAATCATTTAGATAGTTTATTTTATTGTGTGGCTGACTCTTTGTATACCAATGCAAGTATCACCTGATTGACCTGAGTTCATTAAATGGATGTATCAAATGTAGTTGGATTTGGTGGTCTTTATGGGTCCCTCCCAACCTGACATATTCTATGATTCTGTTGTTTATACAGAGAAGTCAATAACAAGGATGACACTAAAAAGCTATGCTTCCAACTACTGCTCTTAAACATTCTTTCACTGCTTGACATTCCAGCTCAGAAAGATGTAGGTGAAAATTAAGGCAAATTTTAGCAGGAACTATTTGTCTAATTTGCAAGTCTTTACAGTGCTGCTGACACAGCACGTACAGGAGGGTAAAGAGATGCAGCCTGCACTTGAGACAAGCACTGCAGCTAGAATCAAATGCTCATGGTGTCTTCCCTTGGCACAGCTTCCTCTGTGCTGGCACAAAAGTCTGATGAACAAATGTCTCTGATCCCAGGGGGGAAATTTCTATCCCATCTGGTGCAGCTCCACAGCCTTAACTGTCAAACAGGGGAGTAAAGGTTGCTTAGCATGAACGACTTTGCCCATGGAGCTTTCTTGTTACTCAGTTTATCTGTCATGCTGTACCTTCAGCAAAGACCAACCTCTGAAACATGTTTTTACAAAGTCCTCTGTGGAGGAATAAAAAGTGTGGCTTTGAACAAATTCCATAAGATGGAGAGTCGTGTCTGTTTCTTGTATTGATCCCATTGCCTGTCCAGTTTAAAGGTTGTATGCTGTTCTGAAGGATACACTGCTTTAACTCCATCTTAGCAGGGGAAATAAAATAATAGCTTTGTCTACTCATCAATACATTGCTGGTAAGAGAAGTATTTTTCTTTCATGGTTGGGCATGCATACTGAAGCGTTGTCTGAAAGCCTTTTGTTCTTGCTTTAAACACAGTGAAGGAAATAGAGGATGGAAAAAATAAACTAGGTTTGATTGCAGCAGAGTTGTTTATTTTTATTGCTTTGATTTTTCACACAAATTGACCAAATTGGAAATGAAAACTGTTGTTTTCTAATGGGGTTGGTAAACATGCAACAAGTTTTTTGAAGTTTCAAATTTTGGGTAGTGAATGCACATAGAAGCCTTGGAACTGGTTGTTCTTGTGTGATACATCCTCTCTCCAATTCGACAATGAAAAACAGTAATAAAAAAACCCCAAGATCTGTAATTCAGCACTGCCTTGGAGGCTTTTCCTTTAGCTCTGAACAGGGTACTAATTGCAGAGATTAGACAGCTCTTGGGTATTCATCACATGTACTTGCCCTTACTTAAGATGTTTCATTTAGTTGCAAAATAATTCTTCTTGAATTTGTAATTGTAATAATTGCCATTAATAACCTGGCAAGGTAGTTGGCCTTTGGCATTACATCAGGGGAAAAAATTATAGTAAAATAGCTCTTGTCTGAAGATTTAGAAAGCTACATAACATCAGGGGGTCGGGGGCAGATGGAGGGGTGGTAAGGAAGAGAATACCAGAAACAAGGCATCATGACAGGCACCTTGGGGTTTGCAGTTGGGATTTATGCAACAGGCTGATGCAATTTGGCTGTACTTCTTTGTAGGAGAAGACAAGGTGTCAAATGCAAAAGAAATAATAGGGGGGATGAGGAAGATGAAGGCAGGAGAGTGTGAAATGACAGGCAGTTGGGAGTATTTTGAAAGCAGAACAAAGCCATGTGCTGAGAGTGGTATCAGTGGTGGCTCATGTGACAGCAGCGCAAAAAGTATTTTTCCATGGAGAGACTGTCCATTTCAGCTAGATGAGTAAGTCATCTACACTAAGGTGTGATGGTCCTTCAGTGGAATGGGGGGCTTTCCAAAGCAGTAAGTCTAACAGTAGCTGTCTCCCCTTCACTGATGGTCTGCTCCTGGTGCAGTGGTCTGGTGGAAGGTGCCAAAGGCAGTGGTGACCTTGCTCTGAGGGTGCAGTAGGAGCAGGGCTGCCCCACTGTGAGGGGGTCCTGAACTGGGGGTAGTGGTGGGCTCTGTCAGGTGCCCCAAGGTGATGCCCAGGGAGCCTGATTGGGACAGAAGGACACCAGGGGCTCAGCTAAGCCAAAAGGGCTTGGGCCTGAAGATAGAGGTAGGCTGAAGGGAGAAGGGGAGCCAGGGTAGGGAGGAAAGGCAGATAGTCACAGAAATTAATGTTTGCAAGTGCTTGTCATCACCTGGCAGGATTGCCCCTCCCTTTTGTCAGGAAGAATTAAAAGATGGTCAGCCTTCTAGTGGTAAATGTGACCCATAGCTACCTAATATGTTGTCTTCCTTTTTTCTGAGGATAGTTCTTCCTCTGCTTTTCCCCTGATACTTCCTAACACCATTTCAAGAAGCCAACTCCTGGACATAGTTATGAATGAAAACGTACAAGGAGAGCTGTGTGCCAAAGACTGGTGCTGCTGTGCCAGAGAGCTGCTGCTGCATCCGTGGCTGGGCACGAGGGCAGCTGAGCCAGAGGGACTGGAGCTGTAGGTCGGGGGGTCACAGAAGCTCTCAGAAGCTGCATGTTCATCTTTATGTCTGTGCCAGTCTACAGCCTTTTCGGGCACGGGCAGACTATCACAGCCTTTGAGTCAGTAGGTACTGTTTTGGGACTGGCTCGGTCCACATGTGTGTTGTGGTTCTGTTTTCAACAAGGATCAAGATTGTTCCCCATTCCTGCCCGTCTTGCTTGCCCTGTGTGATGGTTATCACAGTAGACAGAATACAGAGAGGAAAGACATAAGGGTCTGCAAGTGAAGCCTTATCTGCAGTTAAACCCTTCCCTGCCTTCACCAGTGCTGTGAGTGCTGTGGCCACCGGGGGCTGGAGAGGCTGCCCAGCACCTTGTCAGCACCTGGCAACAGGGCCTCACACCCCTGGCTCTGGCCTCTGAAATGATGTTCAGACTGATACAGCCAGTGGTTAATCAGGACACAGAGTTCCCTGATCTAGCCAGTGGCCCTCCCAGAGCAATTTCTTTCACTGTGTTAGAAAGGAGAAGGATCTTTCCTCTCGTCTCAGTGGAATCAGAAAAGCATAATATGTAATTTTTCTACTGCCTTAGAGCAGAATTTAAATTCTACTCTATTCTTTAAAATAAGAGTTTGCATCTCATTCATAGAAGTTAAAGCCTTCCTTATTCACTCAATGAGGAAAAAAATTCAACTCTGCCTATCCCAAGCTGTCAAAGCATGCAAGAGCAGCATATAGATTGTGGGTACCATTAGAAAGCATTAGTGTCTAATTGTTTCAACATGGACTGCAAGGGAAGATGAAAATTATCTATTCTTGGTGCTGCTGTTGTTTCATTTGTCGATAAGAACATCAGAGTTTGGCACTCATCTTGGCTGTGAAGGAGTATGATTGACTAATGAATGTGTGTTCCTTTGTAGTCAGTTGAAGAATGTTGGAGTATTTTTGTAGCAAAATCTTACCAGAGAATCTCAGAAACCTTTTTTCCCTTCCTGACACAAGTAGAATAAAAATATATTTCTATACTCCTCATTTTCAATACCTGGGCTGCTAAAGCATCTGTATATCTTTTTTTTTTTTCATTTGCAGCACAGTAATTTGAATATGTGACCTCCAAGTTCTATACATAAGTTGTAGCTTAAAAGGCAAGACCAGACTACGTACAGAGCAAGCAGAAATGATTCACTGGCTTTTAAATGCAAACTGATGGCCTTCATGTGGCTGTGGAGTTTGTGAACAATGGAATCTCAATGGTTTTGATTTGAAAAAGGATGCAACACCTTGATAAAACACTGCAATGTATCACTGTGATGTTGTGGAACACAGTAAATATTTCATATTATTTCCTTTCACCTGAGCAAATACTGCCAATTTGCTCCTGGACACTTACCATTTGCTGCTACATAATTTCTCTTTCTTTGCTTCTACCCCCACTCTACTATTTGTAAGGCATCCCTTGATGAAAACGGATGCTTATTGAAAAAAAAAAATCTGATTAGGAACATAAACCCTTAAAAAACAAGCCTCCATGCTGTGGAAGGAAGTTTGTAGCAGATCAGGGCAATGGCCTGTGTAATTGCCAATTCAATCAAGCCATGAAGCAAAGGGCAAACTCTTTGATTTCTACTCCTTTTATTTCCAAGTACACGCTGGTCTGTCATTGCCTTCAGCTCCTACCTTTAAAATCTCTCAAAGTGCCTTTCTGCTGGTGATTCATACTTAGAAATCAACTTACAATAAGAGCATTAGTGTGCATCTCAAAATCACACTCATTAAGCTATTTTTCAGAAAAAGAAACAAAATTTAAAGGAACAGAATTTTCTCTCCTGGACATCTGACAAGAGACAACTTGTGTGACTTTGTAGGCTTTGATATTTAAATATTAGAATATATACATTTTGTTTTCTTTTCATTATTTTTTCCCCACTGAGACAGTCAATATCATCAGCTGATTTCTCTAGGTTATTAGGGACATGTTTATATAGAGAGCAGGTTTTGAAGCAAATCTACATATAAAATGTACTGCTAGAGTCTGATCTTCGACAGTCAAATAAACAGCTTGCAGGATCTGTCTTCACCTTTAGATTGATTCCTTTCATTTAATTTGTTTCTTTTTTTTCCATTGCAAAAGGAAAACATGACAGGTTGGTCAGTGATCCAAAACTAGCTCAACTTGGCAAAAAAAGCAGTAATTACTGTTTGGCTCCTGTAATCTGTTTTAGCCCAGATAAGTTTTTAAGGAATGATGTGAAAAGTCTTTAACATAATCATGTTTTGTGACACTAAACTGGCTCCTGAGCAATCTCACAGAGAACACACAGACCTAGTGACATAAACCTGCCCGTCACATGGATGATTTGACAGCTTATTGCCCCAGACTTGGAAAGGGTGAGGGTTCCAATTCTGTTTGATTCACTTTCTCAAAAGAAATTAAGGAGTTTGGCAGTCAGCCTAGGACATTACTAAACAATCTGAGAGAAAAAAGTTACTTTCTTTTGCTGCTTTCTCGAGGGATGAGGTGGAGTCAGTGTAGTTCAAATGCACTTTGGAAGAAATAGCTGCCTATTGCTTGGACTAGAGTCACTGGCATAAGGCAGGCAGCCTGCAACAGGGCTGCCTCATGGGTATGATTTTACCCATTAAACAAATGCACACAGAGCAAAAGGTTAAGGTTGGAAGGTTCCTCTGGAGACCATTTAGTCCCCTCCCCTGCTCAAGTAGAGTCAGCTAGAAAAGGTTGTCCAGGACTGGGACTCCAAAGAGAGAGACTCCAAAACTTCTCTGGACAACATGTTCCAGTATTTGACCACCCTTACTGTAAAGCAATTTTATTTCTTCTGTTCAAGTGTAATCTCCTGTATTCCAGTTTGCACTCACTGCCTTTTGTTGACAAATATTGACAAACTTCTTCCATGTTCTGACGCATCTGCTGATGCTAATTTTCCTTTTTAGGTCCTAACTTTTAATTTTCTTTTACTCCTTACACTCTTGCCCTAGACTGATGCGTTTCCTGATTCCACTTGTTCGTTGAGGCTGCAGCCTTCTAACTTCAAAATTCCCTTGTTTTGCTGGGAACTTGTTGTCCTGTGAGGTGAAGGCCATAAGGTAACAGAAACTAAAACATGCTTCGTCCATGTACAAGCAGCAGAACCTGAAGGCCTGGAGGCTGTAAATAAGTTGATAGCATGTAAAAAAATAGCTGTCTTGGTTATACTTATCAAAGCTGCTGTTTTGCCAATGTGTTGCTGCTTGCTCCATTTTTTGCCTTTAGAACGTGTCTCCCAGGCCCTCCTATGGTTTAATCTTTGGGTATGACCATCCAGTGTTTTTCTTCAGACTAGATTGTTATTCTCACTAGTGCTGTGGGGTGCACCTTTAAAATTTTTGTATGTGACTGTTACAGGTTTAAAAATTTGGAATTTTTCTTTCATCTACCAACACCGGCATTTCGGGAGGCGGAGTCATTTGAACTGGATGTGTGGGGATGTTGCCTTTCATTTCTGGGACAGGAGGGAACAGGCATTGTTTTTCAGAGAGGGAGTTTGCTCACCTCGGTGCTTCACTCATCCCTCCCATCCAGTGTCACTTCGACTGCCCTGTGCCTCAAAGGGATCATCACCTCCTCTCTCTTTTTGACCATGGAACCAGGAAAGAGACTGCCAGCCCCACGGAAAAGAGTTCCACCTGGCCCCCTGTCCTGGTTATAGTGGCCAGGACTAGTTTGCCACTGTGTGGGTGTGGCCAGGGCTGTGTATTCTATGCCCTCTATGTCATTTCTCATTACCTGCTAACGATGGATCATTTGCAGCAGCTGCCTGGGGTACACCTGACCCCTCAGGCTACAGGGTGGGTGTTTGGGAACTTCTGTGAGATAAGAAAGCTTTCCTGTCTTCACACCAATGACTCAGGTGTGATAACAGCCCTCTGGGGAGCCATTAGCACCCATTGTGAAACTCCCCGCCCTGGGGGAGGTACTGGGCACACCCACCTGAGCCTAAGCTTATATAAACTGGGGGTTTTGGGGACTGGGCCTCTCTTATGGCATCCAGAGGAGGACCAGAGCTTCAGCAGGACTGTGACTGCCACTCTCGACTGGACTGGGACCATCATCCTCATCAACAGGTTTCTTCTTTCCTTTTACTGTGTACTCAGGGGGGCAGGTGGTGCTCAGCACAGGGGCTGGCGAGCTCCATTCTGTTTGTGCCCCAGGGTGCTGGGTTACACACCTGTTTCTGTGGGTCAAATGGGCTTTTTCCTCTGTACCCTTGTACGTATTGTGATCTTTTTACTAAATTGTAATTCTGACTTGTAATCTGTTTGTAAGCTGGCTTCATTTCTCCTGCCGGTTTATCTTTAAACCAGCACAGTGACTGTATAGATTTTCAGAAGACTTCTAACAGTGCACAGATCACCTTCAAGACTGAAAATTACAGGAAACTTACTGTCATATAAAAAAAAAAATAAAAAATATGCCAGTTTAAAAAGAAATGTACCTGAAAAAATCCTATTTTTGCTCTTGAGTGCTTTTGGAAAACAGTTCTCATTTCTTGGAATTAGTTTAAAAAAAAATCTATATACTTTTTATTTTTAGATTTCATTAGAGTGATTCTTCAATGTGATGAATTTTTCTAGAAAAGCAGGAACAGATTCAACTCTTATTCTAGGATTTACCTCATATTTAACAAATATAAAGCTATATTATTGATTTTTTAAAAGCAAGAAGCCAGAAGGATTGCTGTTTTGACTTTTTATCCCTTAAAATCCTAAATACAATTTGATCTGCCACTCCATTTGAATTAAAAAAAAATATTAGTCACTTATCTTAAAACTACATTTATGTTTTCTAAAAATTCTGTTTCCTTTTGCAGAAAAAAAAGCAATAACATTTTCTTTTTGCTGGTTTAACTAATGTTTTCCCATCTGTGCTTTGATTCTGCACTCTCTTTGTGGGAAAACTGAAGTCACAACCAGAATGCCTGGCAACAGAAGCAATGGACTTGATATTTATATTAGAACTGTAGCACATGGACATCTGTTCTCTCTACCCTTTAAAAGATACTGCTTTCAAGGACTAATATTTGGCTTTTTCAGCTGTGAGGTACTGCTGATAAGTAAGGTTGGTGGTAGCCTGGGAACAGACTCCATTGTAGCCCATGGAGTGGCCCCTGCCCAGCAGGTGCCCCAGGATGGATGGATGAAGGGATGGAGGGCTGAGGCAGTTCTGGGTTGGCTTCCTTGTAGTGGTGGAGCAGAGCTGAGTGACTCAGAGCCCTCTTTCAAGTTTGCTGTTGGTTTGCTGAGGGATTGCTTCCTTCTGCCTCTGTTTTCTTATACATAAAATAAGAATATTGAAAACAGTCTCATTTCATCAAATATTTTGAGCTCTGCTAAAGGAAGTGTGGTGGTGATAGAGCTTTTCATCAGTAAGACATGCACCTATAAAAGAGAGAGGACCAAAGAAATTTCAGTAGTGCAGAACAACAGTGACAGGGAGGATGCATTAAGCAAGAGATTAGTATTCACCCTCACTATGTGTAAGTGTCTAAGCAAGATAATTATTTTCTTCCTGATTTAGGGTGAGATTTTTATGGCAGTCAGCTTTCTGTTCAAAACCAGTTTTGAATGAACAGGTGGGCTGGTATGTCTGCACTTTGCCTTTTCCTTTGGGAGCTTAGTACCTGTTATCCCAAAATGTCAGTACCCTGCGTTAAAAGTCCCATGGGAACTCAGTCTTCCTGATGTTCAATTCCTAAACGCACATTCATACAGCAGTTGAATTACAGAGTGTTAAAGATGTGGATGTTGCGCTATTTATTATCTTCCTTCTTTAAAGTATGTTTAAAGCTTGAACTCTGAACTGTGATAATAAAAATGCCAGGATGAGATGGAAATACTTATTCCTGGCTACCACTGAAACTGTGTTGCCTGCCCTTAGAGCAAATGCAGCAGAGGTAAGCCTGTTCTCTTGCTGAAGATGTGTTGGATAGTTTGAATACCTACACCTGCATTATTACTAGGAGGTAACAGGCTTAATTACCCAGAAGCAAAAGAAAAGTGGTGAGACTACCCTGTGCACAGACTCTTTCAGAAGCACAGGAGCCAGGTTGCACCCAAGCAGAGCACTCCCTTTCTGTCCTGTCTCAGGCTGCAGACTGATTTTGGCTTTGGGAAGTTTCTTTGTGGCATTTCTACTTAGATAAGAGCATTTTTTTTTAAGGGGTAGGCTGAGGGGTAAGAGGTAGCAAGGGCAAGAAGGGAAGAATGTGTCACTCTATTTTCTTCTTACCAATGTTTTATTTAATTTTCAAACACCATTTAAGACGTTAGAAGTTGTGATGCCCAAATATTTGTCAAATATACAAATATTTGTACTGCCTGTACTCCTTCTCTCCTAACTACAGCACTGTACATTTCCACCACCTCTGCAGTACTCCCTGCCTAGAAATGAGAAGCCATCAGCCTTGAATGAGCTGTATGTTAATGCACAAAGCAGGGGGATGAGGGAAGGCAAAATTATTTCTATGCAGTGAGAGGTGGGAAAGTGACACTGTTCCTGTATTGAAAGGCTTGCTTGCAGTGCTCAGGCAACAATACAAACAACAGTAGGAAAGAAAAATGCTGCATGAAAAGTGAGGCAGGGCATTTCACCATGGCTATGATTCAATGACAATCTTGACCTGAAATGTTTGGGAATTGACTCATGGGTTTATAACTCTTAAATCACTGAGCAAACCAACACCAAATAGAAGAGTTAGAGGTGCAGACTTTTCTGTGAGAAGTTTGTAAAATCCTTGGTTTGCTGGTTTTCACCTTGGAAAAATCTTCTCTGTACACACCTATGCCAGCTGGTAATTGCCTGAGCTGGAGATGTGCCACAGCCCAGCACCTTACGGCCCTTCAGAGGTTATTGATCCCTAACTGAGTGTCCTAGAAATGAGAGCAGACAATGCAAGGAAGCACAACAAAACTGTCCTTTCTTTAGTGAATAATGTTTATGGCATTTCAGTTGCATTGTATGGGTTGAAATCATCAACATGGAAACAGAGCAGTTTATTTCAGCAACAACAAAAGTAACCTACTTGTCGTAATTTATTGCGTTCTTTTACAGGCGAAGGTACAATCTTTCTAATTAGGAAAAAAAATATTTTTATTAAGTTAGCAACCAATCTGAAAAAATCAATTATTTGTGTAGCCTTATTTCATATCATCGTTACAGTTGGTGCCAAACTGTTTTAGTTCAATTTCATTAACAAAGTGTAATCTTAGCCATATTAGTCTGGAGTTTGATTGCTGACTTTTAAGCCTCTTTTGTGATTGGCAAAATTCTGAGGAAAAAGCCTATGACAGAAGCTTACATTAAGTATAATTGGTTGCAGACAGCTAAACAAATCTCTGCTTGAAACAGGTAAAGCTCGTGATAGTAAATAAATGTGAAATGGTGAGTGGGAACTGCAGATTGGCTAGTTCAGTAGCTGAACAGTTTAATGAAACTGTTGATTTAGAGCTCTGTCCAAAAGGTTTCAACTATCATAGTAAATCTGCATCATGTATTGATGGCCCTGAAGAAATTAGTTTTGTTGCTTCGTAGGATTACATATCAGATATACAAAAGAAATTGAATTGATATGATTTGCTTGGGTTTCCCTGAGACTATAAATACCATATGACATCTGATTTTTGGCCTCGGACAAAAACTCCAGAACAAAAATACCCTACTTAGATAATACAAGGTGTTACCAGAAAACGGATAAATTCAGAACTGGTCTGTTCGCTGGCATACTTCAGCATCCTTGTTGATGGGAGGTTGTTTGTGAGTTCGTAGTGGTGGATTTTTCCTCACTCAGCATTGCTGAATGTTTCTGCCATTTTGCCAATGATTTGAAATCTGAGGCATATATAACTTGTAAATAACTGAGTAACAAAGGTTAAATATGAGGCTTCTGAGGCACTGATCAAGATTGTCTACTTGTATGACTGTTTTGTTGATGTGCCTCTTGATTTAGCTGACAGTAAGGTAATATGTGTACATGGGAACTGAGGGTGAGGGTCTGCTTAACAGCTGATACTCTGCCTTGGAAAGCACTAAGGTAGAATAATATAAAGGTAACTGGGAAAGTCCTGTCTTTAGCTGGAGCTCTCAGGGAATGCCTGGGGCAACTAGAGGCCACCAGGATTTATTAGGGAAAAAAAAAAAAAAGAGAGAGAAAAAGATGCAAGATGTTTCTGTGTTCTAAAACACACAAAGACTCTTTGGCCAGCTAGCTATCCAGAGTGTGGTTCAGTGTTCCGGTTGTAGTGAACAGCACAACAGTAATTTAGAGTGACATGAAAACCTTCACAAGGAGATTTGGTAAGTCATTCAGTGCTGTCATTGGAAGAAGGTGAGAGGCCTGATATCAGAAGGAAGCAAAATTGAGTGGCTAAAGGTCCATTTTCTTTGTAGCTCTGAGTGATGTACTGCCCTTTGATATTCTTTTACCTATTTAATAGTTCCCTTAAGGTAAGGGACAGGTCACCCAGGCTCAGGGTTTCAAGTGCTTGCCTTCAGGAGCTAATTCCATTATGTAGACTTTCTCCTGAAACAGTATGCATTGCTGTGGCTGGAGATGGGATGCTGTAGAGAAAAATAGTGGCTTCAAATGGCAAAGCATCCCTTCCCTCCAGTTCTGCAGTTGTGTATCTGTTTAGAGATTGCATCAAACCAGTGGTCCAGGTCTGTGGAGGGATTTCCTGACAGGGTGCCCAGGCAGTGAGCTTTGGGGTTGTTGATTTCTTCAGAGTGTGATGTATGTTGGTTTGGAATAAGGTTGGTGTGTTTGGTCTACTCAGCTTTTTGTAATTTTTGGCCCTGTGCCATGTCCTGCCTTTGCCTCCAACCTCCAGAAATTCAGTCCTAGGGACTGACAAGGTTATGGTACTCTTTCCCCTCATCACAATGAGAAAATGTTCTGGAAAGGCTAGCTATGTTTGCTCACCAAACTCTCAGTATTGTATGGGTGTTTTGGGGGGGATGAAGTGGGTAGATGATAGTTACTTATTCCAGTTCTAAGCAACATTTTGGAATATCTTGGCATTGGTCTTCAGGTAGTCACTTGGTTTACAAATAATGTGCCTTCTTTGTGGAAAGAATTCCTGATGTATCTTGCTTGTGAAATTCAAGATGGGAACTCTGTTCACGTCATCTCCAAAGCCCCAGCAAATGCCTAAACTGAAGGAAAATTCGTACATTTCTACAACTTTGTAGGTGATCCAGAGATAGAGGCAAAGATGATGCTTCTTTGTTCAAAAAGGTACAATAAGTTTGGGGATTTTTCATTGCTGTCTTCCTTTCTTTCCAGTGATTAGAGACAAACATTTCATGAGATAGGCGGATGACTGGAAGGAGATCGGGCAAATCTAAGACTGTTTCTTTTGAGAAGCAGACTTGTAGCCACTACAACACCTATTTGAAGTTGCAACTGCACACCTTTATACCTCTTCATTTCAGCAGCTGGTGGAGTTAGATTATTTTAGTGATTCACTTGTTAATTTTCTACAGTACATTTGGTGATATTAAATATTTTTAGAGAGATATGACCTCCCTGAAGTGACTGCAGCTTAGGACCAATCTGTTCCTGCGATGCATGAAATACATCCTAGTCCATTAAGGTCAGATGAATTGGACACTTGCTCACAGAGGCAGGGTCTGCAGCCAAAAGAATTAATACTGATTAACTGCTTTTTTAGAAACCTCTGCGTGAATTTCTAACCTTCAAATAAGTCACCCCTTGGGAGATCACTGATGACACAGCCACTTGTCTCAAAATTCAGCCGCTTGATCTTTTTTGCACTTGATGAGCAAATATTTAAATGATAATTGAGACATTAATTTAATGCTGTGCCTGTTCTCCTGGTTCAGAGTTGAAAGGAAAGACTAAATTATTTCATGACAATTTGGGAAATTACTGGTCCAGATCTTTAGCAGAAGTTTAAGAAGGAAGAGTTTGTTCAGATGTTTGAACTCTGCTGCTGCTGCCTAGTGCTCAGAACATCTCAGCTGACCCCCTGACTTTACAAAGGCATTGACTAGGATCCCAGTAACTACAGTTTGCTACCAAGTGCCAGGACATTGTATTTGCTCTGGTGAGCAAAATCAAAGTGTGAGACCTTGGTTTTTGTTTTGCTCTTTTTTGTAATTTTCATTGTGCAGTGGTGACACTATTAATTTGTCTGAATTTGTAAGTTCACCTACCTTTTTAAAACATGATCTGGTTCCTGACTGCGATTGAATTGTTTAATTTCATGTTTCAAATTATTCCGTATTTCCTTAATATTAATTACTAATAAATTAGTTTCTTCTTTCTACATTTCCCTACCCTTTATTGCTGTGCATGTACATCCCTACATTTCTGCTTTTTTTCCCTTCAGACATACTTACGGCATCTGTTAAGGTATGAGGTTGTTAGACCTAATCAAAATGTCTCAAGCTCTTTCTTAAGTCACATATAACTGTATTCAGAAATTACTTTAGATGACTGTTCCTCCCACTGCAGTCACGTATCACTGATACCCTGTCCAGGAACCAGAAAAGTAAAACTCATGCTTGGCACTTCCACAGGGATCTCAGGGGTAGGTGAAAATTTCATCATTGCTGGTGATTTGTGCCCCGTGCAGAACACATTTGTTCAACAGGGCCCGCACAATACTTTCAAGCTTGGTACAGTGCCACTTTTGCTTCCTCCTTTCCTCTCCTTTCCGTGCCGACAGTGTGCAGCAGATCAATTTCCTTCACTGGGGGGAGTCAGGAACTGCTATGGGAACAGATTCTAGGGAAGCAGATGGGGCAAGAGTTGCTTTGGAGCAATGACAACTCCGTAACCTTTCAGCGTCAGCCCGAGATTGCAACTTTGCTGCGTTCCCAAGCAGAAGGCAAGGGCAGGCACAGGAGAAAGCACAGGCTGAGCACTGCGCTTGAGCAGTGGTAGGTGGCAGCTGGGCTCCTTGAGCACAGCATGCTGGCCCTGAAAAGGCAGCTAGGGCTTCTTCTGTGTTTGGTTATAGCAGCAGGAAAGGCTTTTTGGAGAGATTAGCCTTGCAGGGCCTGTCAGCCCAGCAGTGGCTGGTTTTACACATGCTGAAACAGACTCTTTGGGAACGCAAAAGTTGCTGCTCTAGTAAGGAACATTGACTCTTAACCAGTTTTGTAAAACTGACTGAGAAGTGTGTGTCCCTGGCCACCCAGAAGGCCCAGGGCAGAGCAAGATGTGACACAGAGATTCACAGGCTCCCAGCCATGCAGTCAACATGCAGCTCCACATGTGGAGCATAACTGGGCTTTCCTCCATTTCCACAGGGGCAAAGGCAGTCAGGGTTTTTGTTCCTCTTAGTCTTTTGTTAGGGAGCAAGGAGATGTTTGTCTTTGCACATTTTGGAGGGGAAAAAAAAAACCCTAACCAATAACATTATGGTTCTCCACCATGATTTATCTGAGTGTTTCATGGTATAATGGAGAACTTTAAAATTCTAAGGGCATAAGTCTTCAATACCCAAATTAAATTTGCTCTTTCAGCTAGATAAAATCCCATTTAAACATCCTCAATTGAAAATAAGGATTTAAAACATTTAATAGGACTGCAGGGAATTCCTTCTTTCAAAGTATGTATCCCAGATACCCCAGGTGGTTTCTTCAGAATCTGTTACAGAAGATCGATTATGGCAAACTACAGGGTTAAGGCCAAGCAAGTGTTTTTTGCATCACATTTATTCTTCCTGGTGATTGATAGACAAGATTGTTAAAATTGAGAGGTACCATGCCTTTTATTTAAAAATGTGCTTTAGATCTGGCCAAGTGACTATCAAAATAATTTATATTTTCTCAACCTGAGCTTTACCTTGAAATATGTTTTAGTTAATGGAATTTCCTCTTCTGAAGTTGAATGACTGTTAACACAAAATCTGACTCAAAAGCTGCTTCCTGTGCATGATTTATTTATCAAGAAACCAATGAGAGAACACATTAGCACATAGCTGAGGATGCTTGGTCCCATTCTGATGAGAGGCCTTAAGAGCAATGGCTTGAATGTGATGAGACTGGAAATAAAATGAATGTAATTCTACATTTAGTGCACTTGTTCACAGAGGTCCCAGAGATTTTCTTTATTAAGTGACTGTCACTTGAGAAGCAACAGAAAAGCAAAACCAAATTACTTTATACAGCACATCTTGGTTTGCTATATTACTTTTCAGCATAAGATTTTACCTTGTGTCTCAGGACCACATGAATCATAGTGAAGCAAAGCTGACAGCTTCCTAATACTCTTTTTGCATGAGCATGTCTATCCCTTTTCCCTTCATTCATCCAAAAACCAAAATTAAACTATACAAAAACCCCAGTGAGGTACTTGGCTGAAATGCTTTTCTGTATGTGTATGTAGACCTAAACCAAAGACTTTTCATAGAGTGCTGTGTGTGGGGTAACTTGGAATAAAAGTACTGTTGAGGGTGGTGCTGGGGGTGCCTGTAGTCTGTATCAAATGTCAGGTTTTTCATTGTGCTAAGTGGAAGGTGAATGCCAAGTGTGCCTGTGTGTATTACCAGCTGTCAGGCTGAACTCAAGAAGCACGATGAAGGTATCTCCCTGCAGGAAGCTGTTCTGTCAGCTGGATCACAGTGTGGGGAATCTGTGATATTCTGTGGTGGACAAAGGCCAGGCTCCTGTGAGGAGATGTGGTCAGAGCAGTGCTTTGCAGTCCACTGCAGTGGTCAATGTTCCTAATGTGACACTTGTCACTGACCAGTTCGGAAACATTCTCCAAGATGGGAGAGTAGTTCTGAGAGTTACTACAATATTAGCACAATATTACAAGATATGTCACTGTCACATACACTGTAGATTTACAGCTTTTAAAAAATCTGTATGTGTTGCTTGAGAAGGCTGATATCAGCTGATAAAGCTGGTCTGTGTCATTACAAGAAGTGCAGTCTCATTCCCAAAAAAATGTAGAGGAGCAAGGATGGGTCAGCAGTTGGCAGTTTGGAGAAGAAATGTCACAACCTACGAATATGTTTTCTTACCTCATAAGTGCTGAGACAAAGATAAATACTAGCTGATAGGATACAGGCAATGGTTACAGAGCAAATACTGAATGTCAGAAGAGGGAAGGGAAGCAATGCCAAGGTGCAGAACGTGTTTGAGCACTGCAACCTCCTGAAACTCCTGAAATCGCTCACCCCTGCTCAAACCACTTTTAATGAACAGGTAGGTAAAATTCAAACACTTTCTTTCCATAAAGCCTTTTGGTTTCAGAAAAGTGAATCACTGCCTGACAGTTCTCTGGGAGGTTATTCATCCAGGATTGCTTCACTCCCTCGCAGAGATGCTTGGTGAGCCACTCAGTACGCTGGCAGGTTGTACAGCCAGACATTTACTCCTACAAGTGCCACCTGCTCTGTTACAATCCTTGCCTCACTGAAGTCACTAGCATCTTTCTGCTTGATGTGCAGGGTAGCTCCCTCGTGTTGAACTTGGCTGCTCTTTTATGAGAGGTGCGGTTTGAGTTGGCAACCTCAGGAAGCGAATGCGTCTGGCTGGGCAGGGGGCACATGTAGGTTCATGGGGGGGGTGCTGTGCCCCATCCTGTGGTGTTAGTTCATGGTGTGTGTGCCTTGGAGGCACTTGCTGTGCAGTTGACACAGCCCTCAGGCATCGGGCAGCTGGAGCAATTGCCACAGCAGGTGTAGCAAAAAAACCCACATAATAGTTAAAGTCGGAGGGTGAATTGAGATGTTGTGGGTAAGGCAGCTATTGTGTTCCAGCTCTCTTTTAAACCCATTCTGAGGTGTGTAAGGTATTGTGTTGTGCTTGTTGTTGGATTTAAGACTGCTGACTGCCAGGCAGCGAAGGTCACTTTGTGCTCTCCTCTTTAAGGCAAGTTGCTGCTGTTTACATTAACAAGGGAGCAGCAGTGCTGGCTTACTGTTGGCATGTTAACCTGTATCCCTCCTGGTGAGCAGGTCTCCACTGCACTCCCTTAGGACCTGTAGAGTTGGAGAGTTGTATACCATGTAGGTGTCAAGCCCAATCAGAGCTTCCTTGTCAGGATGTGTTAAGGCAGCTGCCTGCAATTTGTGTGACAGTGCACATCTCTGCCAATAAACTACTTTTGCTCTCCCTTGTGCTGTGTCTGCCGTCTGCAGGGCTGCTGGGAAAGCTGCCAGAGAGAGAGAGAGAGCATGTACAAAGGTGGCTGGGTGGCACCTCTTGTAATCTTCTGTTCTGCACGATGTATTGATTGGCTTTGTGGATGGATCCCAGGGGCTGAACACAAACATCATGTACCAGAGCATGACATTTTAATCAGAGACAGGTTTAACTACTGGGAGCAGCTCAGGTAATGTCTACTTTAAAAAAAAAAAAAAAAAAAAAAAAAAATGAAAGAAAGAAAATTGCACCAAAAAAAAAAAAATAAGGCATATGCTGGCTATTGCTTAGAACCTATGGGTAGTTGTGCAGCTAAACATGAGATATAAATGAGTAGGTTGTGACAGGACCAAGAGCACTTTGAAGTAAAGCTGTAGTAAGTGCAAATCGGTGACACAAGTTAAGACACTAAAATAAGTTTTCTGCACGTGCGTGTGCAGACGCCAGGGTTAAGTAGTGGATCCTGCTCAGTGCAGCACCATTCCTGCCAGCCAGCTGTAAAACCATTTGGCTCAGGGGATAAAAAGGTGTTCATACTACAGGAGATGGGGCCAGCAAGGAGCAAGAGAGATTTAAAAGAAGGTGGCTGGAGTTTTTCTCTGTATTTGGAATGATAGGGTTTTGTGAGGAAGATGTAGCTCTCTTGGGGTTAGGTCAGTTCGCCCCACCAACATCTTGAGTAAGCACTGAAATATGACCACCTCAGAAACACCAGAGAATGTTTTCCTCCTCCTCAGACTGTAATACACTGTGTAGCAGAGTTCAACCTTCTGTGGTAAAATCTCAGGGTCCTTGAAGAGCTCTGTTAACCTTGAAAATCTGTGTAGTACCTGCAAAGTAGAAAGCACCACTTATTCGCAGGCATGAATGACACTGAGTCCAGAGGCAGACTTGAAAGGACATCCATCTGCTGTTTCTGGGAATTTAACTGAGCGGAAACTTCTGAAATACCAAAAACAGAGAGAATCGAGGGATTATTCCCAAAGCGCTGCCTGCCTTCTAATTGCTGGCCATCTCCTTTTGTGAAAAGTAAGAGAAAGAGTTCACACAAGCGCAAGTGCTTGCAGACTTCTCTTTTGGGGAAAGTGTTGTCTTTCTTCTCTTGCTTTTGGATGCTTAAAATGAGGAAAGCAACGTATCAGACTGGAGAGAGAGAGAGAGAGAGAGAGAGAGGAAAACCAGTCAATGTTACCTTGGTATCTGATGATCAAAGACATGACTGAGCTCTGCTGTGCCCTGAGAACAGCAGCAACTGTTTCCTGAGGGAACAGCACTTAGTTCAAAGCAGGAAATGTCCCTTCTCTCCCTGTGTGGCCACACAGACCAGGAGCTGCCTGCCTGCCTTGGGAGAGCACAGTGTTTAGCTTTTCCCAATATAAAAAGGGCAGCTTAACCAGTTATCCTCTGCCAATAAAAAGAAGCAGGGAGATGAGTCTCAGAGAATGATTATTCCCTGGGTAGTGACACGGCTGGCATGTATTTTCTTGTGAAGAACCAGTGGGCTGCAGCTATTAAATAGCAGGAATTTATGAAATTCATGGCCAGCTTTACCACTTGGCTTCCTTTTGTCATTTTAAAAGTCTGTGATTTTGTTCTGACTACTAAACTTTAAATGTAGAAAATAATAGAAGCTAAGAGGAAAAACTGCTCTTTACATTCAACTACCATTTTTTTTGTGTGCATTTTAACACTCAAAACGTACTGGCTGCTGGCTGGCATTTCCATCATGTTGGAGTGCCTGTATTCCTATCAGGTTTCTAATGAAGCACAAAGTGTAGGGAATATAAATGATGGGGGGAAAGCTACAGTTTTTTTAATGACCAAAATCATATATATTTTAAATCTATAGCCTAAGGTTACAGCACAACAAAGCAGGCAATGTCTCTTTCATCTGCAGTTTACTTGAAAACTAGGACTGAATTTCAGTCTCCCCAGGTGACAGGAAACAACAGAGTCCATAGTACAAAAGCAAAGACCCAGTCATGCACCATCCAGCACCATAGAGTTGATGTGATCTATTTTCCCAGAACATGGTGATATCTTTCTTTGTAGGAGTAAAGGAGATAAGGGAAGGACTGTCAGAGAGCCAATGAGACAGAAGGAGATGAAGGAAAAATTAAAATGAGTCAATACTGTGAAGCTATTAGGTGAGGGTGTTACAGTGTCTGATGTGAGAGACCTTAATTGGGACACACATAACATTTTTCCCTACCTCATCAGCCAAAGGGTTGCACTGATTTTGCCATCAGCAAGGATGAACAGCATCAGCTCATCTAAGTTCTTAATATACATCACACCTTTTGTATGAATTTTTGCCTGAACTCTAGGGTAATTTTCTGAGATGAGAATTATTTTTTGCCACCTGAAAATTGCACTTTTGTGAGGAGCTGTAGCGAGGAAAAAGTAGGTGAGATGTTGTTGGGGCGAGCTGGAGCCAAAAGCTGCACAGCTGACAAATGAGATTTCTGACAAGGAGAGGTGTAGAGGGGAAAAAAGTGGAAAAAAAAATTAACCAAGTTTGGTTCCTGGTGATTCTACCAGATTGGTGATATTGCAGACTGTAATTGGGAAAATTCATATTTCTCAGACATAAATGGACAGGGGACATTGACATGAAAATGCCAGTGTGAGTCAGCCTCCGAATTGTACTTTTAAGTTTAAGCATTCTTTACTTGGATCTCAGCAAAGGATTGAGACAGGATTTTTAGCAAGCTCAGGGTTACCATTTGCATTACAGGTATGTTCAGGACCCATTACACCAACTGCAGTTTGCACAAGCAGTTTACATTTGAAGTATTGTGTAACTATGTACGTATATGTGGTGAAGCCCCCTGACAACCATAAAATCAGTTTGGAGGGAGCAATGGCAAGAAAAGGAATCAAAAGAACTGGTTCATATTCCATCCACGAAGTTGCACTTGAGTTAAAAGGAAAATAAAACTGAAAAAGAAACACTACACAAAGTTCCAGGTTTCTCATCCCTTATCCTTGTGTCAGGCCTATTTTACCAGAAAGTATTACTGAAAATCTTCAGTGGCAAAGGATCCATGCACTATCAGGATTGTTTTTTGCTCTTTCTGGTGCATGGGAAGAGTTGCTGTATGATGATGGAGCAGAAGCAGCACAAAGAATTTTTGTATTTTCTGGACACATGTTGGCACATGAATTTGTTTCTCGGGTTTGAACTTCCATTAAGTCAGCGCATGCTGGAGTACTAAAAATGTAACAAAATTGAATTTGGGGAAGGCAAAACTGATAAGAGATTTGCTGCTACTGGGAGTGTGAATCAGGCCTTTTCTGCAGCAAAGTTGCAAATGTCCCTGAATGTTGAGTGCACTGAGAGCTGCTCACATAGACAGTGAACTGCTCTGCTCGGTTGCAGCTCTGATCTGATAGTGGCGAGTACCTGTTTGTTTCTGTACTTAAGCAATTGCCTGCAAAGCAGCAACAAAATGAAGTATCCAAGATGCTTTTGATAACTTCCAGGCAGGACAGCACAATGAGCATTGCAGCTATAGATGTATGTGCTGATATTAAGCAGTGGGTTTTGAGATAGTGCAGTGGATTTAGTTCATGTTTAAGTAGAGCCTTGGACTATCATTTCTGAGATATTTTCTTGTCCACCTTTGATCTAAAATGTGTTAATCTAATGAGTGGGGAGAGAAAATGAGTTACTATGGGAACAACGTCTTTCTCTAACTTACTGCCCCAGCTGGCTGCTCTGGCAATCGAAGCACGCCACAAAACGGAGCGAGGCCACCGGAGACAAATGTGCATTTCGGTCTTAGAGGGAGCGTTCGAGGTTGGGTTTGGGGTACAGAGGACAACTGCAGACTCCTGGGAGCTGCATCACGTGCTTAAAACAAAAGGAGAGGAAGAGGAATGAGCTGGGATCTGTCAGTAATAAGGAAAAAACCCCAAAAAGTGCGAGTCATCTAGTGGGAAGGAGACAAAGGCTCTGTTGCTGCATTTCTTGGGTTGTAACTGATAAATGATTAAGGACAGCTGTTATAGCTTAAAGCTTTTAAATATGTTCTGGTGGTCACTAATACATACTTCATCATTAAACAGCTCTATGATCTGCACTCACTTCCTGTTTCTGCTGCAGAATCACAGAAGCCATAAATATGAAAAGCATGGGTGTGTCTTCCTCTGTCCCGGAGAGCAGTGGTACCTGTAGTGGCAACTCTGCCTATGTGCTGTTGGCTGGGAAGCAGCATCCTGTATTGCTATTACATTTCCTCTCTTTGCACCTCCCTAAAATCTACTGCACAGTACAATGCATGTGGAGAGGAAAAAGCTGAATTTCTTATTATTGCTTGTGTAATTAAGGGGAGACCTTTTCTCTGAGTGGAAATGTTTTAATCTCTTATTTGATCCCTGCCTTTGGTCTAGTGCCTGAACAAGGCAAAGGAAAAGCATGTGAACATCCTGTCTCCTTCAGCTCACTGCAGCAGGTGAGCTCGCTCCAACTTCAACACCTTACAAGTGAGCAGGAAATATTTTCTCTGGACAAGCTGTTTCTTTGATACCTTACTATCCAATGTGTGTCATTTATTTTGCCTGCTTTCTCAGGAAAAGAGCTGTACAAGTTATGTGGTTAAATCAAGTCAGGATCCAAGGATTTTGATTTACTTTTTTTTCTTTTAATAAAAAGTAATTGAAAAACAATCAGTGAAATGCATGTTCAGGATCAGTATCAACAATGTAAATAACAATACTAGACATTCAGGCATTGGAATGGTCTGCCCGGAGAGGTGGTGGATTCATTTTTTAAACTGAGATTGGATGTGGCACTGAGTGCCATGATCTAGTAAACACTGGAGTTGGACCAAGGGTTGGACTTGATGATCTCGGAGGTCTTTTCCAACCCAATCAATTTTATGATTCTATGAAATATTATCAAAGCCATGCAACATTCTTAATTTCTAACTGGGTTTTGACTACAACTCTTCTATTCCAATGTCTGTCTTCACAGTCACAAATTTTTGCACCTTTTCTTTTTTTTTTTTCAAGCTAACTCCTGCCCTCAGGGTCTCTTCGTATTCCTTTGCTTGCTTTGTAATCCAGATGATGGTCAGCCTAAGGAAGCTTCATCATTGGTAATTTCATCCCAGCACTGTAAGCTTTTGGGTGATGCCTTCTCAGACAGCTGCAGGTCTTACACTGACCCAAGTTATGTCACAGCTGCTCTCCTCCTGCCTGCTGTTGTCCAGTAGCATCCCTGTGGGGCTATGTGGTTCCCACACCTCCCCTCAGACTGGTACCTGCTTCATTTTTGTCACTCATGCTGTGCTGCTCCACCTGTGGCAGTGGTACTCAAATTTATCTGATTTGTGGGTCATTTTGAGGGGGAGGTTGACAGGAAGCTCAACATGAGCCAACAGTGTGCTCAGGTGGCCAAGAAGGCCAATGGTATCCTGGCCTGTATCAAAAATAGCGTGGCCAGCAGGACCAGGNAGTTGGACCAAGGGTTGGACTTGATGATCTCAGACGTCTTTTTCAACCTGATCGATTCTGTGATTCTAGGATTATTCAGTGTTCCTGCAACTACAACTTTGTCTCTCTGGTGTTGTTTCTGAAGTTTAATGTTCTATTTATTAATAGACTCATTGATTTGCTAATTTTGCATATATGCATCTCTATTGGAAACCCCAGGGACTTGCCTGTCTTTCAGTTCACCTGCCCATGAGCACCTAGCTGGGGTGGCCTGGGCTGCTTTTTCCCATCTATATGCAGCGAGGGAAGTCGCTCACTGTCTTTTGTGCCACAGGCACATCCCAAAGCTGGATAGGGTCACACTACATCTTTGAATCAGGGATTTAAAACAATCAAGGCTGCCTTTCTTCCATTTTGAGCCTCACTGATGAAAACAATAACAACAAGGAAGGCACCTTGAGCTCAGTGCTGCAATATGTGCCCTCCCAGCCTGCCCAAGTGCAACTGCAGCATCGCCCTTCCCTCCCAGCCTTCAGCAACTGTGCCTCCACCTCTGGCGGGTTCCCAAGCTCTTCTCCAGAGAGCTTTCTATGATGCAAAGAGGTCAATAATACAAATAATTAATGTCAAGTGGCTGTCAATAGATACTAAGTCTAAAAACACAGCACATGTAAACCTATATTAATTTGTTGCATCCCACTTAGAAATGTGAACAGTAAGCAAATTAGGAGGGATGGTGTGGTGATAATGATCAATGCTTATTTTTTTCCAGGGAGATGTTGAGAAGCAGAGCAGCTTTGGCACAGCTAAATTGTTCCTGAATTTGGTTTATCTCTCACTTTCTTCTGAAATTTAATTTTTAAATATTTGGTAGTTAAGGGTATAATGCCTACTTTACAGAAAGTTGAGGTTTTCAATCACAATATTAAAAATTGCTTTAATGCATTTATTTAAAATACAAACCCAGGAATTACATGGGAAATCAGCAAATGAGAAATTATATCTTTATCTCAACACACAGACTGCTTTTTCATGTGATCTGATCTACATTCTTGCTATTTATATTTCATACTTAATCCTTGCATCCGGTGCATTTTGTCCAATCCAATCCTCTGCTCTCAGAAGCATTTCATCATTTTCTGAATGAGGCAGAGGAGTAGGGATCTCATCCTGGCACATACAGGCCCTGAAGGGGGTAATAAGCATATGTCAGTCAGACCAAGTCTCCAACACCACCATGCTAAAAAGAGCCCATATGAAAGGTCTTTTTCATATAGACATATCAACATTTGTGGGGTGGAAGCTATTGGGTTTTTTTCTTTGAGATTTGGAAGATGGATATGTGATAGTGTCAAGCTTTTTTTTTCTATGTTTCAAAATTTTTTTTTGCTAATGGAACAGTGGAGGAAAGAGCTACAGGGATAAAAGAAAGAGCTTTAGAAAGGATGTGGGGTTTTTAATATACAAAATAATCTCACTAGAATAAGCAAGGAGGAGACAAATACGGGAACAGAACAACATATTTATAATAATACAGTTCTTTACTCAGGAGTAGGAAGTTTTCAATGCAAGTTTTTTTCCTTTGCCCACTCAATCTGCCCACACCAGTCCTTGGCCCTTTTTTGTGCTGCTTCCCGGTCAGTAGTTCTCGGACCCAGTGAGAGTGCAGTGAAAAACATCTCCTTTCTGAGAGCAGTTTATCAGAGCTGACCGTGAACACCAGTGCAGTTATGAGGGCGTGGAGCTGATGTGGTGTGAGGCAGCTGGAAGGGAGTGGAGTGGCAAAGCCAAGGGCAGGGAGAGCCTGGTCTTGTGCTGCCCACGGACCACCCTGTGCTGGATTGGGGGACAGGAGGGTGTGTGCATCACCTGAAGCTCTTCCCTTAGCTAGCAGTGAGCATCACTATCCTAAAAGCAGAAAGAGCTGACTTTTCATCTCCAAGCCACCTAAGTGCCTGCCTGGAGGACACCCTTCCCCCAAGGCAGAAGCTCTCCAAGTTCAGCTGCTAAGGAGAGAGAAGGTGATGCTCTTGCTGCCTGGCCTTCAGCATGTTTTTGTATGTGAAATACCACGTTCAAGTACACAAACCCTGTTGTAAGGAATAGTGCTTTGTGAAAGGAAGGGCTGGGAATCACCTCAGGTTTTCCCATGCATCTTCCTTGTGTTCTTGAACTCCCTGGCTTCTGCAGAGGAAAGGGAAGGTGGCAGATATCCAAGATAAGCCTTTTCTTGGCTAGCATCACTGTGAGAAGCTGATAGGTGAACACCTCGTATCTGGGGGAGGAAAAACGTAAAGGAAGAGCAGGAAGAGGAAAAGAAACAAGATATGGTTAAGTTGTTAAGAGTTCAAGAGCCTGCCTATTAGGTGCCACTCTTGCTGTGAAAATAAGAAAAGTTCTCCAAACCACGGCCTTAACTTCGGTCATAGCGGATATTCTTCCAGCCAAGCAGCACAATTTGTTGAGCACAACAATTTCTCACAGATTATTCTGCAGAGTCCCTTTAGATGCTGAGAAACTGAGCAGTTTTTCTTCAGTCTCTGGTGGAGTAGCCAGTATTAGCAAAACATGGTGAGCTGCAGTAATTTCTACAATTACTCATGACTGATTTATCACTTGATTGTAGGAATTCAGTTTAAATAGATTTTTTTTTTCCAACTCCCTTACTCCCTAATTGATTATTTTTTGAATGTTGAATCTTTGCGTTTCTCTCATAAAATAGATTAGAGTCATTATAGCTGTGTGCTTTTTAATCATTCTGCAGTATAATTACTGTTGCTGCTGTTGTCTTCTGGTTTACACTGTTTCTTTATTAGCAGCTCTGATTGCCAGAAGCTTTAAGCATTTAATAATCTGTCAAGGTGGTAATTTGTTGGGGTTTTGGAGGATTTTGGTTTTGCTTAGGTTTTTGGTTGGTTGGTTGTTTTTGTTGGGTTGTTTGGTGTTTTATTTTTTGTTCTTTTTTACTTGAAGACCTTTTTAGTGATATCTTCAAGCACCTGACCTGCCCAGATGCTTTAATATTCACTTATCTCTATCTGGTTGGCCTCATGTTGTTTTTAATTGCCCTTCTTCTGGATAACCAAAGTTACCCATTCATCACATAGACAATGTAAATAAGTCACATATAACTGTATCAGGCAGTAGGAAAATAGACCCTCCAGGCACAGTAATGAGGCTGATGGCCAGAGCTGACACATAGGCTGTCTGTTGGTGCTAGCAAAAGACAGTTATTGCAGCCTGATACAGCATTCATAGTAAATGCAGGCTGTAGTGGTTTTCATAATATGGAGGGAATACACCACCATTTCTTACTTTTAATGCTTTTTGGGGTTTCCGTTTAGGGTCCCTGTGGGAATACAGCCATCCTCCTCCCCGAGTTCCTGTGGGCTTTTCCTATACAGCATGCTTGCCTCTCTCAAACGACAGGTGAAGCCTGAGAGTTCGTAGGTAAGAGGCTCTTGGATTGCAATTCTTGCTGACATGAGTGTAAGTGCAGGGCTGTGGCTCCCCAAGGAGTCCTGTGGGACTCTTCCTCAGCAGCTGGTGTGTCCATCACCCTTCCTTTTTCACTGATGGCTGTTTGCAGCAGTGAGGACAGCAGTCTCTTTGGGGTCAGAGCCGTGAGCTGCAGCACTGCCCAGTCTGCATGGAGTGCACAGGCAGGACCCCGGGACAAGGCACAGGTGGCTCTGCTGCAGCAGCTGCTCCTTACCCAAAGCTCCCACTGGAGCCATCAGCCTGACTTCTGTGCATGCCCCTGGGCTCCCACCATGGGCACGGGGTCTCCGAGCTTGGGCAGCACTCTGAAAGGCAGAGTCCATGAGGTGATCAGAGACTGGACAGCATCGGGAAGGGCTGGAGGATNCAAGGAGTCCTGTGGGACTCTTCCTCAGCAGCTGGTGTGTCCATCACCCTTCACTCCTCACTGATGGCTGTTTGCAGCAGTGAGGACAGCAGTCTCTTTGGGATCAGAGCCGTGAGCTGCAGCACTGCCCAGTCTGCATGGAGTGCACAGGCACGACCCCAGGACAAGGCACAGGTGGCTCTGCTGCTCCTTACCCAAAGCTCCCACTGGAGCCATCAGCCTGACTTCTATGCATGCCCCTGGGCTCCCACAATGGGCACGGGGTCTCAGAGCTTGGGCAGCACTCTGAAAGGCAGCTTTTGCTGTGTCCATGAGGTGATCAGATAAAAGACAGCATCGGGAAGGGCTGGAGGATGTGAACAGTTCAATATAGGTTACTGAAACAGGTGACATGGTGGCCTGTCAGTAGGTAAAGGACTGTGGTGGTGGGAAAATGCTGAATTCTCCCCATCCTTGGAGAGAGGACAAAACGGAGTGGGTTTCCCTGCACTAGAAGTAAAAATAAAACTTCTTGGTGAGGAAAGATGGTAAAGCTTGGAAACTCGGTGTGCCTGGGGACCTGCTGGCATTTCAGCTGCTGGCGTTTTCGAGAGTGCATGTGACATACATCTGTCAAACTGACACACATATGATGGGAGGGCAGCAGGTCAGGCTGCCTCTTAGTTCTCTTCCCCCTCCCACTTTCTGTGAGTGGAAGTGCAAGCCAGAAGAAACAGAAATGCTGGGATTTGCATGTTAGTCTCCCCTAAAGATGAAAACAAAAACACAGAGTAAAAGTTGGGTCATGGGTTTTATGTACATAGAAAAGAATAAAATCCAAAGGAAGACAGCAATGATTTATGACTGAAAAGAATGAAGAGTCAGAAATTACTTGTGAAAAATAAGATATTTACTTGTATTTTAAATAACACCTACAGATTTATATTCAGTTTATAATTGTGTGTTGGGGAAATGGCTACTTTACTTTTTCCTAGCATTCCTTCAACCACTTTGAAGTAAGCATTTCATTAATGGAAATGACTGTCTGCGTTTCTTTTAGCACTTTGTCTGTGCCTTATTTTATCTTGTCAGAGGAAACAGGCAGATATTAATTCCTGGGGTTTTTCTTGTCCATATGATAATCCAGACAAGATTCTGATAATTTCAGTACAATAGCCTCCTCTCAGGAAAGCTTTGAACATACTCTGAAGTGCTAATCTCTTAACCTTCTAGAGTTCATTATTTGGACAGATAAAAAATGAGTTTAAAATTACATAAAATGTCTTTTTGCCAAGATATAATCTACTTAAAATGTTCTCAAATTGAATTATGTGGACTGTATACCATGTATTGATTAAAGAAATCTTCTTAATGTAGTCATATAATAAGACTCCTGACATTACTTTTTTTCTCCTTTGATGGAGTTGGTTTTTAACAGAAGCTTCAGCATTGTGTTTTGTAAAACTGTCACCATACTGATGATTTCTCAGTTGGGCAAGGCTTTGGCCTCTGGATCAATTATGCATTTGAGGATAGCACAACTGTGAAAGTATCTAGTCCAGTGCCACTTGTGAATAAGTTTTTCATACTGCGTTGATATGAAGAAGCTGAAGGCTGCTTTGGATTATGTCTTGCAGGAGTGATAATGTGGCCTTAATTCAGGATGCATCCTTTGCTCTTTCAAACTAGAAATTTTGGTAAGTGCTGCTTTCAAATGTCCTTTTTGCCATTATAATTCTTAATTCTGTTCTTTTTCAGACTGGAATGAAACCAAACAAAGGATCAGTCAAATACATGAAGAAATACATTCAGCTATGACTTCTATTTCTGGAAGGTGGGCAAGGAAGTGGATAAGTTGAAGTCAGGAGCTGCTCTGTGGTTTGGAAGGGTCCCAGCTTTATCACTGCCTTATCCAGTCCCATCAATGCCTTTACTGTGCAAAATCTTTGCATTGTGGATCTCTGAACTCTACAGCTGTGGCGTCCTGTCATTCTTTATGTTCCTGGGCTGTTCAGTGGCCTCTGCTGGAAGAGCAGGGAAAAGCCTGATGCCTCAGCATTGATTGATTGCCAAAATATGTGCCAAGAGAGAAACAAAGGGGAAGTGGTGTCTGGAGGTCTCTGCAGGGACATTGTTTTAAGTCTTACTGTGGACCTTAAAATGAAATTTGAATGTGCACAAGCATGATGAGTCTTTGAACTCTGTCTGACCTCCTCCAGTTGCTTTGCTTTTAAACAGTGTAATTTCAGTAGTGATGCTGGTTTTCTGAAGCTCTATAGCTCATTTACAAAAACTGCTCATCTGAGTTGATTGAGGCGGAAGGGAATAGGTAAAATAGGGAATTGTTCAAAAGAAAAAAAAGGTTAAAATTTGATTTGGGTTTATTTCTTAAGTATTTAGAATACCATACAAAAAAGATTTTCTGGTAGGCAGATCCTAGTCACTTCATCAAGACAATGACTTGGTTTCAGTAAGAATAAAAAATTTCAAGTTCAGTTGTCCTTTTTTTTAAAAAAAAATTATTTTGTAGCAAATCTGAAGTTGACAGTATTTGTTCGATTCATTGTAATTGCTAGAAATGCTTCATCTATTCAGAAGCTTTCATGACAACCCCAGAGACTGCTGGGCTTTAATATAAGTTGTTTTTATCTCTGATTTTTCTCTCAGATGATTTCCCCTTTTCTTTTCTCAACATGTCTAGATTTTGTTATTATAGTGTTAATGTTTTCTCTTGAAAAGGTAACCATAAAGCAATGGTGTTTCATATCTTTTATCTGAATTCCTGGGTCCAATTCTTATGTAGAACTAAGCTATTTCTTGCTAACATCATGTTGCAGGTTTACTACTGAACAAGCTGAATCAATCAATAGTTCCTCTTTGATAGAGTAAATAAATGATGTTGTGGTATGTGATAATCTCTGAGTTTTCCCACCACCTAACAGAAGGCTCATACTGAAGTGGGAGTGTGGAAATGGAGGAATTGACAGGTCCAGACAAATGAACAATTAAGTTGGCGTACTGAGGTCTGTGGCAAGGCAATAGAATAAGGTAGAATACGTGCCTGGAATATCAAAATCTTACATGCTAGTTTGGAGTGTCCCAGGAGAACTACTGGACAGATACTGCATAAAAAACAAGTGATGTTCCTGTTACAGCAGATTAAGTTGCTTATCAGTGGCGTAAAACTGAGAAATACGGGAAAATGAGCCCAGAACTGGCTTTTTTTTTTTTTTTGGGGGGGGGGGGGGGAGAAAAAAATCACCAGA
>VXBX01001529.1:55841-98456 GCA_013400415.1 Scytalopus superciliaris
AAAAAAGAAAAAAACGGGGAAAAAAGCCCAGAATGTTGTTTTTTTTTTTTTTTTTTTGGGAGGGGGGGGAGGAAGGAACATATGCATATATATTTCTAAAGCAATAATCTTTCTTTTCAGGAAATATACCTTGAAGCAAAGAGGAGGAGGGTTGAGGTGCTGCAAGAGGAAAGTATGGGAATTTCCAGCAGCAGGTCCCTTCCTCCCAGGTTGCAGCCTTGGTGGTAGTGCTGGTAAGTCACATAAGTCACAGATTTCAAATGTCACCATTATTTAACCACATCTGCAGTGTCACGAGTGGCAAAATGACAATAAGAAGGGGGATAGACTCACAGCATCTCTTGCTTCTGTTTTACAGCCATACTGTGAAATGTTCAGTTCTGTTAGTTCTTATTTAAGTTATTTCCCGCTTCAGGAAAAGCAAACATGTTACCAACATAATACGCTGCCTTGCACTTCCAGTTGGGACAGAAGGCATCCATCAGCAAACACTTGAGCAGATGTAAAAGCATTGCTAAAGAAATGGACCTTATGAGGTTCTGATTTCAGCTTTGGGGTAAGTTAATGTATTTGCTTTGGGGTTACTTTTTTTTTTTCCTTCTGGATGTTTTTTTCCCCATAATGCCAATAAATTGCAAACATAATAATAGAAAAGAAACTGCATTGTGAGTCATAAATAGGACTATTGACTAAATACCAGTTGTATGATCTACACTGCCAATGTGTGAGCCAGAAAGCACATCTTGCCTGTACGGTTTTATTTCTATTTTCAAAGAAGCAGCAGTTAAAAAAATCATTATCACTTGCGTCTGAGCTGATCATGTTTGATTTGGATGTTACTGGGATGCAATAAACAGGAAACCCCGGGGTGCCATTTTACTAAGACAGTTTTCAGAAAGTAACCACAGTTTCTGCAGCAAAGCACTGCTGATTTACATGGATTTTCTTGTCACATGTTTTGGCAAAATGTATCAGCTTGTGCTTCTTAGCATCAACAAATAATACTTGACTTGCAAACGAGCTCCTTGGCAAGTACCCAGCCGCAGGAGGCTTGGAGACTTGACTGTATAAAAAAGACTTTCATTTCACCAATTTGTGAACGGGCACAAACCCTGCCATGGTCGTTTGCAGCCACTCTCTGATCCTTGCTCTTGATTCTCGCATACAGAAGCTATTCAGCCTGTTAGCTTTTACCAAATTCCAAGTAATGAAAATTAAACATTTATTTTTTCAATTTCCATGTAAATGCCTTGAAGGGCTCTCAAGCTCATTTGTGCTCTCATGTTTGAAATTAATCTTTTCTGCCATGTGACATTGGTATCTTTTCCCTCACTATGTAGACCTTTCAAAATGTTCACCTTTTAAAGAAAAGAATAAAGGCAGCTTACTTTGTATTTTTCCTGTGCAGTCTTCTTGTTCATAATGAGTTTAAATATAAGGAACATAAACCCATCTGGAAATAAAAATTATGCACTAGGTTCACTAAAAAAAGTAATTACATTATAATCAAACTGTCACTTTATGAGATAGTGGGAGATTAAATACACCACAAGCTGACAAAAGAAGAGGACGACTTGCTCTTTTAAATATCATCGATGGCACAAAGCAGTGAAGAAACCTGAATCACAGAGGGCGTAACCAGGAAAGCACTTGGAGCCGGGAACCCTCAGCCTTAGGCAGCCCTACACGTGTGTGGGCTGCTACTCTCAATAGACTGACAGCCCAAGGGTGTTTGGAGACAGGGAGGAAAACACTGGCCTGTGATTAGGAAATACACTGGATTCGTGTGTTGTGTTTTGCACAGACCTCCACTCTGCCACTGAGGCAGTTCTTGAGTTACTGTCCTTGTTCACTTCACCCAGAGCAGTAGTGCCCCACCAAGCTGTCAGCCTGTATTCGGCAGGGCTGACTCCCGACTCAGGTTAAACATGCAAGCAAACTGGGAAAAGCCAAAGGTATGAGGAGTTGTCTTTGTTCATGTTTTGCTGCTTCTTGTAGCCCCTTCAACCTGCCTTAGTGTGAATGGAAATGCCTTAGTTTGAGATGAAAGTCATGGCCTTGTGTAGCCCCTAGGTAGATACCAGCATTCAGGTGGGAGTGTCCTTCAGACCATTGTCATATGAGCTGTTGTTGAACAAAGCCCTTTTCCCCTCCTGACATAATTTCATTAAGATTTGAATTCGTTCCCTGTTTTCTGCCCTCTGTCAGCAATGGATCCTTTTCCCTGGCCCTTGCACTGACACTCAAGACCAGGCTGGGGGCAAGTGGTGGACACAAATGTGAGGCACAGGGACAGAGAGAGAAGCTGGTGATGTGATTTTTGGATGCCAGCCTTAACTTTCCAGGGGGGCCCAGGTAGGTAGGTGGCAGGTGGGTGACTGCAAGTTTATTCTCATGGATGGACAGAAGCTGGTGGGAGGCTGGCACCCAGAAGAGCCAGTCTTACTGTCAAAATGCATCTACTGAAAGAGAAATTTTTTCTCATAAAGGGGTTTTCTTCTGGTAATTGAAAAAATCTTTAGGGACATTAATGGATTGAAATTCGTGGGCTTGTAGTCTGATTTTGTTTCTGTTCTAGAGACAGAAATGATGACATTCTGGAAGGTCCATGCTGTGGAAGTGGCACACCTGATACCTTTAGTCAGTGTCTTGCTTTTTGCTTTTCATGCTGTGACTACAGTGACAGAACAGCACAGCTTGCGGTGCCGGCCAAGCATAGCATTAGTTTCTATATGCAGTGGATAAGACTTTCTTACACTTTGAGTATTCATGACACATATTTATCTGGCAGGGTACTGAAAGCCTCAGGAAAACAGAAGGTAGGGGAGCCCACTGGAGACTTCTCAATACTGTAGCTTGCTTTTTTCAAATTTAAATCCCTAATTTGTTTAAACACAATTAATTATTTTTTTCCTAAGAAAACTGGAAAGATTTCAGTTCCAAGAGCATGAATGTGAAATGAAACTTAATTAAAAAGAAATAATAATAAAACCTTGTCCAAATACCTATGTCACTGTGTAGTCTCTGTTTTGACAGAAATAGCTTTTGTCAGAAACAGCTTTTGACAGCAGCTCTCCCCAGATAAAAGTAACAGTTATAAAGCTACTGTTTTTAACTTCTGTCACCAAATCTCAGCACAGGCAACCCCACTCATGGACTGCCAGCAGTGGATTACTGATGAGCTGTAAATTGTGTACTGAAGGCCCCGTGGGCTCAAATTTAGCAGCATCCTCACTTCATGTTATGCTGCTGTTCCTGGCAATAAAGTTGGTTAAAATGCCATAGTCTTCTTCACATTAATATTCGTGCTCCTATAGCCTCCTTTATCATGTCATATGTACAAGATATTTTGAATTACAAGAAAAAAAAAGAACCAAGCCTCAAACTAACCAACCAAAACAATCACTATTCTTGTGACAGAAGATGCAGGTGGTTTTCTTGGGTTTGACTGTGCAGCTACTTCCATGAGGCCACTGTGGCTTGTTTGGCATAATAAGGCTATTTGGAACAGAAAGTGCACCTCTCACAGTGTCTTGGGCAGTCTCAGCTTTGCCCATCTTTGTTCTGCTGCAAGGATGAAGACAGGGATGCTGGTTCATCCCCATGCCCACCTTGCTGCACACAGCAGAGCCACAGGTGGAATTTGTGCTCCCTGGTGGATTTGAATCCTTAAGAAAGTTGGAGGATTAACATCACAAAGTATTCACTCCTTCTGGGGCCCATTGCCCTTCTGGTTTTTTCTGCTCCTATTTAAATTGACCTGATGTTGCAACAGATGCTGCAAAAAAGGCTCCTAAACAGATCAAAATAGATCTGATGGTGCTCTTTTTTGTTTGCTTGTCAGGTTTTTGTTTTGTTTTTGTTTTTTTTTTTTGTGGGTTGCTTTTGTTTGGTTGGTTTTTTATTTTGTTTTGGTTGGGGGAGTTGGTTGTTTGTTTGGATTTTGGGGTGGCTTATTGTTTTTTTTTTCTCCTTGTTTTGATTTTTTTAAAAAAGCTGTTTAATTTCAGCTGGGGCTTGAGGTAAGTTGTAAGGATCTGTTTGTGATAGAGGTAAAGTTTCATTGCTTTTGCAGGGAAATCTGAATTGAAGAAGAGTTATAAACTTTTAGATAACAAACAAAACCTTTTAATCTACTGTTGCTTAACTCTAGCACAGAATTATGGAAGGCTTTTACTTCTCCTGCTCCTAATCACATAGAGAAGACATTTTTTCAGACCCAGCAAGCAGCTTTGGAAATTATGTCAAAGACTTAGCAATACAGTGTACTCTCTGGCTTTTGATTTAGCCTAAGCTACTCATCATTAGAGTCCCATAAACAACAACATCATTCTGCTATTGAATCTCTTTGCCCTGTGAACATCATAGCAATGCAATAATTTAGCTGAGATAGATGTGACACTGTAAGGCTGAACTATGTTTTATCTGCCTACAGCAGCTGCTGCCTAGCAATGTAAACACTATATGTGATAAAGAGGAAAATACAAGTTTTCTGAAAAATTAAGGCTTTGGTTTTTTTCATAAGTGGAGTCATGGAGGTGTGCAAAGAGAAGCTCCCCCTCTGAGCCTGGAGCAATGTTCTTGGGATGTGTCACAGCTCTGGACAAAAGTAGGTGACATTGCAGATTCATCTTAACCTGAAAATAAGAGTGGTGAAATGAACATAGTAAGTTCAAGCCATTGCAGGTATCTAGGGAGTCTGCACACAAGTTATGAATTCTGGCCTGATTCAATGAACTTGGGTTTATATCTTGATAATGTCAGTAGTTTATTTTCTTTTTTTTTTCTTGGTTCCCCTCCACAATACACCCTCTTGTGTTGATTACTTCAGCTACTGTTCTAAGTGTAAAACAGACACCTATATCTGAACTGGTCTGTTAAATCTTTCCAGGGCCTGATGATTTTTCCTGATTCAGAAAGAAAGAGAGATATTAGAACTTTGTACTCCTTCTCTGCAGGAGCCAGGGCACAAAGTCTCTAGCACAGCTTGACACCAAGGTGTAAGGACTAGATTTGTTTAAAATGTACTAAGAAAGCAAGATTACTTTCTGGTAGCTGTGGATGCCTTTTCTCCATATTTTTGTTGGAGGTGCTACAGGTCCCTCAGCTGTCACCAAAGGTCTCCACTTTTCACAGTAACCAGGCTTTCAACTGCTAGTCTCTTTGAAAGCTGAAACCTGCATCCTCATTTTTGAAATAGCTCAGCATCTCTGTCTCTTTGGATCATGTTGCTCTCCCCTTCTCCCCCTACCCCACTACGACTCCGAAACTATTTTACTGTTCGTTGTCTTTACGAGAGCCCATGTGAAGGGCAGTGAGGCTGGTAACTCACTTAGCTGCTTTTTGGTTCTGTTTTTTCTTCAAGCATGTTGAGACTGATGAAAATTAATATCACACTTCTTATAAACCTGTCCTTATGGCAGATGCAGACCCTTCTAAAAGCATGTCAAAACAACTTGTTTAAATGACAATTTGCTAAAATTTAATAGAATGGAAAACAGGACAAAATCATATGAAGACTTAATGGAAAAGAGCTTTGACTGTTTGCAATCTCAAGATTTTAAATAGAATACCAGCTCAGAGGTGTGTGATGAGTTTTGATTGCAAAGAAAGCAAAGACTGAGGTTTTAGGAATCAATCTCTGATGCATCTAAAACATCCATCTGTGCAGTGTCTTTGCCTGTAAGAAGGCTGCCTTCCATGTGATCCCTGCTCTTCAAGCAAAGGCAGCAAGGATTGTTAACCTGGATGAAATAAATCACTCATCTTAATACAATATTCAAATGAAATATTCTCTAAAATCTAATTTGTGGAAGTCAAAGACAGTTGGCAGCTGCTGATCTGCTTGCTTATTTTTCTGCTGTAGTTATCCTTGTCTTTGTAAATACACATCATTCCAGGTTTTACTCTCTAGATTAAAGCCAGGATGGCTAATTTTAATAAGTAAGGATTTTATCCTGATTAACAAATCAGGGGTTTTTCTGTCTCCTTGTAAAATGCTCGTGGCTTCACTAGAAACAATGTGGGCTCTTTACACTCCTGGCTTGACTTAAGATGTATGCATAATGCAAAACAAGAACAGTGGGAAGGGCTCTCCCATTCTCAATTAATGTGTTTGATGGAAGGAAAACCCCTCCATTATAGCACTTATTATTAGGTAAGATTAGGTAAAAAAAATAAAGGCTTAAACTTTTTTTTTTTCTTTTTGCGTGGTTACAAACTTTCTTGATCCTATTAGTCAGCATTGGCACCGAGTTCTGTGTAATGTAAATCTATTACACAGCACTTCAGTTCTGGCCATAGAAATAAATGGGAACCTGTCCACAATAATATTTAATCTAATTATTTGTTTTGCTAGGACTTACTCTATTTTATCTGTTTTTCTAGTGGAGTCATTGCACTACATGCCTGACCCAAATGTTTGGTGTGCACTCCCCTAGTTTGGTGTGTCTCCAACTCTATTCAGAAGTCTGTGCTTACCCTGTCCTTACTGTTATTCTGATGCAAACTTTGTCTCCACAATCATATCTGACCAAGGTGTGAGTGTTTGCAATTACTGAACTATAACAATGCCAAGACAAGAAATGTCTGAAATCTGAGACATATGTGTTTGCTATGTGGGTTTGTGTGGGGTTTCTTGTTTCAGATTCCCCTTCCATTCAGTGCTATTAATTTATTTAGTGAACTTCTCAGTTCAGCGTTGCCAAACTGCTTACTTCAGTGCATGATACCTACTTGTTACAAGCATGATTTGCACTTGCATATCCCAAGTGCAACCACTCCAAAAGGGGAAATATGATAAATAGAAAGTTAGAGAAAATTCAGAAATAAAATTAAGAGTTTATTCAGAGGCACAGAGTCCCAAGGGAGCTTATTAAGTACAGAACATAAATCTAGCAAGTTGTAGTTGCTAAGACACATGGATGTCAAGGCTCAGGAAAAGTGTCTACCTAGACCATTAATAATATAAGCAAATTACACCGATATACAAAACTGCAAATAGAGTCAGAGTTCTTCCCTTAAAAAGGTTTTGCACATTAGCACCATAACCTTGAAATTAACCTTTCCTCCTTTAGCATTCTCATATCTGTTGTAAGTAAAATTGCTATGATATCTGCTGAACTATCTTGCATGCAGTGCTCTTTGGCAGCCATGCTGTGAAGATGCTGGTGAAAGAAGAGTTCATTTTCCATGGAGCTGGTGTTCCACACAAGTGTTGCCCTGATAATGTCCAAAGGCTTGATTTTATGGAAGCTACCAACAGACCAGGTTGAAAAAAATAGTGTTGTGAAAAATAGCCCCATCTTTCTCATGGTCTGCCTAATTAAAAAGGTAATTGACAATCAGCTCAGTATGACCTTTCTCCCTGCAGACATGACCTTTGCTCAGGCTTCAAGATACCTTCACTGAAGCCACTGAAGACAGTGGTTAAGGACTGAGGCTGAGAACACCCAGCAACCATTTGAAGCCCCTACAGGACACATTTGAGAATGAAAGCTTGGACTGATTCAGCCCTTATTTGTCCTAAAGGCAACTAGGAAACGTAAAACAGTTTACGGTCCATCAATAAGACAGATATAAGAGTCCTTGACATAGAAACGAAATTTCAGGTTACAATAATGAGAAATATATCATGAGGACATGATAAGTATCCAGCAAAATGCATGAGCTTTTTAATGGGCCTGTCTAGGAAAGAAGCTGTCTTAGGCAAGCCCATAATGTCCTTAAGGCTCTGCACCAGTGAAGGTTCAGAGAAAGGTAAGTGAGGTTGGATGGTAGAGCCAACAAGTATTTTTATGATAAAACAGTGACAGAAGACAAGAAATAACAGAAGCACAGCGCTACTGTTGTTACACAAATTCCCAACTGTGGTGAAAACAACCCAAAACTACGTCAGGCCACTTTCTGAAAACCCCAAGTTAGCAGCCCAAAGTCCCCACTATTTCCTGTTAGCAATGTACCTTTTCGCTCCAAGCTGCACCTCCATGCAGATGAAAGTCTGTTTCAGAGCTGCAAAGGGGGGTTGGGTGAAGGGTGGTGTTGACCAAAATATCCTACTCAGTTAAAATTTGTTGCTAGTGCAGTAGATCCCTGTATTTTTTCTCCCTCACCTGTTATGCTCATGAATTCTTTTATTTGTACCAGGCCCCAAAATTGTGCTTCCTTTGTTATTAGTTTCCTGTTCCACTCCAGCCAGTTATTGCTTTCAGACCAGCCTGTGTCCCCAGATGTCAGACTCGGCCCGGGGCTCCTCTCACCTTTTCCCAGCCTGGCCTGACACATCCTCAGTGATTTGGTGACACAGCAGTGCTGCAGCCTCTACCTCACTTTGGCTCAGGCTTTGAACCCTCCGTGACAGACCTCACTGTAGGCATCAGGCTGGGCTGGAGACATCTGGGATCCCCTCCAGCCTGAATTACTCCGTGTTTCTGTGTCAGATCCCACAGGCACAATGCTGGCTCGAAGCCAGGATGGCTTTGAAATAGCCACTTTTGCTTGGCATAACCAAAACTTGCTGCCTCACTGGGATATCAGTGACTGCAATAACCAGCTCTGTTAGGCTTGGTAGGTAAGAGGGAGGGATCCTGTCCTGAAGGAATATAGAGGGGAAAGAGGACTCTGATTTGTATGGAGAGAACTGAAGGATAAAGAGGTGAAGCTGATTTCCCAGACTTACAAAAGCCTGCAGAAGGTGAGAACAGAGTTGTGGTATTTGGAGTTTGAAAGGTATCTCTTTGTTTCTTTTCATAGCCGTGCAGAAAATCTTTTTTTCTTTTTAGGAGTAAGAGCTGCCCTGCATGCTTGTGGCAGGACAAACTGTTTTCTGAAGCATGGAAGATAAGATCATGATTTGCAGCTGAACTTGGTAATGGCTGAGCTTGTTATTTGTTAGTTACCTTATTTTAAATTTTTTAGAAGTACTGTTGTAATGTCTGTGGAGAGGATGGATGTGTAACAGTCAATCTGATTTATGCAAATTAGAAGGGGGAAAATGGGCTTAGGTAATGGGGATGTCATAAATATCTCTGAGTTATGAAGTGGTGTATTATCAGAAAGGTCAGGAGCAGGACACAGTGATTGCTCACAACCTTGTACTCATCTTGAGTCCTTTCTCTAATCCCTTTGCTATTGGTCTTTTTGTACCTTTGAAAAACACGCTGATAAACAGATAGCAGGAAATGGTGTCTAGGGAGGATCATACCACAAGTTAAATTAACCCTACCACAGGTGGATAACTCCAGTGGTAATTCTTCCCTGTGTATTGGTGTTATGGTGTTAGACACAGTGTGTATTCAAATGCACTTCTCCAAGGAGAAATGAGGCCCATGAGTGATTGTTGTATCATATAATCAAATACTTGTTTTTTCAGCCTGCTGTGGATTACCAGGGGACACTCATACAGGGAAAGCATCAGAATGTGCATGACAGCCACCACACAAGGCTGGGACCTGGCCACACAGCACGGGATAAGGTGGGGCAGGGGGTGCTTTGTGAGCAGCCCCAGCAATAACTAAATGTTGTAGCTTGCTTTTCTGGATTTTTGGGTTAGCTTTGCTGGGCTGCTGATCTGAGGTCATGTTCTGTCTCTTTCAGGAAAGCCTGTGGTGATGGTTGTGTTCCCTTCACTTATGAACTGTGTGTTCAGGTTTGCTATTGGGAACTTGGCTATCAGGGGCCAGTTATTAAAGGACACCTCACTTAAGGTGCCCCTGTAAGGAAGGAGTTCAGACAGGGAAGGTAAAGAGCAGAGATTCTGGCTGCAGTTCACAAAAAGAAAGCTGGGTCAGCAGAGAGAATCGGTATGGATGGATACACACATTCCTCTCTCAGGAATGCATCTGGCCTGGAAGTGCATTAGACTTGGATGCCCATAATCACAGTGATGGATGGTTATCAAGCAACTTAGGGTGAGTATGCATTTCTAATGTTTATACCACAGACTGCAGAACTGAGGGGAAAATACAGACATTTAAGAATAGAAAAGGTATATGATGTTTAATGGGCAATGGCACTTTCCCCCCCCCCTCCCTCCCCCCTCTTTGGCAATGTATTAATTACTAGAATCTTTGTAAGGCTCTGGAAATCCTTAGATATAACAATATAACTTAATTTCTTCTGAATTTCCCTTAATTAGCTTTTCCCAATTATTCTGCAGCAGGAAGTACTCAGAGAGCATCGAGTAAATTAACAAAAATTATAACAGCATGTGAATGGTCACACATACAAATAGCTCTGTATTTGAGAAATCATTTTTGTACAAAAGTGGGGAATTATTTAACCATAATTTCTGAATAAGTTTGTTGCATTTATATTTTGGACTTTACCTTAGTTAAATTTCATCATAATCGATAAGTTGTCTCTCAGGTCTCACTGAGAGGCATAACATTTTTAATTATTAACTTTTTCTCCATGTCAACTAAATCACTTCAGGAAGCTTGAAGTTTGTTTTAGAGTTAAGAAAGGTAACAGTGTTCAGCTCTACAGCGATAATTTTGTTCCATGTCAGTTAGTAAACAATTAGGAAAGTGTTGATTGTCTCTGAAAGGAACTATTCTATGGGCTTCTATTCAAGAAGCTGATAATGAAGGTCTGGTGCCTAACATGGAGCAGCTGATTCAATGTCAAGACCGTTTGATTTTAGGCTATAGAGATTATTTGTAAGTTTAAATTAATAGGAAAGTTTTTGTTTGTGATTTTTGTCACTGCCTTGTTGATGGCAGCTTGTTATTATGACTTATCATATGTAGATGTTGATGATACAGAAGTTATGAAACAGAGTACCCATTTGGGGTGCTCTGGTTCACTTCATTTGGGATGTTCTATCACTTCACATTTCTCAGTTCTGTTTTCTTATAAAACTGGGGGGCCATTTTCATGATCAGTTGGATTTGTCTAATAGAATATTCCATTTAGAGTATTTAGAGTAAGACTTTTAGTGTATGGACAAACTTTATCTGATCCAGTGGAGAAACCACCAAGAAGAGTGCTATATATTCAGTCTTACTGCACTCAGGCCATGCACACAAGGACAGAGTGCTTAGAAACAAATTAAAACAAAACCAAATTTGAAAAGTCATCACACTGATTGGTTTGAGTACCCTTTGAGTAAGGGTAATAATGGCTGTGTGGGGACTCAAATCTCTTGAACAGAATGGTTATTTGTAGTCTGTTTGGCAACAGGATTCTCCATTGTAAGAGCCTTTGTATCAGCATTGGATCTATTGTTTTATTTAAAAACAAAGCACCAAATTGTTTGAGAGATGGTGACCATTTCTGCACTTGCAGGAAATATTTGTACTATTTCCAAGAGTCTCACCTATGCAGAAGTTGGTCAGTTATGCAGCAGGAGCTGTCTGGGGAGTCCGTAGGACAGCCAGATCTCCACCTAGGATGCTCATCAGCATACCAAAGCATAGACATTGCTCTACCCATAGCAGGAATCTAGCTGGAGTAATCTAACATTTTCCAGAATTCTTCCTGAACAGCTCCAGAGAGTTAGTCATGTGTGTTGCTGTGATGCTCACCAGGAGTCGGGTCAGCACTGTGCCTTATATCCATTTTTGTCTTACCAGTCAGCTGATTCTTTTGTGCAAAAACTAACCAGGAATCTGCTAAAATCTCAGAACCCAAGGATTTAAGGACATAAAGACACTGGATGTACAAGCAGGCACAGACTTGATTACACCACAACTATAATTATAGAAAAAAGCTTGAATTTCTTCCTTACAACTCACAAATAAATTAAATGCAATGGCTCTTTGCCACACAATACACGTAACAGTAATTTGCAAGGTGTGTTTCCATCCTTGCTGGTAGCCCAGGAAATTGTAAATGCTTGCCTTTAAGCTAACACATCAGGAACTCCTTAATTTCTGTCATCACTAGCTAAAATAAGTCATTTACATCACCAAACTGAAGCTCAGTATATCTCCATGCAAAATATCATTGCCTGCTCAAAACACTGTTCTCATATACTCTTTGTAAATTGAAAAGACAGCTCCTTCTTAAGCTGTGGGTTAAATTTCAATATGAATTAAATAAAAGCAACAACATTTTCCAGTTAAGCTTATAAATTTAACCTTAGCTGCTTCACCTTTCATTTCTTGTTGCTTGTGACACTTAAACTTCTGTAACATTAGCTGTTGTTTATAATGTTTAGGTTGGTGAATAAAAACAAAATTAATAGGGCTTTTTCTGATAAGAAAATATCTAAAGAAATTATTGGAAATGTCTTGACAGTTCAAGATGCTTCATAAAATGTTAGTAATCATTCAGTACTTTTGATCTGCACCTTCATGTGGCAAAGGAGTAAAAAGCCAAGCTAATGTTAAGCAGCCTTTGGCAAACATAAATGAATGCATAAAAGCCACACAATTCAAATTGACATTTTCTGCAAACAAAGGCAATTCTACACTGTTCAATAATTGAAAAATCCCTGTGGCATGAACATACATAATGATGGGCAGCAAAAATACTTCATCTTCCTTGCAGTGCTTGTTGTGGGTTTCATGACTGGAGCTTGTTGAATTATTCATTGGAAACAGTTAACAGTTCTTATTGTGGATGTGGCTCTTTTATGCATTCAGAAGTCAAGAGATGCAGTGGTGCAGTTAGAAGGGGCTGTGATAAGGTACTTGCCGGGTCATCTCCAGTGCCTGGATACATAGTGTTAGGATGAGAGAATCAAAACGTCCTCTCGCAGAATCACAACTGTAGCTTTTAAATATTCTTTTTATCTCCCTAGTTACATTTGTCAGTAGTTTATCACACAATTAGGTGCAATACAACTTTCTTTTCATCCTCTGTGCTGCACAGCTTCCTACATGGACTTACTGCTCCCTGGACGTGCACCGTATTTGGCCACCTATCTCTGTTTGTGGATCGTCATGAATATTTAGTGATATGAACACATGAAAAGGACAGAATGCAAGCTGTGAAACTTCACTGTCATAATGTTTTCCTAGGCAGGCTCCTAACCCATTCAAGGCTTTCCTTGATAACCTGAAAGACAGCAAAATAATTCTTTCAAGTGTATGTGAAACTTGGTTTCAAGTAACCAGTCACAGCCATGCCTGTTCAAACTAGTCATTGAGAGTTTTGTTTTAGCAGGTCACAAAGTTTTCTCAGGTCACCAGCTTTAGAATCACAGAAAAGACCTCTAGGATCTTCTAGTCCAACCAGTAACCCAGTACTGCTGTGTTCCCTACTAAACCATATCCCCAGCTGCCACATCTAGACATCCTGTGAACACTTTCAGGGATGGAAATTCCACCACATCCCTGGGCAGCCTATTCCGATGCCTGACCACTGATTCAGTGGAGAAATTTTTCATACTATCCAATCTAACCCTTCCCTGGTGCAACTTGAGGCCATTTAATCTTGTCTTGTCACTTGAAGAGACCAACCCACCAACCCCCACCTGTCTACAACCTCCTTTCAGGCAGACAGAGAGAGAGAGAAGGTCTCCCCTGAGTCTTCTTTTCATGAGGCTAAATACCTCCAAAACAGCAATGGTACTGTTTTGCTGGGCATCAGGCACTGCACAGTTAGTCTCCAAAGCAATGAATCATCCAAAAACCTTGTTTCTTGTGACTGTCATCATCTTTGATGAGGTGCAACTACGTTGTGATCATCTCATATACGGACTGCACATTCAGTCAGTCAGCACTGTTGCAGGGTAGGGCACAAAGGCACGCACATTTGGTTGTGATACCAGTAAAGACCTAAAGTATGTTCATCTCTCCCACTTTAATTTGTAAGTAAATGGGCTACAAAGGCCAGATTCTTGCTTTGAGGAGAGTCTTGTAAATCACAAGCAAACCACTGACTCTTGAGAGAGCTTACCCACTGGGTTTTAATAACTCTTGTGCGTAACTCCACCTTTTCCTAGAAAAACACTTCTAAAAGCCCATAAAAGCCTCTATCATTAAACTTCACTGATCCCTCTCTGCAGCATGTCTTTTTCAAATTGAAAATGCTTCTTTGTTTCCTTGCATTATCGAAAGCAGGTTATTTTTTTTTAGTACATGCTAGAGTGTCTTGAGAACTATATGCTAAATTACATCAATCTGCAATGTACCTGAATTTTCAGAAGAGTTTTTGTGTTATTCTCATGCAAAGTCAATGATTATTTTCAATTTTTTGGAGATGAGAGGTGAGAATTTTCCATTTTTCCCAGTACTCTTTTAGAGTGGTAAGCCATTGGAGGATTGTTTTGTGTTATAAGCAACAGAACTTCATAACTAAGAAGGGAAAGGGAAAGTCAACATTAATATATCTACATGCTATAAATTTGAATGACAATTATTTAAAAAAAAATTCTATTCTCTAGGGGTGGAGAAGAGCAAGTGCTAGGGAAAAAAATAATCTAAGGTATCTCTTTTTAAGCTCTAAACATTCAAATATGATCCTTCTAGGTTGGGTATTCATCACTGGTTGTCCTATAATTTTCTGTGCTCAGTCTTGCAGTGCCTCAAGTATGCTGTGTCGTATTCCTTGAGCCACAAATCACAGATAGCTGCTTCTTTAAACATGTGTCGATGAAGCTGGCATGTACAAGGTGTAAGGATTATAAAGAGAAAATCAAATAAAGGATAGGAAAGGGAAAGAGGCTTCCAGCACTTGGGAAGTAAAAGAACTTTTTTTTTTCATGTCAATAAATGTTAGCAAAAGATTCATGAGGATTTTCAACTAAATGTTTGAGTAGCCCAAGTAATTTAAAGATGACCAAAGTAATTGAGAAATCCAGCTTATAGTTTAATCTAAGCAAGAAAAATATTTGTACAACTGAATGTTGCTTTTCAGTATGTGAAAAAGGGAATTACCATATACCACTTCAAGCTCCAGCTTCTTCTAATATTTAAAACCATCCTAAATGTAGAGTTTTCTTTATGTGAAACAAAATGAGTTCCTTTTTTCCCCCATTTGTGAGTGAGATGGATGAACAGGGGAATCTTTTTTTCCAGACTTCACTAGCTAGCAAAAAAAAATGGGCTATCCCAACCTCAGTTCCAATACCTCATGGACCAAATCCAACTGGAGCACAACTCCAGTCATGGTAGAGCAAACTGGTGCTGGTGTCACCTCATCACTGTGACAGGACCCACCAGAGCACAGCTCTGCCCCTAAAAACTTCTCCCTGGCATGTTTTTGGTTTCCTCATCTCACCGTCCCAGCAAGTTCCCTCTGTCATAAATACTGTCACCAAGGAGTGTGGGGTAGCTCCTTGCTAGGGCTGCTTTCAAGAGCATCTTAGTCCTGATGTTTTCTTGTCTCTGAAGTTTCTGCTCTTGGCATCCAGCTCTCCAGTGCCTGAGAACTTTCCCTGTCCTCAGAGTATCACTGCTGGCATGGAGGGAGGCCCTGGGGCCAGCTTTCTGAAGTCAAATACCACAAAAAACCCAACAGGAAATCCCATGACAGGGACCTGGTACCTGAAAACAGTGCTGTGGTACCCTGCTGTATCAATCCCTGCCCAATGTAACCCCTCAATCTTTTGTTCAATGGCAAGAAATCAAAGGTAAATAAGCAAGTAGCATAGTCAATATACACTTGTGAGCACAGCAGCTGAAGTTGCCTCATAGGGGACTGTAAATCCAACCATCAGCTACATTTAAAAGAGCAAAACTAGTAAGGTCCATCTGAAATAGCACTGTGTGCCAATATCAATGACTCTATATATGTCAGGAATGGCATTTGAACATCATAAATCAGTCATCTGGATTGTTATAAGGAGAGGAGATTTGGTCAGAAGATGTTAAGAGATACCAGGTTGCATTAACTCATAAAGACACCTGCCTCAAACTCACAGGTGAAACATCTCCAGAGATAAATATCAGTATACTAGAGGCATTATCTAGGCTTTTTCATGAAGAGGAAATCTTCAAGAAATATTTGTTTGTTTGTTTGTTTGTTTTATGGTTATTTTGGGGGGAAGTGTGTTTGTTTTGGGTTTTTTTCTTGGTTGGTTGGTTGGGTGGGAATTTTGTCCCAAAAGCAATAAAAGAAGCAGCAGCAAAAGTGAGATGCCTCTAGTGCCACAGCCTGCTGTAAAGGCAAGTGTTTGCATTCAGTGCTGGAGTCAGTGAGTTTAGTTGCTATGGAAAGGGGAGTCTTGTTTCCCTTCACCACTGCCTCTCTTTTCCCAAAGAAATGTGGACAAGCAGTGAACAACAAGACTTTCTTCACCCTACCCTTGCAGTAAGTTTCAGCACTCTTTTTAGGCACAAAACGTATCAGTTCTCATTTTTGTCATTTATCAAGAAGTAGGATACATTGGAAGCTGTGGATGCAGATTCCAAGGTGAGGACACAGTGCAGGAAGTGCTGGCCTGAGACATCTCTGTAAGACCTCCAGTTGAAGCCAAGGAATGCAATGTATTAGTTGACTTTTTCACCATAGAGGAAAACCTACTGAAACCTTCACGTGGTAAATTGAAGTTCTGGTGCAGTAAAACGCCACATTTTTGAAAACAGGACTTCAAACATACTCAGTACAACCCAGAGCTAAATTAAAGGGATGACCTTTCCGTGACTTAGATTTGGCTGGTATGAAATAAGCTTTTTTGGAGATAGGCACATCCCTTATAGAAAGGGACATGTTATTGAATTCTCATTGTACAGGAAATTCTATTGATCCTTTCAAGCACTCCCAGAGAAGTGTCATGAACTGGAGCAGGCCCTCAAGACTGTATTTACTCTGAACAGTCTTCAGAAATGGTTCATTCAGGGTTAGGATAGAGACATGTTATTGCTTTTCTCCTGTTTTCTTGTAGGGTAAATGAAGATTTCTTTACTTCAAAGCTATCAGTCTAACGACCCTCACCAGAATTAAAACAGCTTTTATGGAAAATATGATTTTGTTTAATTACACCATGAGGAAAAGGGGACAATTAAGGGGAAAACAGGATATGGAATGATGCTTTCAGATGTATAAATATAGCACATAGCATTTCCAGTGGAAAAAAAAAAGGGGAGGAGGGGGAAGTGCATGCAATTTTTCCTGACTGTAGGATTAAGCCACTTGATTAAATTTGTGAAAGAGACAGTTGTGATTTTTGTTTTGAGGGAGGCTTCAGTGTTTTCTTTAAACAAATGCTTTTTAAAAAACATTCTTACAAGAAATGTCTCAGAAAAATGACATTTTGATTGTTTTTCCCCTAATTAGGGGAAAATTGACCTTTTTGCCACAGCCTGTTTTTTAATGGTGCTCTGTAAGAAGATATAATTTACTTTTAGGCTTTGAAGCAGAAGGTGATCAGAATAAACAGGTTTTACATAGCTTTACAAATTTCATACATGTAAAGCATACATAGAACAAGAAAATTAAGGTAGCATGTTTCCTTTCGCAGCACTACTGCAAATAAGATTATTGTTTATCAATAAATACATAATGCACTTTATGACTGCATTATAAACAGTAGGAGATGAATGAATTTCAATTACGCAGGCCAACGATATTGTGCCAGTCATTATATAAATCAAACCTAGGCAGAGGCCTGTAAGCTTTTGCTGCTTCACTGATTTTTATTGCCGTACAAAATGATAACTGGAAACCATATAGAACAAGGCAAATTAAGAATCTATTGGGGGGAAAATGCAATTGGAAATGAGCATTCTCCTGAAAGCTACATTCATGAGCCAAACGCCTTGTGAGATTTTATCTTCCATGCACATTGCGATGATATTCCTGTGCATATATACGGTTAAATTAATTTTCCCTTAACAACATAAAAATGTAGCTGGCCAAAATAGATTAGAACTGCATAATATGTTGAATCACATTTTATTTAGGTGGAGAAGAGGAAAATAGTTAATTTCATCCTGGAATGATATTGAGCAGAAAAAATGATTGAGTTCAAACAAAAAGATCATGCTTCTTGAAGTTTTTTTCTTTTGTTGCATGAATGAAATTATCTGTAAATTCATGACGAGATGATGATTCTTCTCAGCTGCAGAACAGTGACAAGAAAATAAAATTATTTCTCTGTGGTCAAACAGAAACTTCTGATCCTGTTGGAGTCCAGTCTCACTCTTTGAAGGATTATTCAGTTTCTTGGGGTTCAGTGAGTCAGTTTGTGCAGTTTGAGGCTAAGGCAGGATGAAGTAGTCTGTGTCCTGCAGGATTATTCTTTAAATAAACTCATCTTCTAAACAACTGCAAAATGCCCCTGCCTGTTATTAAAACCCAGCTTGGTCCACAGCTGTTAAGTCGTTGACTCCAAACTAGCCCAGCCAGGCTGCACTATTAACCTGCCATTTGCTAGTAGGATTACATTTGCCCTTTTTAGCAGTATTTTTAGCAGTATTTTCAGTTCACCCATCACTACTCAGAGCAAGAGGAGTCAGGACCATTGGCCCAGGGCTGCCAGGCTTGTCCCCCTGCTAAACACACACACCAACCCTGGGGCACTGAGGATGCTGTTCCCTGTACACAACCCCACACAAACTCACCAAATGGAAAGCCACGTGGTTGCAAGTTAGATAAAACAGTAGGAAAAGGGTGGTATTTGGGGGGTTTGGTTATTTGGGGTTCTTTTTTAATTCTACTGTTTTACTTCTCCTTGCCCTGTAAGTGTTTCTTGTTGGTCAGTTTTTACCTTTTTTTTTCCCCCCAACCACAATGCTGTGGAGAATTATTCAGCCTTCAGCTATTTTTCATAAAAACTTTTGAAGAAGATGTCTAGTGTGTGTCTTGGCTTCATGTTTCAATGACAAAAACCCTCTTCAAACACAATAGGCAAATATATGCAGTAGAAGATTTATTTTGATGGTTACTTCTAGTTTCAGCCACGTGTACATGTATATTAATCTGATATTCAAACATTATTCAATTGAACTGGTAATCATGTAACCTTAAGTTGAGATTTAAATGTGGTGGGTTTTCTTAACGTACTTGCTTATTTTTGATGTTAGGTATTTCACTGCACCTCTTCAGTATGCCAGATTTAATTTATACCTGCTCCTACTCAGTCATTAAGTAGACACTGTCTGCTGTGCTAAACATTTTGGCCAATTTACTCTTCTAATGGGAGGGATCACTTCCCTCTATACCCTGTGTGATGGAAACATCCAAACATCAGGCTGCATGGAGTTACTCCCTCAGAGGCTGATGACACCACTCTCGCCTGCCCGAGCTTCCCACAGACCTGAACAGAAATCTCAGCTTAGGGAGTTTAGGAGATAATTTCTGCTCACAGCACCTCATGAGGATGGAAAACAGCCTCTTCAAACTGCACTTAATGAGACAGGTATATGCTGAAAATGCATTGAATAATTCCTGTGTTGCTGTTCATTACCCAATAGTTCATGCAGTACTGTGGATGAATGGAGCCTCCTGAAGAAACACACATCCCACTATAAACATGATGGAAAAGAGATGCATTTCCTCTAGATGTTGCAATGCTATTTCCATGCAAGACCATCAAAGCAGTGGTAAGAAGTCTTTTTTTGTCATGAAAGGCCTGACCCTGATGACACACGGGAGATGGATGTTAAATGGCTTAACAAAGGGAAATGATTCCTTCGGAATGTGGCATTTTGCTGAAATAATAGAGGGAATAGACTAGAAATTCACTTCACTAGAAATTGCTCTCTTAGACTGCATTTGTTAAACAGCAGTACAATCTGACTTAATAAAATATATAAACTAAGAATAATGAAACTGGTTTGTCCACTGTAGTTTTGTTTTTACAAGTTTTGTGGATCATAAATAAAACTATTCATAGCTTCTTATGTTCCATACCAGAAATCTCATGTGCCCAGCTGTGTGCCTGGCTCTTCGTAGTTTTTTATCAACTGGTTTTGTGAAAGATATTCCCTTTCCTTGCAAATCTCACTTATATCTACAGACCACTGTGTTTCTAAGAAACAGTGGTGCCTTCTTAATTCAGACACATCCTATTTGGGCAACCAGATGAAATAAGAGACATTGGAAAAAACAGTAAATAACAATAATTCACTAGGTATCTATCACCTGATTTTACCAGTAATAGCTATGTATTTGGGTAAGTTTAATGAGTTAAATCTGGTTGAAATAATTATCAAAAGAAATTTTTTTATTTGAGTTCTTTGTGATACAAATCAGATGTTTTAAAGATTAGCATAATTTTAAATGTCAGTTTAAAATGCATAAACCCTTTATTTTAGGGAGGAGAAATAAGGACTAAACTCCTCAAGGCAGCAAGGATCTGTTATATAAAAGTAGAGTTAATCTGAAAAATTAATTCCTGGAAAAAATCCCCACTGTTCCCCCTCTACTCCCTGGCCTTACCCCCAGTGAAAAGTGGAAGTGGCAGCTATTGTGGTAAAACATTTCTTGGTCTGTCTATGTTGGAGAAAATGAAAAACCATTAAACGGATAATAGAATAAAAGTGCAATGAGATGTTCAGAGAATCCATCAATAAAAGGATGGCAAGCAATTGCTAAAGACAGCCCTTTCTAAATGTAGCTTTATTGCCAGAGGATGGAAAATTGAGAGAGAATGTGCAAACAATTGAATTTATGGTAATGGCATATAAGTGCATTGTACCACCAAAGCAAAGCTCAGAGCAAACATAAAAGACAAAATACACCAATGTCCCGTGGAAATCCTGTGTTTCACCCATTATCTCTTGGTACCGGAAACTGTAATATTCTGATATTAAAATCTAATTCATTGCAAAGTGCATTAGGAGGCAGTGAGGATGACATTGTGCTCCGTGCCTGCTTTAAGGAGAATTGTTGGACTCACAGTGACTCAAGACATGAGCAACAAGCAGCTTGCCCCTGTGTGCTCAAGGTAGCTTTGTTTCTTATCTTCAGTGATACCTGGACAGTCTGACGCCTTACCTCGGCAGTTTAAGGGTAAATTAACTCTAGATAATTTGAGTCAACTTGAATTTTAAGCCTGTTTGAAAATGTGCTCTCACTAGGTCTGTGAAGAACCAGCAGAGCTGACTGATAAAGGACAGGCAGGAAGAAAATAATTAACTGATGGGCTCAGAGACGGAGCTTCCCAATAACCAGGTAAACTGGAAAGGGGAAAACCAACCTCTGCTGCAGGTCACAGATACCTTTTCTGGACAAAGCCCCAGCCAAAGCCTTGACAGAGCTCTTGACAGCTCTGTGGCTGAAAAACCACAGGCACCAGCAAACTTTACCTTTGAGACAGACTGCACTCAGCGGTCAGGCCAGTGCTGAGGGAGGGATGGGGAAGGCTTTCCCGTAAGGCATGTTTTGAATTTTATGTGCAAAGAAACCGCTGGCAATTTCTTTCAGAGAGGTTATTTATGTGTGGGTTTGGGTTTTTTTTTACTCCATGTCCCCACCTCGTGGAGCCAGCAGCCTGTTTCTGGACCCGTGCCTTCCCTGATGACCACGAGTCCCTGCTTCTGCCTCATCCCTGTTGCTGCTTAAATGTCACCAACCCTGCTACAGTACTGCTGGCTGGACCAGAAAAGTGCCCCAGCATTAAAGAAAGTCTGGGATTTGTTTCTTTTTTTTTAATGTGTAGAGAACAGTCATGATATGTTTGAGTGTACAGTGGGTAGAGCAGTGGGCATTGATGGGGTTACCTGACTGTGCTGCTAATACTTGATGAGTTGAGAGTCTAAAGATAATTCTCTGCAAAGCACTGAGAGGATGGAGAGTTTGCTAGATTCATCTGATGTGGATGTGGGGTTGAGGATAGTGCTTGGAAACAGAACAAATGGGAATAAATATGCCAGGTCAGTATGTGTCATTCAGGAGTGCCTGCTGTCTCTGAGATGGGCATAGACATTGCTGAGCTTAAGTTCAGCTAAGCTGTTTTTTCTGTAAGTCCTCTCCAAAGACTGAACCTGCAAACAAGCTTACCATACTAAAAAGTTGTAGATTGGAGGAACCAAAAACAGTAATTAAAAATCTAATTTCCAGGAGTTACTCCCCAGATCTCAACAGCAAACATTAAGAACGAAGGATGGAGAGTTTTGAGAATAGTAGCAGGTTGCTGTAAGGTAGCCAGCAGTGAGATACTTGCTGGCTTTCAAAGCAGTGTGGGGACAAGAAGAGCCGAAAGAAATTAAGTGGAGCAGCTGTCTGAGCTCAGCCCCATGGAGAGCAGAGCCTGGAGAATGACACAGAGTGTGAGCAAAAATCTGACAACGTCCAGCTGATGGCCCTGCTGAGCTGGTGGGACAAGATATCACCAGGCAAAATATATCTAAACCAAGCCTCTGTTTTAAAGATAAAGCCTCGAGTTATTAATGACTTGGGCTGAGGCACCAGCTTTGTGTCTCTTTGACTGGAAACAGTTACTAAAAATGTAATTAGCACGTATTACAGTGTTGCTACTATTAATGACACTACCTTTCCTGAAGTAAAATAGTTCTCATTTATGAAATGGGTTAGGGTTTTTGTTGTTTTACACGGTTTTGCCTGAAGCATAACAATTGCTACGTCTCTAAAAAGCCCATAAATGACAGGGGCACGGCAATGTGAGTTCTGTTGAAAGATTTAGGCCTATCGTTCCAAGAAGTGTAGTTGTCTTGGCAGCAAACTAGGATTTAAGTACCTTTGAGACATTTGCCTTTAATTGTGGAGGAATGGCATCACCAGCTGCAAAAATGTTTAACCTTCAGAAATGCTTGTCTTACTCATTAGCACCTCCTTGGGGCACTGATTACAAATAGGAGGGCTGGGAGAGGGATCTGTGGTATGGCTGCCCGGGCTGGTGGGAGGCAGAGCTATGGGGGTTCACCTGAGTCTGGCCCCAGAACTCTGGGACCTCCAAATAGTTTATTTCTTTGAGTAGCTAAAGGCCTGAGTACGGTAACATAATGTATCAGGCAGCAGCTGTCTCTGTCTTTAGCTGAGAGAGGGAAAATCACAAGCCTGATAAAACTGGGGAGCAGCTGTGGGGCTGTTGAGGGTTGAGATGGTGTCTGCCATGCCCCTTTAGAGGGGACAATGATTGTGCCATGTTGTTTTCCCCATTTTCCTCTTAGGCACAGAGGAGTTTGATGCATCTGATGCCTCGGGAGCAGCCCTGTAAGTACATCAGAGCTCATGGGGAGTGGGGAAGAGGTATTTTGGCTTAAGTCAGATCAGCTCAAGGTCTATACCCTTCTGTACTCACAGAAGTCTTGTGATAAAAGGTGCATACCTGGAAATTATTTTTTTAAAATTCCATTTTCCCCAATTATTTTTAATACTAAGAAAAAAATGGGTAGCCGTGTCTACAATTTTTTTGAAAAGCAGTCCCAGAAACTAACATGGATAAAATCTTTATAACTGTAAAACGTCTCTAATTATGCATATTTCAAAACTTGTTTGTGAGGAAGCTGTGCTGGACTTTGCAAGCACTGCTATGCAGCCACAGCTGCTGCTTTTCCCCCAGGAGCCACCTCTCCGAGTCACCACCAGCACGGTGGTGGCTTGATGAGCTCTGATAAAGCTGGCAGTATGAAATCACCAGCTAGTCATAACAAGGGCTCAGCAGGCTGTCCTTGCACCTTTTGCCCCCTCCTGTTCCTCAGCCAGGATTCCTAATTTACTCAGCTGTCTTTAAGCACAGATTTGATTCAGTCTTGTGTTTGTCCCCAACTTTCTTGATTCCAGTAGAGTGACTGAAAAGTAGCAAACACAATATTGCATCTTGTGGTGTCCAACACAGTAGAAATGCCTGTCCAAAGGCTGGAGTTGGGCTTTCCTCTTACGTAAATTAAATAAGTTATTTACAGAGAATTTCTTCTTACAGAGGACACACAGAGAACTGTGTGTTTCCTTGTCAGTGACTGACTTCTGCCAAGTGCTCAGCTTTCATTCTGGGTCTGTTCACCATCAGCCCTGTCTTCAATTTATTCCGTATAAACTGAGGTGCTGCAATTGAACTTCTCCAAGTCTGCACCACCTTGTCTTACAGTATGCCAGGTGTCTTATCCAGGCTTTGATTACTTCTCTGATGAACTACAGACATCCTGCTTGTTTGCTTATTAGAAAGCTTCTTATCTTGGTTTTACATCTAAGAAACTCCACCATTTCAGTCACACGGGACCAGTAATTAGGCTTCCTGCTTTTCTGGTCTGGCTGGTGGTACCTTAGGCTGTATAAAGAGAGCATAAGAAAGAGGTGTAAGAAAGAAAACATTGCCACTGGTAGCAGTCAACAATATAAGGAGATCCCTGGTCATACTCATCCTATGCTGAATCCTGTAAAGCTGAGGTGTTGAGCAGTACCAAAAGGTGCTATCATGAGGTCAGAGTCCAAAAAGATGAAAGACATGGATTACCATTTCACAAAAAAAAAAAAATTAGAATGGGAGGGGGAGGGATGTTTCCAGCAATTTTTGCTGAGCAGAACAGGTTGAAGCAGTAGCAGAATGTTCCACCTCTGAGAAGTAGTAGAGTCTGATTGGATGGAGCTTTGAACACCCTGGCCTAGTACAAAATGTCCCTCCCCATGGCAGGAGGTTGGACTAGATTATTTTTAAGTTCTCTTTCAACCCAAACCAGTTCTGTGGTTCTATAAAAACTGATTATTACCTTTTTTCACTGTCAACCCACACCATTAAATATTCACTGAAAGATGAGTTTGACTTGGGGTTGCAGCTACATGCCCAAATCTTCATCAAATGGCAACATGCACCTAACAGGCTGCTAATGTACAAATATTCTGATTTTCCACCTGCAATGATACCTGAAGTTAGAAAAATATTGAGGATTTATAAATGCCACTTATCCCCTGGAGAGCTGAGCCTGACTTGAATGCGTTTGAAGGCACTGCAAATTAGAAATATTTTAATCATGTATCCCCACTGGTAAGCACACATAACAGCAGCAAATATTTATCCAGATGGATGAACACAAGAATCAGTTTTGGCTTTATGCTGTCACTGCTCCTGGCCAGTCACATATGTCACTGGTGGTTCTTGCTGACATGTCATCTTCCTTGCTGAGAGCATCCAGGTGTCTTCAGCTGCTTGCCAGCCCTTCCCTTCCTTCGCTGGGTTGCTCCCAGTCACTCGTGAGGCTGTGCCAACTATATCAACCACTGGAGAAGGTCCATCTGCCAGCCTGTCACAGGGGAACAATTTGGGGCTCATCTTCTGGAGGTCAGCAGTACTGCCAGGATCTTGTATGATTTCAACAGGCTGTAGGGGCCTGACAAAAAGGTTAAATCAGACACTTGCCTGGCACAGTTTTAATTGCTCAACAAGACAATGTAGGGTATTGCCTGCCAGTGCTGCTGCTCATTTAGCGTCCCTTAAATGTTGTTCAAGCAGGAAACAGTTCTGATAAATTATTGCTGAGCAAGAAGCATGGATGTAGTGCTGTGTCATAGAAAGGGCATTTTTAAACTAATTTCATTCTTTCTGGGTCACAGTTCGGCTTCTTTCATTTGAACTCTTGAAGGGGAATTCAATCTATGTTCAGTGCTAAGGTGAGTTTTCTATGTCCATTTGCCAGAGCCATGAATGTCTTCCTTTTTCACATAGAGAACCTGATCCTATAACTCAAATGAGGAAGCTACCTCTTAGGCCTGGCACAAATCAGCAGGGGAAACTGGACTTTAGGGGCAGTGTCTGAGACCCAAAAAGTGTGACTTGCATATGTAGCTCCCATGTTCCTGGAAGTATCTGGTTTCTGTAGTAAGATAAACTGTAGCTGATAAAATTTTAAGGCTAAATCCTGAAAAAGTCTGGAAGAAAGCAGATGAAGTTCTGTTGTTAAAAGTGCAATGGGATACTACAGAAGGGCGTTTTTAGGATGATGGTCATATTGGCAGTAAAACTGCATCAGGGTTAAGTTGTTAGAGCTTTGTCTCTTTCAGCAGCAAAAAAATGCCTGTATTCTGGCAAGGCTTTCCAGGCCCAGAAAACTAGGTGCTCAAAATTGACTCAGAGTTAAGTAGTTATGGATTAAACCACACAAGCACAAAGTGTTTCCTTCAACTGATTCTCCATGCAAAGAGTAGGCACTGTGGATGCCTGTTGAGCTTTCTCACTTGAGAGCTGCAGGGGACTGTCTGCAAAAGCTGAAGCCAGAGGTGCTCTAACCAGCCCTTCTCCCCACGCCACAGCAAGAGCACGAGCCTTGGTGTACAAACCAGTAGCTTTAAAAAGCCCCCGCAACATCAGCTGCATAATTCAGAGGTCTCTCTTTTAATGATGTCTCTACAATGTCCATCAGGAAAGGCAGGCAGGGTGCAGAACCCCAAATGCCTGGAAACCAAGGAGGCTGGGAAAAGTCCCAGCATTGCTGACCAGAGGGTATGGCTGTTTGCAGGTGGCAGTGGCCAAACATGCTCCATGGAGCTTGTGCCCGGTGGCCTGGCAGGCAGAGCAGTGGCCCTGCTTCTTAACCTTTCTCTAGGTTTACTGCTTTGCACATGAAATTAATAAGATTTGTCATAAAAATATGCACATTGACCATCCGTGTTAATAATTGACTTAACGAGGATCTAACTGCCTCTAGCCCATCCCAGAGAAGTTAATTGAGGGGATTGTGTTTATAATCTGCCTTGAGAGTCCTAATCTTCTGTTCTGACGCTGCCAAGTCACGGATTGATTGATTTTGGTCTCCTGGAGCAAAATAACAGCCTTCTGAGACAGACTTTGGCAGTTTCCCAAAGAAAAAGTACACAGCATGGGGAACCAGGAAAAAAAAAATAGAGGCTTTTCTGTGATGTTTAAATGTGGATTGCTAAAGCCTGCTTCCTAGAAAACGTGAACCTGCAAATGTCAAGCTCTTAGGTATGCTTCAGGTCCTGTGAAGAAGTTTATTGTTAGCAAGGAATTTGTGTTATTTTGTATAGACAATGGATGGTGAAGTTTTTTTCTGATAATTGGGGTAAGGGGTTTAAATGATAAAACAAAACAGGTCATCCCTGCCTTTTGAGGGTGGTGGGTGAGGACTTGCAGAGGTAACCCTTCCCTTGGTCTGGGAACCTCCTCTCCAGAGGACCTGCCTGACTGAGCTATTCTCTAATGAGCAGGTCAGGGGGTGGCAAACCATGAATCCAGTGAGAGAAGGAAAGGTTACCCATAAAGAAAGACTGCTGAAAACTGCAACTGAAAAATGAAAAATTGCAATAAAATGTTAAATTGCAGAACAATGTGCTAGAGAACCTGTCAGGATATATAATTCTTGATTTATTTATTTTTTGCCAAAGTCAGCCTAACTGCACCTAAGGTACTTTCTGGTTAATATCTTTTATGGATGATAATTCTAATAACAAGGTAGCTAATATAGTTGCTCTGTTCAATATTTTGTCTATTTTGAAACAGCTGATTCCTTCCTGGGAAAAATCCTAGTTCTCTCCTGTGGGCAACTAGCATGTGATGTAGGTGCCAATCCCATAAAGCTGTGCATGTACTTTTTCTGTTGAGGATTCCAAGGAACACACTTGTTGCACCCAGTGTTTTCAGATCAGGGTAGCATTCACATGGCTATAATAAAACTTATCTTCTGGGTGAATGGACCACCTGCACAGACTTCTTCTTTCCCTTTTTGTTTCATACACAGGTTGTTAAGGGCTTCTACTGTTCAAACCACTGAACTATATATGATTTTTCTTTGAACTTACATTTCTTACATTTCTTTCATTATCCAATTCACTCTCTTCAGCTTCTTGGGAATGAGAGCCAGTGCAAAGCAGGAAGCCTGACAGCAAAGTTCAATATCTGAGGGTGTTATGAGATTACAGCCCCAATCTAATAAGGATAGATTAGTTTTATTTCCAATTTAGCCATGAGCATTGCTGGTTGAATCAGATATTAAATCAGACTTCTAAAATTATACCTATACTCAGAGCAGCTGGTCAGCTGTACTGATCTCCAGGCTCACTACTTTTTCTTGCATCCTGAAAGACCACAGCCAAGACTTGGCAGAAGCATTGCAAGCCAAATGTGTCTCTGGTGTATTCAGGTAACTCACTAAACCGAGCCTGAAGTGATTTTGATCCAGCCTCCTGCAAACAGATCTATAGCGCTTCTAAACTTGTGTTTTTCATGCAGCTCTGTAGTGGGCTTTTTTTTCCCCCCCCTCCTTGACAAGCTCTTTGCTGAATAGTAGCATCTGTTAGAAAAATACACCAGGAGTCAGTGCAGTTTTAAAGAGTGAAAGGCTGACCTGTAATGGCCACGGCTGCCATAGTTTGCTCAGTGTTTGGTCCTTCAGTGGCCGTGCAGCTGAGCAGGGGCTAGGGAGGGAAGGGTCCTCTGGAGAGTCTGATTCACATCCAGCCAACAATTCTGTAATGAGATATTTTTTTCTTATTTTCAATTAAAATGGCAAATAAATGATTTGATTTGGGCTCAGTCACAGTGCAATTCTCCAGCTTACTGACTTTCAGAAGTCTTGCAAGATGCTTATTTTTTTTTTTTAATCTAATTACACTAACAGACTGATATTAATTTACTGAATCATTGATTTTCCAAGGGGCAGAAGGTGGCTTCAGCCTTTTTGGGAAAAAAGACTTGGGTAACACGAGTGGCTTCCCTTGTCTACAGAGTGGTGTTCTTTTTGGGACACAGTCTGGAAGCATCCAGGAGCCCATGGACTTGGGCCATTAAACCGACCGAGCCACTGCATATTCATTTTGAAAATGGAAGCAATCATGCAAAGTAGAAGTTAACTGCTCTGCTAGAGGTCTCAAATGATTTCATTGCCATTAGCAGCATTGCTAAGCTTAATCAGCTGTGGAGAAGTTAAAGCACAACCTCATTTCAGGCTGAGGAAGAGCGGTGTTCAGTCGAGTGATACCTGTGTGTCAGTAGGTCACAAGCAAACTCCTGGGAATGGCTGGGTAACACATCAGTGACTGGGATGGAAATAGTATTGAGGACAAGGGGTCAAACTGGGAGGAGGGCTAAGGGAGGTGACTACTAACCTATTTTTTGTTTGCAACCAAAACTTCAGTCCAGCTGACACTTGGGGATGATTTTTATAACTTGATTGTCACTCCTGTACTTTATACAACAAAAAAAAAAAAGTGATTGCCATTCCACTTAATACAAAAAAAATGTGTGAATGGTGACTCTTTTAAATCCTCACTAGCTGGGATATGAAGTTTCACTGAAACAGGAACCAGCAGTGCAGGCTCTTCCTATTTGTTTTGGGACTCATCTAGAAACTGAACATCTATTTTACGTGGGCAGTGACCCTTACAAACCAACCAAAAACTGGAAGTCTTTCTTAACTTCAGTGGTGGCTGAAACTTTAGGAAGTCATATTGAATGTTGAAAGAGGTATTTTCTGTTTAAAAATATCTTAATTCCCCATCCTTTTCTTCAGCTACTCGCTCAATAGCGCTCTGGAAGGAGATTGGTGTTCAGTGCATGTTGCAGCACTAAAAACTCTGTGCAAGCTCCTTAGGGCAGGTTCACATTATGCCTTCAAGCACAGAGTGAACCTAAAGGTTTCACATATGAAGAAGCTACATGTTACTCTGCTTATGGAGTGGAAAATTATGCAGAAATGTCCAAGAAGTTTCCTACTCTCCATTTTACCTTCTAACTACTCCTGTGCTGTATTTATCCCATCCAGCTGCAGGCTGTTAACTCTGTTGAGGTCTTCAAATTTAGGAATACACCTGCCCAATGCTTCGCTCATCTAAAGTGCACTTTTGTGTTGCCTTCTGGAGATGACTTTTGCTCTTTCCAGGACCGGGGGGAAATATCCTCCTCTGCAAGGCTTCAGGCAAAAGCACCTCAAGAGTCCAAACAGGCTCCCCTGAGATATTTTTTTTTTTCTCTGCAGAGTCAGGCTCAGCATGAGCAACCACCTCTGCTTTGCTTTTCTCATTTGTCCTTCACCACCTTTTCTAAAGAGATAGGGTGTAGTGGACAATTTAATAGATGATGGATGTGGTAGGATAAGTATCTCACTTTCCCATGGTTGTTTCTGACATGCTGATAGCATCAAAGGTATTTACATCGCTACAAAGATACTGCATGCAAACCAATTCATTAACATCTCATGCCTTCACAATTTTCTGCCCCCCCCAAAAAAAAAAAAAATCCAAGTTATAGTTCTCAATGTCACTGTAACTTGGCCCTCTATTGTAATAAATTATTTTATTCTATTTTTGTAATGAAAAGGCATCTAGTGCCCTCAAATTGTCACTGCTACTGTATCTGAAGTTAACTTTCACATCTTTAATATTATCTATTTGATGCATTTCTTCATTGGTGAATTCTAACCAGTCTGCTGCATTGAGCTCTGGCCAGACATCTGCATGTCTTTGAGAAAGTACTTGCACACAATAGTATGGAGGAATTTAAATTATTTGGGCAACAAAATCCATTGCAGATAGTCTCTACAGTAAAATGAGCTATAAAACCCATCTAGGTTTATACCACTTTGAATGTGAACTTAGGCTTTTCAGTTCTGACCAAGTGGTCTGTTGTTTGTCTTAATAATTCCCTCTGTCATGCAGACCTCAAGATCAAGGCCCACAAGCTGTGTCTACAAAAAGCCCTTTCTCGAGCAGACTCCTGCTCTGTCTTGTTGGAATGATCCGCAGAAGCTGCTCCAAGCATTGTCTCTAAAACTGCTGCCAAAGTGACCAGGGAATGACATGACCCTTCCAGGAGGCCTCACTGGAAGCCTTAACCTTGCAGTCTAACATGATCAGGTGTTTCCCAGCACTGGCAGCAGGTAACACCTTTTTTTAAAAAAAGCCTTTTTTCAAAGCAATGGGTGCTATTACATTTTGTTAAACAGTTATTAACCTACATTGAAATATTTTCTTACAGAACATAGAAGATGAGATGTACAAGTGAAAAGCCTTTAACTGATGCTGTGCAAAATGGGGGGAAAGCACAGCTTTGCTGTATCTGGAAAAGAGAAAGTGATCAAAGAACACAAGGCTGATCTCAGCCTTCCAGTTAATTTTGAAAATAATGGCTCTGTAGAGTCTTTAATTTTGTTGGAAATGGCTGGCTGGCTCTCACACAGTGGTTTTGCATTGGTGTGTAGTTGTTAGGTCAGTGTGCTTTATACTTGCTTTGTTTTGTTCATTGGTTGCATTTTTTATACTCTGCTTTTTCAGTAACTTGCACTTTGCACAACTACATGCTCAACAGCTTACCCTGACAGATCATCATAGATCAGAAATGGCATTAAATGGGAAGAGAGGACCATGGGGACCTGTGGCTGGAATAGCAGAGAAGGTGAGGGAGCTCATTCTCCTCCATTTATCTCTGAATGTATGCTCTCTTTGAGAGTTAGTTACTAACCTGTAGGTTAGGCCTTCTAATTAGAAAAACTAATTAGAAGACTGGAGCAGAGAGGCGTCCAGGGCTGAGTTGTTCTTGGTTTTCTCCCATAGTTGGAGCTGTCAGTGAGGGAGCAGGAAACAAAAGTCCGCTCAGATCTTTAAACATCTCTCAGATGGAGAAATTGCTGTTGAGAGGGAAGAGCGTGTGCCTCGCCATACTGCTTCAACACGGGAACCAGGGCTGCCTTATGTCAAACACAGAGTGTAGGTGTGCAGCCAGGAGGGAGGGGGAGTACAAGGAAGAAAGCAGAGTGAGAAACCTTCTTCTCTCTCTCCTCCCCCACACAGAAGAGGCAGCGCTGCAAGCAGGAGAGAGGCACCAGAGCTGTGGGTGGGAAGAGGAGACCGAGGAAGCTGGGGTCACGGGAAAAGCCTCAGGGGTATCCCACTGCCACCTCGGTGTCCTGTCCCCTGCGCTGCAGTGCTCACCCGCTCCCTCAGCCCGTGCCACCCACTTGGCCAGCCCCCCGCCAGGTGCCCTGGTCAAAGGTGCCCACCAGCTACAGAGTCATTAGCGCAAGTTTCAAAGAAGGTCAAACCCAAAACACAGTGATGAAGTGGCAGTTCCTGTGCCAAGTGCCAAGCGAACCTGAAAGGTTAGTTTACTCTCTAATGAAATTCCTGCTTCAAAGTCTCCATCTCTTTTTCACCAGGGACCAGCGCTTTCTTTAAGCAATGTTTAGAGGACACCCGTCTGCAAGGGTAATCATCCTCGCCGCTGGCAGGAAGAGCTCGTGCACTAGCATTTCTGAAAAGGCTCTCTTTGTGAATAATTGAATGTGTCTCTGGAGTTCAAGATTTCTTTTTCTGTGGGACTGACTGCAGCTCTGCTTCTTCCTTAGCTGCAGCTTACTGTAATTGAGGCAGAAAAATTGTATTGCAGTGGAGGGTTTTGTGAGCATGACGCATAATAGGGTGATTGCTGTGGAAAGAGTCATTTGTAGTGCCTCCTCCAGTGGTGAACGGATCTGCAGAAAATAATTAGAGGATCCCCCATGACCATTCCCTACTCCCACACAAGGGGAAAAAAAGGAATTCTGCACAGGGTGTCCCTGAGCAGCAGGCAGAGCTGTTGAGGACCCATCCTGGGTGATATTCAGAGCCCATTGGTTCCTGCCACCACCAGGGACCCAGAGGACTAACATCCAGGTCAACTGCTTGTCCAGCCCAAAGGAAAACGCTGTGGTTCACATATCCACTGACAAAGTATGTCGCTTGCTTGGGCACAGCCTCTTTTCCTCTGAAACCTCCCAGCTTTGCAGTGGTTTCCAGAACAGCAGGAAAAATCTGCACATCCCAATGCTGAGACAATCATCCCTGTAGCTGCCCCACCAAAGAAAAGCCAAATACAGAGTTATCCTCCCTCCAGCTACCAGCAAGGTCCACTGTCCTTGGGCACATTTCAGTACCACCTCTCATCCCTGCCATCCATAACCTGGCATGTGACATCCATCTGTGGCAACTACAAAGATGCCAGTGAGTAATTTTTCAGGAAAGAGGTAGTAGGGAAAGAAGCTTTCATAATAACTTGCCCTACTGTAAGCAGGACCTCAAGTCTTGCTCCAGGGAAGAGATGTCTCCCTCCCAGCAGGCTGAAATAAGTGGTGTGTCTCAGAAGTGGGTTTTGATGTCACAGGAGAGGCAGGGCTTAGCTGTTCATGCACATGAATGTCAGCAGCAGGGTGAATGACTATTTCAGGATCTGGGCTTAAGGTAGGAATTGGGGCAAAACACAGCTCTGAGCTGAACAAAAATCCCTCGAGTTGAGAGGTTTCTTTCTTGTCTGTCTTTCATCACCAAGCACAGCAACAGTGCTGGGTGGCTGCATTGAGCCAACACAATGTAACATGGCAGCAGTGTATTTTTAGAATGTTATTTTAGGGGCGGGGGTACAAATTCCAAGGACAAGATATAGTGATATAGTAACACGAACAAGCTGCTCCGGGATTTCTTTGTCTATTGAATATGCCACACAGCACCTGGGCTGTCTTGTCAAATGGCAATGTATATTTCAGATCAACAAAAAGGGTCATTTAAAACTCTTTTTCTCTATGTTACACAAAGTACATTCACTCATGGTACAAAGCTTACATGACCTGATCAGCAGGACAAGCTAATGTAACTACAGTCATGAATGAAAGCCCAAATTTTAGATTGAAGTCCAATTTTCTTGGACTCTAGTATCTGCAGGGAATCTCTGCGTTCCTTGTGGTCTCTTCTCTGAAATGGAAACCAGAACATACCTCTTTAATATTTTTATGCCCTTCTGTGGCTGTCAATTACAATGGCTTGACAGTTCTGATAGTCCTTAACTTGAGGACTTGTTGATCCTCTGGGAGAGATCCTTCTCTATCAGGCTTCTGAATGACAAGCAGGGATTTCCTCCCCAGGGACAAATCCCTTAGCAGCAACCAGAGCACCCAGTGCATTTCCTGCAATTGCTTTTAGTGCATTTCCTCGGGTAGAGGAGCAATGCAAACAAACAAGGAAGTGTGCAGAAGCATTTATCCTCCAAGGCATGTGGAGCCCCGACTGCAGCCTCTCCAGCACTATTAGCTGTTCCAGCTGGAACCCTTAGCCCATCTGAATGAGCTACCAAAAGGTTGCATGTGCACGAATTAGGGAAGGAAGTGGTATAGGTGGTGCTTATATCTAATAGTGCACAAAATAGGAAAATGACTAGTGAGGACTTTCTTTTTCACGTTTTACCTTGCATCCTGGAGCTATGGGGAGCTTCATGGTGAGCACATATGTCAGGACCCAGACCATTAAAGGATGGACCAGACACCCACTGCTTGTAGAGAGAGGTGCCTGTTTAAAGGACTGTGGCACTTGCCTTCTCTGCCCTGGTGGATGGGCTGTAATCAGCTCTTTCCCAAAGTCCAAAGGGTGAGTTGTCCTTGGGCCCCTGAGAATGGATCTATCAGGGACAACAAGCTTTCTACCCAGCTGTACTACCAAACACCCATCCCACCTGAGGGAGAGCCAGCAAATAACATATGTCCAGACCATGTAGATGAGATGTCCTGCCCTGCTCTTTTTGGTTTGGGGGAAACAAGTATGACAAGGAAGAACTCAGACCTGTTTCTTTCTGAAAGGCTGCCAGCAGCAGATCCAATTTGCATAAGACTTGACTGGAATGAGATGCTTTGCTGGTAGGTGTGTGCCTAGCTCATGGAAATGCAGTGGGCTTCAAGGAGAGCTCAGAAGGATGTACAGGTGACCTGCAATAAAGACAAGTGACAGAAGTGGCAGGAACCACGCTCTGCTGCCTGAGGATGCTGCCATTACCAAAGCTGACAGCTGAAGGACAGTACAGGGATAACCACACTAAGGGATTTTGTCGTGTGTGATACATTAATTCTTCATCCTGCAGAAAATAATTAATGGTTTTCTCAGGAACAAAAGGAAAAAAGGTGAATCTAAAAAACTCTTGATTCACTCTGTTTTAATTTAAGGGGATTGGATTTGTTATTTTGCTGGGATTTTTAAAGATACTGAGTGTAGAAATAGTGTATTTGAAATACAAGTGAAGGAAATTAAGCTGGGGGGGGAAGCTTTTTTTTTCCTATGCTAGCTGCCATATAGTACATAGAAAATACAGAATTATCAAGGTTGGAAAAGGTCTTCAAGATCATCAAGTCCAACCACTAACCTAGCATCACCATGATCACCCCTAAATGATATCTCCAAAAATTACATATTCAACTTTAGATACCTGACATGCTTTTGAGAGCATGTAAGCCAGTAAACTGCTCATTATGAGTTTATCTGAAAAGACAAAGGAAAAAATTGCTCTACAACTTGGGCTTGCAATGTAGACAACTTAAAGGGTTCACAAGATGTACTAATTTTACCACTGAGGCAGGAAACTGAGGCTTTCATGTTTAATGAAGCATTTCTTTGAAGTCATGCTAAGTGACTGTTGCACATCTGCCTCTCTGCACGTGGCAAACCATTTCAACTTCCTTTTCTGAGACCCTGATTGGAGCACCAAGAGACCTACATATTTTACCAGAACTTCATCGAGTGAAGATGGAAAAGAGGTGGCTCTTCTCTCTCTTTTGTTTCCTCTCGGTGCCCGGCATCACAGGTAGGAGTGTCAGTGGGACACCTTGACTCAGTTTATGAGGGAGGGTGGGGAAGAGCAGGCTGGGCTTAGTGTGTCTCACTAGGGTGCTGTAGCTACTGGCAACGATTTACTGTTTCCTGACAGCTTTGTAATCACTCTAGTTATAATATGCAGCCAGTAAGGAGTAAATGGCTTGTGCTGACTGGCAGATCACTTCATTCAAAAGGCCTAACTTGCCAGAATAGTCCCTGAGATGAGCTCGCTTCTATTTAGGGCAACTGTGTGCTCATCTCAAATGGGCCAAAAGGAAAACTGCTTTCAATGAGAAAAAAAAACCAAAAAACAACCCTCTCTTTCTCACACACACACACATACCTTTGTATACAGAGAGGAAGAATTGAAACACTGCAAGGCAAGGGTAAATTGTACAGCTGCAACCCTTTAAACAGATTCTTACCTTCTCCTTCCCCACTCAGCCCTAGGTGCTGTGTTAAAGGCTTGAGAAACAATTTTCCATTAGAGTAAAACTCAGAAAAGTAGAGTAAGGAGGGCTGCCTCCCTGTAAGAGGGAGTTTAAACAAAAAAAAAAAAAAAAATCCAAGGAAAGCTAAGAAAAAGCCTGATGTTCTCAACACCCTTCACCTACCACCCCCAAAAGTCTGATCATGCTGAATGCAGGAATACTTATTATCAGCTAGGAAGAACAATTTTGTAGGGTACACATTTTTTCATTTAAGAAAGGAAAAACTGCATGTATCTGACTGGCATGTTAAGATGCATCTCAGAATCTGGCATAGCCTGTTCCTATTTTCTTCATCACTGAGGCAAACTGGATTTTAAAAGGAAGGAAAAGTAATTCACATGTATATTCATAGAAAACAGAAGTTCTCAAATGCAAAGAAAGAAATGGAAGCCTCAAGACATGCACATGCAGGAAAACAATACTAATTAGAGAAAAATAGGACCTGATTTGTTTTTTTTTTTCCCTGAGGATGAAATCCTCACTGAAGTCACTCAAAGGTGGAAGGTGGACACCACCATATCCTCTGTGGACATCAGACACCTAAATGTCCTGGAGTTATTCTAAGAAATTTCAGTTTGAGTATAAGTATGAACTAATGGACAGCATTTGATTTGGAAAAACAAAGTTGACAGAAAATGAGACTACTTATATTGAGATGCTAACAAGAAGTTAAGAAAACTTTTGCATGAAAGGGTTTCAGTGAAAATAACCTAACATGCTAGGCTACTAACAAACAACACAAATTAAAATGTTGTTTCTACATATATAACTTTTTCATCTTAATATAAACTCAAGTGATTATTCACAGGCATTCTTTACTCGATTCTTTGACCTAACAGAGCACCAGCATGAATATGAGAGAAAGCTTGTTATGTGTCTTTTGCTTGGTAGTCTGATCTTAAGATTGCTAATTGCTATTTCCTTAAGTTTTACTGATGCAAAACTTGCAGTGAAATCAGTGAGCATTTCCTATAATAATCTCCTTGGACTGATAAAAAGTAGTTTTCAGTAGTTTTTCCTCACAACACTTGTCATTCAAGCTGACTTTTATTCATTCTCTTAAATCATCCCATGTCTCAGAATACAATTAAAAAACAAACAGAGCAATACACATCAGTGAAATAATAAAGATTAATGTTGGCCATGTCCATTCAGTAGCTTTGTTCTCCCTGCACCTAGTCTCTACATGTCCGTGTCACACTTCAGTGGATAGGTACCAAATCTCAGCCACCTCTGGGGGGATGTGGCACTCCACCCTTGTTCCTTTTCCCTGTTAAATCAGCGCTGAGGGCACACCAGGACCCTGTCTTGCTCCTGGCTGAGCTGGCAGAGTGTGGGGCATACTGCAGGCACCATCGAGGTTGCCTGACCTCTGACAGGGCATCCCCAGGCTTTGGCACCCCAGAGCCCTGTACCACATGGCAGAGCAAATGACAAAGCAAAGAAATGGGTACCTGCCCTTTTTTGAGTAAAGAAGGTGAGCTGGGGGCACTTGCTGCTGTGGGGAGCCAGCAATGTGCCTGGTGGGACTGCAGGGCCAATTCCCAAAGCAAACAAACATTGATGTTATGACAACAGGGAGGACAAAATCCAGTGTAGATGGGGGGATGACAAGTCTCTATCTAAGAGCAACTGCACAGCTCATTTTTCCTGTGCACCTGCATGCCCTTTTCAAAAAGGGACTTTTTGTATATGGCTCTGTGGGTGTGATTGATTATTTGCCTCACTATGACTCCCTCATCCATAAATTCTTCATCTCCTTGAGTTGTCAGTACCCTGCAAACAGGGGCTTGGGGACTGCAAGACTCTTGCTTATAGGAGGAAGAAAGGGAGATAAATCAATTTTACTACAGCAGCAGCTAAACCAAGTAGTACAGGTTCCCACTGCAAGCCCCTTCATTTCATCCATCCATTACTCCTTTATATGGCCCACTAAGGACTGCCACCTGCTTTATGAAATTAATTGAGGAAGAAACCACATGCACTAGGGCAACTTGCTCTGACACCGAGACAGACGTTCGTTCAGGGCATACAGGAGATGTTTAATAACACGGAGGTAAAGGAACAGCTTTCTCTGCCAAAGTGGCAAAGGCAATGGCAGTGGGCAGGAGAGACAGTACAGGCCAGAATTAGCCAGCAGGGATAACTCATTTGTTCTTGCAAAAAGAGCTGGGGAAAAACCAGGCCCAGCTTCTGCTTTATTTGTATTACTTGAAAGATTTCCATTTTCACAGAGGCCCTCTGAGCTCCCATTTCTCTCCCACAAGCACGACAGGAGCTCCCTGCCCTCTTCTAGAAACACATGCATTTGCTTTCCCAGTTCCCTCTCTGCAGTCTGTACTGGTGGAGATTTGCTGTAAAACTCCTCTCTGGAAAGCCTGTGGTTACAGTTGTAGGGTCTTCATAGTTGTCTGCAGCTAGAGCACCAAATCATGTCAAAGATGGCTTAGTAAAAGCATTGTTTAAACATTACTTGCACTGAAAATGATCTTGTTTGTTTTTAAGGCCGGTCTTTAGACATCATTACTGGAACAGAAGAGGTTCACGCTCTGCCAGGTTCAGACGTGACCCTGGTGTGCACCTTCCTAAAGTCAGATACCACCCACATAATACAGACACAGTGGTCCAAGACTGATGACAGCCAGACTACCAAAATAGCTGTTTATCACCCCATTTATGGCACCCATTACTTCAAATTTTCTGAGGCTTCTTACAACTTTTCGGTGTCCTTCAGCACGAGGAACTGCTGCAGCCAGGATGTCACAGAGTCTTTGTGCTCCACCAATCCAAGGACCACATCTGAGTGCCATCAGTGGGCTCTGCATCTGAAAAATGTTACCATCTCCCTTAGTGGGCAGTACAAGTGCAATTTTGCTACTTACCCATATGGGGCAAAGGCTGCAAAAATTCAACTTATTGTCAAGGCAGAAGGTAAGTGATCATGAATGAGGTGTTGTTTTATCCTAACAAGGGTGGAGGGGGGAGATATCAGGGTAGATGAACATTTCCTGGTCAGTGATGGTGACTTCTTCAGGGTTCTAAGTGGTGTCACTGAATGTCACTGGTACAGTTTCCTGTTTACCAGGAACTCTTTAGTTGTTATCAAGCTCATGATTAGGAAACCTTATTGTTTGGAGGAATATGAATTTAGATAGTAAGGCAAAAATGGTAGTGATATGGGAAGTTTGCACTTTTCATTTTGGAGACATGTGCTTCAGAGAACACTGGATAAGCAACTTGGATATGGCAGGACCAAGGATGCTGGATCTCTAAATCATGCTGTGCTGCTTCCATGGGCTTGCAGCACTGGGCACCAGAAAGAGAAAACACCATTTTCTGGTTGAGACTGAGAGCTGGTATCTGTAGGGCATGCCGGGTGTTAGCTCAATGAACGGATGTGTGTCCCTACTATCAGAAACACACTGGAGCAAAGCAGGGGATTGCTTAGGACAGTCACAGGAATGGAAATTGGGCTGCTTCTGTCAGCCAGAAGAAAGCTGGAAAGCAGCATGACTTTTCTTGGTAAGCAAGCCTCAGGGGAGAGTGTGAACTCTAGGGAGGATATTTAAATTATCCTGGCAAAGGAGCAAATTGATTTAAATAGGCGGTATTGGATTTGACTACAAATTAAACAACAGTGGCAATTGTTAGTGCAGCAGCATTGGGAACAGCTATTTAATGTCAGCAGTGACGGCAAAAGTCCAGACTGCAGTGGACTGGGTGGGGACACTAAGCAAGCTTGCTGTTGTGCACATGGGGGAACTGGATTTGATGACCCCAGGAACCTCTCCCTGACCCAGGTTTCGGCTAACAATCCAAGGAGGATTAAAGTAAATGCAACAAACCCAGCACGGTTTCAGTTCAGAGCTGCAAGGCCAACATGCTCACTCTGCTTTTGCCCTGGGCTGCAGACACAGCAGTCACTCAAAGGTTAGGAGCAGGTAGGTGCAGGTTATGTCAGAGTAGCAAAGAGCAGCTGTGCTCCCACTGCCCTTTCACCTTCATTGTGAGGCCAGACTGGTGGCAGGAGGGACATTGGTTCCCGTGCTGGATCACACTGGTATTGCAGAGGAAGGAGGTTCTGTGCAAGGCTCATATTCAGGGATGTTTAACGCAGGCTGCCCCCCGGTTCCTGGATGGCCCCTGCGTGGCAGTGGCTTCAAGCATTTTGGGGCTGTTATCCTGCAGGCACACCTTGGTCTACTCTACAGCACCTTCCTGCCCTGATGAACTCACAGAGGCAAAATGAGAGCCAGCACCTCTGAGCAAGCCATAGAGGATGGGTGTGTTTAAACAGTACACGCTGAATAACTGTGCCAAAGATGAAGCCGCCACACTACCTGCTCTACAGGGGTGTGTTATGGTAGGCTCCCCTTTGGGAATTTTCCTGTGCTTCACAGGGCAGAGTGGCTGGATCAAGGGGAGTGCAGTGAGGTACAAACAGTGCTGGTAACCCTGTGAAACCCTGCCATGCCTCTGTTCATCATATGATGTTTTTCTGTCTCTTCCTTAATAAATTAACAGTGCTAATCAGGCATTGCTCCTTTTCTCTTGCCAGTGCCCTTTGTTGATACGGGAATGTTCAACGCTGTTATTGCTGTCTGTGTGTTAAGTGTGGGCAGCTCTTGTTTGTATCAGTATCATTGTGGGTTTTTCAGTAGCTACATGAGGTAACAAGCTGTGCTACTGATAACTGCTTGCTAGAGGGAACTGAAAAATTAAGTTCGCTGCCTCATGCAGGTTTGTATTTTTAGGTAACCTGATCTTTTGCAATGAACCACATTCACTCAAAAGGAGGCAAAACCCCCTTAATTCAGCCTATGAGAGGGATGGATAAGGGTCCTAGTCATTGATGAAGTAGTTTCCAACTATATCAAACTGAAGTGAATCCAGATGGATTCAGCTTGTAGATACTGCAAAAAGTCTGCAGCACAGCAGGCCTGGATAGGACAGACAAACACAGAGGACCATAGCCAACAGGCTGTTAATGGAGATGGGAATCAGGGATGGGATGGTGGGGGGAACAAGCAGCTGGGATACGTGGCTGTGAGAACAGGCAGAGACTGTTTGCAGGCTGAACTCCTGGGGTGACTACTGATCCCTGTACTTGTACACTGCACAGCACTTTGACATTCTAGATTGTCCCAACAAAGTCTCCTCTGCAGCTTTCTTCCTGGAGAAGCTATAGATTTGCTTTTGTTCTCTCTTTGTCCTTTCTGCATTATCCAGCTCCTTTAGGGCTTCTGCACTCTGTGTCCTGTTGCAAGAGTGGCTCCTGAGCTGCTTCTCTCTGGTGGACCACGCAAGAAAGCTGCTTCTGCTGCTGGGTCTCCTGGTCACAAGTCTGGGTGCTGCCTTTCTTCATGTCCCCGTGGCACAGGCTGTGTCCTGACACCCTTGCTCTGTGCTTGGGTGCCAGATACAAAGGAGGTTACAGTCACCAGAAAGTCCCCACTGACAAATAACATGACAGTCCAGGACAGCTAGATATTCTCACCCCCTTCAAGATAAAAAATTAAAAAAAATACACATGTATTCTATCTCAAGGTGCAAGCCAGAGCTACCAGGGGAGCAAAGCTGAAGAATCTCCCTGTGGTGTGTGCTGGTGCCTGCTGCAGGAAGAGGGACAGCAGGTGACAGCAGTGGCAGGCAGGCTGTGGCAGGGACACTGCACGGCTGGGTCTCAGAGAGGCAGGTGCTGACCAAACCACGGGGAGCACCTCCAGCCCATCACCACTGCTCTTCCTGTTTAAATGCACACATGCATGTAGACACGAGCTCTGAACCACAGCTGTGCTCTTTCCAGTGCACCACTCTACCCTTTCACAGCTGTACTGGAGCCCTGGGCTGGGAATGGGTATGGTAGGAGATGCTGAAATGCCTCTTCAAATGGATAAGAAAGGAAAGAGTAACAAGTTTTCTGCTTCTGGTAGTGGGCAGGTTGAAGAATAACAAAAGGACCACTAACACTGAAAAAAGGGGTCAATCTTACCCTGATTGACATGCTGAATACCCTGCTTAGTGAAAAAAAGGTCTGTAGATATCTTCAGAGAAAAGGAAATATGGGTACACAAAATTGATGTGAAGGTTGCTGCAGGAAAAAAGAATTGTAAAAGAAAAATTGAAGCTTCATATTATTCTCATCTTCAAAAGGAGACATCTTGATCTTGCAGTTAAGAAAAGCTTTTATAAGAATTGCCAAGAAATTCAGGTAAAGCTGTGAACTGAGTCACAAAACTACATCTAGAATCAGGTGCAGGGCTTTCACTTAACCAATGTGTCTATGGGTAATGGTTGAAAATTACAGTTCCCTTCTAATCATAAAAGTGCCTGTTCATTGAGCAGAAGACTAGTCAGCATTGGTTTTCAAAGCACAATGAACATCATGTTTCTGATTTTCCTTCTTGGGCTTTTTGTTGTTGTTCTTATTGTTACAATGATAAAAGAGGAGCAGCACTACCTGAAGAAAGTGTGGGTAAACCAGACTTTAGAAATTCCATGCCTTGAGGACTCGACCTCAGAAAATTTGTCCACTTATCCTTTGAAATGGCTAGTGGTGAGTATTTTTCATTTCGGGTATAAAGTTCAGAAAGAACTACATGGTATTTTTGCAGATTGAAATAGAATTGTTCTACTCTGCTGTGTCCTGCAGAACCTGCTAAACAAAATGTATCAGTTGTGTTGGATTGTGATAAAAAAGGGAAAAAATAAGAACGGGTTTGCAACATACACACCACAAATAATGTCTGTTGAAGAAACAAAGAGGGAAAATTCCATCTTA